>JAYRCH010000225.1:1200000-1800000 GCA_037179445.1 Phengaris alcon alcon
AGAAGTGCCGAGATCGTCGGGCCCACCTCGACGTACGACACCTGGAGAGGGCCGAGAGGTTGTGGTATCAAAAATCACAACGAGACAGCTTCGCACAAGAAATCGAGAAGATGGCAAGTGGCAAGACGGTGCCTAGATGGAGCTCCTTGTACCGGCTCAACCCGGTGTACAAGGACGGGCTGCTCGTACTAGACGGAAGGATCAAAGCGGCGCAGGTGCCGGCCGAAATGAAAAACCCTATCATCCTGGATGGAAGACATCGCTTCACAAGGTTACTGGTGGCAAGGGAGCACGCCAGAGCGGGACACGGGAGCCGCGAGAGAGTCGTGAACGACCTCAGGCAGAAATTCTGGATATTGAAGGTGCGGCCGACGGTGCGTACTATCATGAGCCGATGTGCGTTCTGTCGGCTACGACGGGCACACCCGAGGACCCCGCCAACTGGAGACCTGCCAGCCGAGCGCCTGGGGGCGTTCCAGAGACCATTTTCGTACTGTGGTCTCGACTGTTTCGGCCCGATGACGGTCACCATCGGCCGACGTCACGAGAAGAGGTGGGGAGCTCTCTTCACATGTCTGACGACGCGGGCAGTCCACCTGGAGCTGGTGGCTTCGCTGTCGACGGACTCTGCACTGATGGCAATGAGAAGAATGGCTGCGCGGCGAGGATGGCCGGCAGTCATGTACAGCGACAATGGGACAAATTTTAGAGGCGCGGACGTCGAGCTGCGGCAGGCGTACGCCGAGTGGGCGCCGGCTATGGCTCAGCTGGGCCTCACTCATCGGATGCAGTGGAAGTTTACACCGCCCGGGGCGCCGAGTCAAGGAGGTGCCTGGGAAAGACTGGTGAGGTCGGTGAAAACCGCCCTGCTAGCCACGCTGAACGAGAAGTCGCCCAGGGAAGAGGTACTCCAGACACTGATGGCCGAGGCGGAGTACTCAGTGAACGCTCGACCGCTTGTGCACGTATCGGTGGACCCCAACGACCCGGAGGCGATTACACCGAATCATTTCCTCCTCGGGTCGTCCACCGGACTGCCGTACGTCGGACCGTGTGTGCCGGCGGACAAAAAAACATGGAGGGTCGCGCAAGCCCTTGCCGACGAGTTCTGGAGGCGCTGGGTGAAGGAATACCTTCCCACGCTCACACCACGCTACGGGGCCCCGCTGAGCAACCGAGTCCTTGTACCAGGGGACCTGGTTGTCGTGGTCGACCCGACGCTGCCGCGTAATACGTGGCCGCGGGGGGTCGTGCACCGAGTCTACCCCGGCCAGGACGGACAAGTGCGCTGTGCGGACGTTCGCACGCGCAGTGGCGTGTTCCGGAGGCCGACGTCGAAGCTGGCGGTGCTGGAGGAGGCGCCGCAGTCGCAGTTGCGACCGCTGGCGGAGCAGACGGAGCCGGGAGCGGAGCGGACGACGCCGGGGACGGCGCCGGGCGCGGAACGAGCGTCGGAGCAGCCTACAGCGAGCACGGACAGCTCGCAGTCGCCGGAGCGGCCCGCAGCGAGTTCACACAGCTCGCATTCGCCGGAGCAGTCTGCGGCGGGCGCGGACGGCCCGCAGTCGCCGCCGGAGCAGCCTACAGCGAGCACGAGCAGCTCGCAGTCACCGGAGCAGTCCACGGCGGGATCGGCGAGCCCGCAGTCACCTGAGGAGGCTGCGTAGACCCTGGCTACTGCGCCGGGGGGAGGATGTTAAGGACAGCGGCCTCGTAACGAAAAACATGAGTGAATTTTAATGTGAACAATAAACGTGTAATTAAAACGGTACGTAAAACTAGAATAGTGGACACTCAGTGACTATATGTATAGATTTATATGGCATCAGTGTGGAAAAATAGTGTTAAAATGGTGTTTTATCAAGTGCGGGTTATTTTGATTATATATTTTTAACTAAAGCTAATTTTAACGTAGCTTCTTTTGATTTATATAAATAAACGTAGTACATAACGTGTAGTATAGCGCTTAAGGTTATATAATAAATGGTTAAGAAATTATTACGAAAACAGTGGTAAAAATGTACAACATTTCATATAAGTTGAACCTTAAAATGTAAATAACTTTTCTATAGAATAAGATGTTTAGTATATAAGGGTTTATATGTCTGGTTATGATAATAAAGTATTTCACACAACGCGTTTTGCTTCACCTGGCTCATGGAAAATGGGGAAAATTATGGAAAATAGCCGTATAGAGAGGTAAAAATGAAATGGAAGATCGGCCCGAAAGAGGCGTACGGGCGGGGCTCTCTATACGGCATTGCCATGAGCCAGGTAAGCGAATCGAAAAAGTGAAAAAACGTTCTCCTCAAATAAGTGTTTTATTATCGCCCCGGCTCTGCCCAAATCGGTGTAACCTTGCTATCTTCGAGTCTAATCTGAGCCGGCGGTTGAACCCCTGTGAATTTATACAGTCCTGTACAATTAGCATAGATAATGGCTCCATGCCTGGGCTGGGACTTAGAATCGCCTACATCCCATGTTCCAATTGGCTAGTAAGCAAATCATGAAGTTGAAAATCAATGGTCAATAAGAATTTTCGATTATTTTTCTGTCACCTTGGTAGGCCGACGGTCCTTGTCATGTCAAAAAGCTGTCAGATGTCACGAATTTAAAAACCCTCATTAGGAACGTATAGTATCGTTCATACTGTTTAGTAACTATAAATAAGTAGGTACGATCTAGAATTCGATATTTTACTACAAATATATATTTTTTATATAAATTAACTTATAATTAGGTATTACAAATTGATAAAAGTAAAAAGAATAAGGATTTTATGTATAGTTTTGTAATTATATGCATTTCGAAGTCACAAAAAATTGTAATATTTTTTTAAACATTAGTGTAAAGAACCTACATAATTAGTTTACTAACATCAAATTCAAAAATATTTACTATAGTATGTATGAACATAAACACGCAAACTTTGGATATATTAGAAATTTTGTGCATATGGCCATACATTTGGTAGCAACATTAGGAGCGTGTGACGTCACCTGCTTGTACGACTTTTATATGAAGCGTTTGCACGAGACTCACAAAAGTGTTTCAAACAGTCCGCAATATCTTTGAAAATATTGATTTTTAGTATACTATTCCTTTTGTAAACTGTACTATTTTTCAGAGCACTGTTCATTTATGTAATAAAAAAATACAGGAAGATACCTATAATATTCTCACAAAAAATTTGTGAGTTGTACTTTAATATTACCAACCAAAAAAACCAGTAAAAGTAACCCGCTGCGAAGCAAGGCTATATAACAACTTAAAAACATTATTTTAACATATTTTGAATTTGTTCTTAGTTAAGTTTACCTTACTTAGAACATTTTCAGGGTTCCGTATAATCAAGTAACCCTTATAGTTTCGCTCTGTCCGTCCGTCTGTCTGTCTGTCTGTCCGCGCTTCTAGCTTCTGTAATTATGAATGGATGAAATTTGGTATAGTTATAGACTGTGTATAGATCTCGGTTTTGGCATCATAAAATAATAATAATTTTATATTTTAGGCGTGGGTCTCCATACCTGTGAAGTGGGGATGTAAAATTTTTTATTCATTCTACCCCATCGTGTAGGATATTGTTAAATAAGCCCTATTTAAATGAAGGCAAGGTTTCATACAGGACTTTTTAACAAAATCAACCATTTCCGAGAAATCGGCCTCCAAATTGGTTTATAAGTTGGTCCTCCCCTGGCATTTCTAAACTATGAGACTTAGAAACTTGCAATTTTCCATGCTGATAGATAATGCTAAAAACTCTTTAGGAAAAATATTTTGAACGAAATCGGACAGCAATTTTTGAATTAATTTGAAAAAAAAAAAATTACGCAATTATAGTTACGGAACCCTTCTTAGACATGTCCTGAGATGCTCTTGGTTAGGGTATTATATTTAAAGAAAGTAGATATAATATGAGGGTATAAAAAATATATATTTTTCTATGGTTTAATTTATTATTATTACAGGGTTTGTAAAAACTTTGAGATATCTCAAAGTTCTATATAATCCTGTATCTTGACTAACTGTATTGTGTAGAATGTAGATTATTTAGCGATATATAAGTACATAATACATATATGATTATGCATAGTACAGAGCTGCTTTTGCCTATTTTGTTTTGTAGGTTAGCTGCAAATTGAAATATGAACGTAACTTAAAACTACCTACTTATATGCATAATACTATAAGTTTTATAAATATGAATCACACCCATATAAAATTATAACTTTATTTTTAGTAGGTACAAAAAGTACGTAGCTAATTGTGTCAATAGATCTCACTATCCAGGAAATAAAGACTTCGGTTGTACGGCGTTAGCCCTTAAGCTTAGCCCTCACATTTGCAAATATGAGTGATTCTACGATATGATGTAACTTGTGCGGCCTGCGATTTAATATAGCTTAGGGTTCCGTATCCAAAGCATAAAAATGGGACCTTACTACTGGGATTTCGCTGGCCGTCTGTGAACAATGATTGCTAGACAGTTGGAATTGTCACAGATGTTTTATTTTTATTGCCGCTATAACAACAAAATATACTAAAACAAGCTCCCATACAACAAAATATGTATTTTTTGTCTTGTAATACTCTTGATATTAGTACTAATTGTTGTGAAGATAATGGTACGGAACCCTTCATGCGTGAATCCGGACTTGGCCAGTTTTATTCTTTAAATAGATTTTTTTTGCAATTAATTACAACATCTGAATGTTTCAACATCCCGTTCAAAAAATTATAAGCCCCATTACGGTTAGGTAAATACCTAATTCAAAATCACTTTTCTAAATCTGTTTTTGAAGGCCTAAATTTGCACTACCCTGGCCTGTCCCCTTGCCGTTTTTAGTTTAACTTGCAGATAATTAGTACCTTCTTTCTATCAATTGTGTTTAATAATACAAACTTAAATAAATATACTTTATGTACATGATATTATTAGTTTTTAAGGAAAAATATTATTCGTTTATTTTCAATAATATTTTAACTCAATTAATGTCCCGATTTTTTTGGTTATTTCCCCTGCCTTATATCATAAAAATAGGATGACTTCATTCTAACAGCGCGCTCAAAGATGTAGGTATAATATGTAATATGGAAGTGAAGTTAGTACGTATTATGTAGTACTAAACAGACGAGACCTTTTCTCCCCTCTGGTACGATAGAAAAGTCATGATATTCTTTAAATATGTTTTGTGTTTAAAACAGTCTTTAAAGTGTAAAACATAATTAACCTAAATTCTTATGTCAATTAAAAACATAAAAATTGTTACAAATAATGTTGAAATGTTGTTTTCCAATTTTAGTAAAAAAACACCCTTTCTTAGGTGCCAAAAGGTTTTTTTGTTTCCTGTCCGATTATATACGAACTATATCTAGGTAATGGCTTAATGATGTACGATGTATGAAATTAAATTGATTTGCAATGGCCTGAATTTATCTACCCTATCTGATTTCTCTACCTTGACCATACAAAATACTAGCTTTTTATATAACTATACCTACTTTTTCGAGATAAAAAGTAGCCTATGTTTTAATCCAGAGCCTAATCTACTACCATACCAAATTTCATCGATATCCGTTCCGTAGTTTTTGCGTGAAAGAGAAAAGAAAAGAAAAGACCTCACAAACTTTCACATTTATAATATTAGTGGGATCCATAAAATGACTTTTCCTTCCGTGTTACGGTATAAAAAACTAAAACTTCACCGTATTTTCAAGGAACATATATGAAACCTCGTATCGCAGAATCGTCCATAATAAGTATAATATTAAACCTTTATTATTACAACCTTTAGTATAATACATTAGGAAATTAATTTTTGTACATTGGCTACGGTTATCGATTGCCATCAGGGAATCCTTCTACTTATTTAGCCCATTTCTATAAGTTAGCTTTTATAAAACAAAACATGCGACAAAAGCTTATTCACATAATTTATATTGCTACCTAGACCTATTTTTAATGTAGCGACATCAAAACTATTGACTCTATTTCTTTCTTTTTTTTTTGCTGTTTATTTTAGAATGATTCATAATAATATTTTTTAAATTATAGGCTCAAATACTTACTTGGCTTCTATTTACTAAATTCAGAGACAATTTTCTATAAAGCAAACTGCGAAAAAGAGATTTTTTCTACCGACTCCACATTTATAAGATTTGCACCCATGACAAATCGTACCTATCTTATAATACCCAGATGTAGAGCTGACTCTACATTCATATTATGACACGTTTTATTTTAATTTATCCTACTATTCTCAGATTAAAAAACAATAGGCTACTTCTTACTATTATAATTGTGAAAGTTTGTGAGGATGGATGGATAGATAGATGGATGTATGGATAAATGTTCGTGACTCTTTCACACAAAAACTACTTTACGGATTTTGATTGGTTTAGGCTATTGGTTTAGGTTTAGTAATCTTTGTTTTATTCCATAAAACAAAGATTACTTTTATCGCCGCAAAATGTTAAAAAAATTACAGGGAACCCATGGCGTACTATATTTACGCGGACGGAGCCGCGGGCATAAGCTATTTTTAAATAAATAAAAACTATTTTACATTTCAAAGAACTCTGTTACATAATAATATGTATTTTAAAGAATTGAGAACTTCTTCCTTCGCTTTCGTACCTCTATAATTCCTCGAAACTTATTTATTGAAATAAATCTAATAGATTAATAATTGCTTCTAATAGATGTATGTAGATATTATATCCTACATCTCTTAGGCATTTACATTGCACAGAACCTCCACTAAATTGTACTGTAGAATTATTATACACGTACTTTGCTATTATAAAAATGTTATCAAATAAATAACAATTATTAATTGTTTAGTTACAATAAAATAAGTTGTGGAGACTATTATACTTACGAGCACTGCGCGTCTGCGACGGTAAAACCGCAGGAAAACAATGCGTACGTTGGTTGGTGTTCTTATATATTATGTTTGTTTATGTTTATTTCCATAAATACAAGGTATGGATAAACCGTATAACTATTTTGTATACAATAAGCACTTAACTTAGTACCTATGAGATAATATTATCTTTTTTGGCTCTACAATTTACATTAACATTATTCGCGCATAAAATTTCGCGTATTAATTGCAGACTATTACAATGAAAAATATGTACCTATTAATTCAATTGTCAAACAATACTTTATCTAGTAGTCACAGTACCTACCTACCTATAATATAATATAGGTAGGTTATTTACAATTTTTTGCTTCACGCGCCCATCGCGGCAGGATGTAGAGCCCATTTTAAGTTTATAACATCTTTAGCATGCAATAGTCGAATTTTATTGCCTTTTATGTTGTTTTGTGTTTTTATTTTATCAAAAAGAAAAGAATAAAAGAAAATGTATTATTTCCTCTCATTCTTTTTTCCCTCTTGATTACTGAGTAGATTATTTTTAAATTATAAATGATTATTAGGCCTTACCGAGAAAGGGCGGGGACCTGGAGACGGGACTGCGCGGCTGTTCCACGCTCCTGGCCATAATAGCCGCTATCGAGAAGTCCGTGGCCTTCGTCTTTCCCTCTTCCGCCACCATCCTGGACCACCCGTCCACATCCATCAACACAAATACAGTCCGAACGCTAGCACATTACCAGACCGTCCGACACATTGTTCATATTGTTCACAATATCACTAAACTGAGCACATATTTTGCGTAGAGATCCCCATAGAGCGCGTTCCGCCCCTCGATATACAGAATGAATATGCAGTGCGGCGGTCGGGCGCGGACTGATGCGAGCGAGCACGGCGCGGGGCGGGGCGGCCGGCAAGTAGCGCGCGCGGGTGTGCGGGGGCGGGGGGCGGGCACGCCTTCCCGGCTCTACCACTGGCCGCTCTACCCGCTGTCGCCGGGGGCCGTCACCCCTACTCATAACAATATCACATTATTATTTAATTTGTATTCCATATCACTTGCTGACTCTTGTCATAACTCATTGTTAGCGTTCAATATAATTTGTACAATCCGTTATAAGCTACCATCGAGTAAATCATCTTTGTATTGTTATTGAATATTTTTTCAGAATTCGTTAAGATTGGTTTGATAATAAGACTTTATATTATAGTTTTTATGAGTTTAAAAATAATAAGACCTAAAAAAAAAAAAAATCGAAATAGTTATATTATATATTAGAATGTAGAGTTTCTTATTTTAGAAGAGCGCGTACGCAACGGAAGTTGCTCTACCGCCCGCCCATTACAACGCAATATGACTAGATAAGAGCGAGACGGCGCATATCATGAACGCAATTCGGAGCGTGTTAGAAAGAGCAATTCATAATTTCCAAGTTTATGCTGCTGGATGAATAAACAATTGAATTTCTATTTTATGTAAACTTTCCTGTTAGGTACTTGAGTATTCCACAATAATTATTTCCTTCATTATCTAGTAATTACATAGATTTTCTTGACTAATTATCATATAAAACTTTTTTTTTTTAATTGTTATAAAATTATTATAAATATATTTTAATGTAAAACAAGAGATTGAGACGTAACATTTTAGTTGTTAACTATGGATTTAAGTTACTCATAGAATTTGTCTAATTTGAAATATCATCAACCTATGTAGAGAAGAAAGAAAGTCTTCACAACGTTACCAATGTTAACTGTCAGTACTAGATCATGGTAGAGTCAGCATCTCAAACGTTTAATAATTTAGTTCCCTTTTTGCTGGATGAGAAAACAAGAGTGCGTTACCCCAGCAAACGCTCCGGTGACTGTGTGGGACGTGTATGGGACGTGGGTAGTCTGAAATAATCCTGTCAGCTCTATATTATGACTGCTAACTTGCTAACTCCCCACAACACATGTTTCAAGACAATTTCTACGCAACTGTTGAGGTAAGTTCTTCTATTACGATAGTTACTTACAATTGGTAGGTAAAAAAGATAACAGTATCGGTGGCTTTTTAATCTAAAGTTATTTTCATGTGTAACATCATTCCTCTCGCTTTATTGCAATTTGTGGGAGTGATTTCGTGAAATGGGATGGAAGTGTGTAACAGGAAGTCGAGGGATCGCAATATATTTTATCACTATAACTTTACCCCTAGTAAGTAGTTACCGATCATAATCCTTAAAGCTCCTTTAATTCTCCAATACAATGCCTACTCTACGTTCAAAATAGAATTAAACAACCGGAACAAAATATTAAGAACGCCATGACATATTGCCAAAGTACCTAAATAGGGTATAATCCATTTACGGTGGTCTCTATCACAATAGAGGCTGGAGGTAAGTCCCAAAAGTGGGCAAAACACGGCGTTTAGAGATCTTTTCGGCGTCAAAACGTCAATGAGGCATTGAAATACAAATGGCCTGAGCCACGTGGTGTGCCCACCCATGATGCAATTGCCCACATTGCACAATAAAGGATTTCACACGCATTTTTGCATTTCTCTTTTTAGCATTAAACTATAAAATGCAAATTGCTTTTTCTTTACGAAGTATGTAGGTAGGTTCAAAAAAGAAGAATTTTATTACTGTGCCTATAAAAATATGATACAATATTATGCAGTAAGTAATATTCTTCTTATGTTAGTGTAATTTTGATACTTTTGTGATTTTTTAACAATTCTAGTAGGTTTATTTTTTTATTTAATTTGTACTGTGTAAAATCCACAAAAATTTAAACTCTGCAATCTCCAGTCTCTACTTTTATATTTTGAAAATATTTGTTAGTATAAAGTAGAGAGTAGGGATTGTAGAGTTCCACTTTTATAATTAAAAAATGTGTCTCTTTCCCATTTGGCCACATTCCCATCTCGCAGCCCTTATTAAATTTTGATAAAAATCACCGTGTCTAATAATATCTGTCGTTTGGACAATCTAGTTTTATTGTTAGATATAGTCATTTACATTGATCTTCAGATGTGGAAACTATTCTGCATCATAATAGGTATGGTATGTAGGAAAGTATATTTTATACATCTATTATTATTAAACATAATGGTAAGCAACTTACAAAAATTATTTCAGATACTTAGTCTATACTAATAATAAAGAGGAAAGATTTGTTTGCTTTTTGAATAAGCTCCGAAACTACTGGACCGATTTGAATAAAAGTCGACACAGATATAAAGTATACCACGGCAAAGTACATAGGCTGCTTTTCATTGCGGCAAATGTACGGTTTCCGCGCAATTTCCTTTTGTGCACACGAAGTCGCGGGCTATATCTAGTAATAAATAACCTGCCTAGGTCGTCTCAGGCCACGCATAGTATAGGGTTCCGTAGTCAATTTCATATTATTTTTCTATGAAGTTTTCCAAGGAAGCTCATTTTACCAGTTAGGCCTCTATAACTCCTGAACTAACAAAGTTATATAAGCTTTATAGTTTTCCTTCAAAGTTCCATAGTATACAGTACCATCATGATTTTTTTCAGTAATAAACTTAGGCCTTTTCATCCGTTATTGAATGATGTTTTTAGTATTCTCGGAGCGATGTGACCACTCTTGAAATAATATAGTGCCTGGGACAGTCGGTTTTTTAAATGTCGTATGGTTGCCTAAGCACATACGGCATTCTCACAACATACTCAGCCTAGTCCAGAGGAATGACTGGTCAATACGTCTGGGGCTAACCATATGCGGGTTTCCTCACGATGTTTACCTTCACCGTTAGAGCGTCCGTATAATGTACTTCAGATCTGAAAAAGTCTCATTAGTACACGCCACAACCTGGGAATCCAACCTGCGATCTCTTGAGTGCGAATCAAATGGTCTATCCACTAGGCCACGGAGGTCTTGTTAGAAATATTAACATTGACTTTCTCACTAAAGTTTTCACTCTTTTTAAAAACATTATCATAACATCATAGTTTATAAAAATATCATACGCCATAAATAGCGTTTGTATATTATGCACTCACAATGTGTCAACTGCGAGGCCGCTGTCCTTAACAATAATATAATAATGTTGAGCATAAAATATTTCAAAAATGATTACATTAAGTACAAGAAGTACATTTTTACAACAAAGCTGAGTACGCTTTTAATTTTAAAAATTTAATGTTTCTTCGACCTGACTGTAGGTACTATTTATATAAATTTTCCATATTTTGAAAGCTGTCCAAAACTTCAAATATATAAAGATAACAACACGCCGATTTTTATTAAAATTTAATAAGGCTTGCGAGATGGGAATAAGGCCAAATGGGAAGGAGCCAAAAAATGTATACCTACTAGGTAGTAGGTATACATTTTTTTACTATATATAGTGTAGTAGGTAGGTACCTATGCTATTTCGGATTATTTGGTTAAAACTACCTACTATTGGTTTAAAGATATGTATAACTTTTTAATACAGTCATACAAGTGAAGGCAATGAAATCGACACAGCGACCGTGAAATGAGCACCGCCTCCCGCTCGAATCAATTCCGAACAACTGTATACTCAGTGATAATAACGCGATTCGCAATGGTTTTGCTTTCATTACACACTTAATTAAATACCTACGATTTGCCAATGAACAGTTTTATATTATTTTATTAAAAGCTTTATCTTACATGAGTTAAATCGACGTGTGTTGAAGAACTAGTAGGTAAAAATTATAATGTAGAGATATAGAAATTGATTAAATCTCATTTCATTTTAATAGTCTAACGGCTGAATACTGGAACGATAGTTAAATTAAGTGACGCTCAAGTCACATGCTGTCCTTGTCATTTCGGCTGGAAGAGACAGCGACAGCCTGTGAATAGGAGGGCTTAATTTAGATTACCATTCCAGTATTCGGCCGTAAATATATTTAATTTATTTTATTTTAATTCTATAAAATTTTAGAATATTGTTCCTACTCTCTAGTCCCTAGACAGTAGAGAGGAGAGGGGCTTGTTGTAAAGAGAGTAAGTAAAACAGCTTAATAACCCAGCTGGATTCAAATATTTTGTATACATTTTAAACTCAATGTTCTCTATAAGATACAGCCTACGACGACGTAAGTGTAGCCAGTACAGCTCGAGAACCATGACCGGTTTTCAGCAGGAGTGCTGTTTCTCACCAGATAACCTAAAAAATATTAGTTTGTAAAATTTTATATCTAGTTTATACTGCGTCTGATTGAAAAATGCCTGTGTTCATTTTTGTTATGCATAAATTCAGCAATCGTAAGCTAGTACGTGAAAACATAACACAAGCTAATCACTTGTTTATAAATAAAAATGTTAGTAATTTCAAAATATAATAACATGTTACTACTTGCCCCAAAATTTGCTGTTTAGTTATACTTTAGTGAGATACTTATAATAGTCAAGTAGCTAAGGTTTAAAGAACTTTTGAGTTTTGAACAAAATAATGTTAGATTTGTATGTTTTAATTTTCATAAGTGAAATTATTAAAATGTTTTCACTGATTTTATCAACAAGTTGATGCTATGGGAATCAAAAGATAACTAATTTGTTAAAGAAAACAATAAGTACCTACGCGCTTCATAAGTTGGCAAAAAATGCTTTTTTTCTTTGTTTATTTTATAAAATTAGCCTTAAATATTGAAACCTGTTGTTTTAATATTATGACGATACTACTTGCCCCAAAAATGCAAAAAATGGGTAAGTTATAACAAGCGACTCTTTCCACAAAAAGTGCTATAAATACAAATTCAAATATGTCATTAATCATTTAAAAGCCCGTTTCAATTAAAATAGTTAATAGTTTAGTGTTCTATAAAATGTTATAACTTTAGCCCCTTCTCTCTCTCACAGCGGTAATATCACAGCGTAAGAGCGCTTTCACATTACGCGATACGATATCGCTTATCATACTGATCTTACTGATAATTCACATAGACATGAGGAAGACGGGTATATGATTTAATATAAAACATTTACCTGTCTTTGTCATTATCGGCTATCCGATATCGATATCGGACATCGGATTGCATATTAAAAAAATGCACTTATACCAATGACATAAGAGCATTTCCGGTCTGTTATTGGATATCGGTATTGCGTAATGTTAAAACGCTCTAATCAGCGTAATCTGCGATAATCTCTAATCAGCGATGTAGCTATAAACTGTATAGAAAGTCAGATCGCTCAAACAACGCTGGCCGCATAAACATCATAAACATTAAAAAGTTATGAACGTTATAAATATTTGAATAAAGAATAAGTGAAACATAAAAAGGACAGCGAATTGAAGCAACAAATCGCGCGCATTATACATGACAAATGTACGCGGGGTGTCGGGTTGCGCCCACCCGCGCGCCGGATTAGTTTCAGCTTACTTTCCGCTCGCTCCCCAAATAGTGCGCCCTCGGCCCTTGACGTTTGCCACACCAATACTTCAATCCTGGAAATAAGTCCGTCCTTAAAACGATCTATTTATACTTACGAGGAAATAGATATGCCATTAATAACCTCTTCCAGCGTTTAGATCTGAGGGCTGTAGTTAGTGCGTTGACTTAGGCACGCGCCTAAGGATGTTACGCATCTACAGGTAAATATGACTGGTTCCCATGGATTCGTGTTAACACAGGAAAAACTTATCAACTTGATTACTTAATAAGCCAACACATTCACAGAGAAACTTATTTCGAAAACCTCTATTAAATTCAAGATTTATGCTTCTCTAAACGACTCCCCACCGATTCGCTGAGTAAAATTAATAAAACTTTATGCCTAAAATTACCGGAGAGCCGTATCAAGTTTTAATTGCCTACAGCTTGTATCAAACACTCAATACATTTAACACCCAAACATTCCCAATACAAGCTTGTTTAAACAATAATCAAAAAGTGATTCAGTGGGCAATCAATTACATATTAATACGGCTTCAGTACATGTTTATATCTTAAGTCAATAAAGAATTCATAATAAACGATTCAAGTCATGTTAATAATTTATTTCTAGATTTTAACTGGATACATACTTGATCCATTTGTAAAGTCCATAAACTTATTTAACTGATTTAGGAGCAACAATTATACCGTTGCTAAACAACAGCGCAAAACTAAAAAATCTATAATAGGACAAAACTATTGATACGTTACAGTAGTGATAATTAATTATTATTATTATATCTAGATATTTAACAAAATGTGATATCGATGATTGTTCGAGTAAAACTAAATCTAATTCAGTCGTTAGTATTAATATCGTAACATTAAGGTACTAACTGAAAATCACTTAAATAAACCTCACAATAAACTTTGAATCCTACGTATCAAATAAATTATCCTTTGTGTACACAAGATTCGATCGATAACAGCGTAAGCACTTCGATCAATCTGAGGAATGGCCGATAATCCCTCATTACCGTGGGCCCGTGGCCTTCCACCACGCCCAGGGCTGGCAACTGTAGTACTAGCTACAACTATAAATAGACGTATTCGTATGGGAAAAATCATACAGTCGACAACCCTAAGTACACCATTGTCGGATAAGCTCATTATTTATGCACCTATTACACGATCCAAAGTTTAACCATCCACATTTAGGTACGAACACCCACGCTTACGCCATCACAAATTCCACTTTAACCATTATAATGAAGTGCATTTGTGTCGATATAGAGAATATTATTTTAATCTTATTTTGTACATTGTTTACATGAGTTTAGTTATAACTTATTCCTTTTTAAGACTTTTAAATATTCTGATCATGGTTTTACTTCTGTCCTCTATAGTTTAATTCTAACCCTAGTTCTCTTGTCTTTCATGTTTTAATTCCTTGAAGTAAGTAGTAGTCGGCGTAAATTGTATCAATAATAATATTCTGATGTATAAAAACAAACTACAAATTGAATAGGTATTCGGTTTCCACTTAGAAACACCTCTGAGGCAGAACAACGTGAATAATATCTAGGTTCTATAGGTTCAATTTTAAATATCCAATGTAAAGTAGGGGACCATGAAGAGGCTTGAACCTGCCCAGTTTAACGATCCTTGTTGTGATTCTAGTAAGTCGCATTCAAACGCATGCACATACGTAGGTACAATACCGGTAAGTATTTAAGCTTTTATCGAGGAGGGCCATAAATATGTGCGCAGACGCATAATCCCCCCCGCTCCCTGCCCCGCCGCCCGCCGGCAGCTATAAACAGAAGTCCACGTGTTGGCCCAATAAATCCTGCTCTTAACTATTGTATCTCACGCCACAATAATGAAGTTAGCTCGTTCGGGAAGAATTATGCACCACGTGGGTGGGCGACATTGCCGAGCGAATACGGTCGCCGGTCGCGGAGTTTTTGTGCCTGTTGACACCCGAGGTCGCGCAGTCGGTGAGAGGTTGCCTCTGAAAAAACAAACGACCTTTACCATAATTTAGCGGTTTCAAATTGCAAAGCTGCAGACTGTTTGTGTAGATTAAGAAAACTTACAGATTTGAGGAGATCCAAAGAATTTTACTTGGTTAGTAACCTAACCAATTAAAATTCTCTGGCTCTCCTTATATCTAGTTACGATAACGTTACGACCTTCTACCGTACCTTTTTAGGTTACGTACTAGAAAAAACAACCTACCAAAAATAAAAAATAATAAAAAACTTTCCACATAAAAAAACTTGCTAGAGACTATATTTTTAGAGGCTATTGTAGAGACAGGGTCAGTTCACACCGATATTCTCAGCTATTCAAAATTGAACTTTACTACACAAAAAGATACACGTTACATATGACATCAGTCATACACTGCACATGCGCTGTGCAGCGCGGTGCAACTTGACATTTGAACTCTTACAATGAAATGTAATGAATAAACTTCAATTTTAAATAGATATGAAAATGCAGCACCGCGTCGCGTATAGTTTCGTTTCGATATGAATTGACCCGTAGAGATACGATACCCTTAAGAGAAGTCTAAGCTTGCATTGTGAAATATCTAACATATTCATAAAATGACGTCAGTATGCTTTTTATTTTGTTCGATAATGTTTATTTATATGTATCTTAAATCGTAATCTCCAAAAACTTTATTAACACTAAAGTATTAACGTTCTTGTTGTGCACTTAGAAAACGGCGTTGACCTCCATCCTCAATAGGATCGCTCATTTAAACAAGAAAATCTAATAAATTTTAAAGTCATAAAACATCAAGTTAGTTTTTGTGTTTAGTTTTGTTTATGTGATCATAAATCAGCTGTGATTTGCTCACTGATAGGTTTGTTACGATAGATTGCGAGAACAGCCAAACATACATTAGCCTTGTCAAAGCCTTGCATTATCTATCATCATCAGCCTACTTTATCCACTTTATTGCTACTTCCCAAAATATTGGACTATAACGTGCTGTATCGCATTTTTAGAATGTTTTCTTTTAGGGATCGTCACTCCGTAGCTAAATTCTATTGAATATTTATTATCTTAAGTTTTTTTTGGCGGGAAATATCTAGTCATCATATGTTGTCACATATTTATGATAAATAATAATAACTAGAAGTCGCCGTGTGGTCGAAATTCGTCCATAATAATTTATATAATTTTTAAGTTTTGAACTTTATAAAGATTATTTTGTCTCTTAGATAAAAAATGTAGATGTTGTGACCTCAGATTAATAATTCTATAGCATATGTGACAGATTGACAAACGTCAACGTGTAACAAAATTGCTTATTATTAAAATTGCTTATTAAATGCACGGTATTCTTGGTTATTTTTATTAATTTTATGTATTTAATGGCACTTTTTTTTTTCAATTAGCCACCGGCTGCCGGCACACCTTCCTCCTCATAAACTTTAACTGTGCCAAAATCAAACTATACTCGTAAAACTGTACTGAAAGTTGTTGATTATTTATTGATGATTATAATAATTTCCAGCAACTGTAATTATATTGCATATCTCGTGATTGCTCTGGAATGTCGTCATCTTAATCGTTTATCATTTTTAATTGCGCGTATTCCACCTCACTAAATTCAAATGTCCCAATTAGGATCCTAAAAATAATTAGAATTAAGTCAGTCAGAAGCGACATATCTTCTGATCTAGGATGCTATAATTAGGATCCTAACTTTCTAAATGCTATTTCACTTGACTGAATTTAGTTACTGAAGTGTTTAGGACGTCCAAATTTAGTAAGGTAGAATACGCGCTTAATCTAAATAGCTTATTTGAATATGATATTTAAAGCAAACATTGTGACAAAACACTTTTACTACACAATAAATAAAAATATATTAGAGACAATTATAATGGCTTAAGGCCCAAGGTCTCCACGAAATAGAGTTAAGTGCTGGCTGGTGATTAACTCGAGTTATTGCCCATATCTGGATCCCAGGATGGTAAAAAACTGTTATAATTCAACAAACTTTTATATCCTACTTAAAATATTATACTTTCCTTACCACCTTTTGTATGTTTAGTGCGCTGTCCCCATTTTTATGGATGCGGTGGTTCGTAAATCATTGTAGTGGACGTGGTGTTCAATCGTAAAGAACACAGTTCCCGCAGGGAGAGCTAGGTGTTGGCGATTAAACTATCTCATTTTCGAGATTTGTATTTTCAATTTCACTCATAAATGGATCGAGGAGGATTTTTTTTGTGACAAAAATCGCTTAGCATAAAAGTCGTAAATGGAAGCCATGGAGGGATGAAATCAATTTGTAACTTGATTTTTAATTCGAAAGTAGGTTTAGCTCGCGATTTCGTCAGTGAAGTGACGACTGTATTAAATAAAGAAAACAAACCTTTTGTTGATAAAAAATTATATCGAGCATTGCGTAGGAAATGTCAAAGTAATTAGTAGGTAGAATACAAAAATTTCAATAAGTTGCGCCTGAAAATTACACGGAAGTTGTTTTTAGCAGCTTTATCTTATACCTTAAACGAGACAATCTTGTGTATATATATATATATATATATATATATATATATATATATATATATATATATATATATATATATATATATATATATATATAATCGGCTTCTCGAAAAGGGCTACAAGTATTACCTACCGTGAACTTTACTATGCACTATTCAGGGAGTTTTGGGGAAAAAAAATCGATCTAGCTATCCCTGGGAAAGTGGGCATTTTTAAGATATGTGTTTTTTCTTTTGTCGTGCAACAATTCAGTATGTCAATAATTTCGACTCTATTATGTCAGTCCGATTGGCAGTTTGATATGCGTATGTATAATTTTTTATTTTTTCGATAATACAAAATGTGGTGGGTTCAAATCGCGGTCAGATAAATATTTTTGTGATTCTTTCAATTTTTTTAAATTTATGAGAACTCCAAACAAAACTCCATCCAGGCACTTTAATTAATACAAGAAGTAAAAACTTTCAGTACAGTTTTACAAGAATTGAATAAAAATAGGAGGTACATGAAATTTTGCCAGTAAATTAATGTTTATATGGAGGAAGGTGTGCAGAAAGCAAATAATTAAAAAAAAACATGAAATTAAAATTATTTCATTTAAAATTAAAAAATACATAAAATTATACATGAAGAAATACATAAAACTATCTAAGAGGCAAAAGTAAATAAAGATCTAACTTAAAAATTATGTGAATTATTATGGGCGAATTTCGACCACAGGGCGACGTATATACACATAAATCGGTGCGAAAGAAATGTAGCTTGGCTATACTTCGACTGTAACTAAATTATCTGTAGTGACAGTCCTCTTAGGAGCGACTTCGAAAACCAAAGTGGACTAATAAAAAACATGAGTTTAAATGTAGAAAATAAAATTGCCGATAGAGGCTTAGCTGCGACCCGTCTGCTGTAAATTAAACTTTATACCATTTTTAATGGCCATTCAGAATGGTGTTTTGATTGCGGTGCACTGGAGGCGTCGACATCTCGACAAGGTGATAAGGCACCAATGGTTCTTGCGCCGAGAGAGCTCAATTTTTATAGCCAAAAAAGCGACGAACGATATACGCCTGGACGCGAAACGAAACACACATTTGATGTGAATTCCGTGACAATCGAATTTTATGAGGCTCATTAAAGACTTTCGACTCTTAGGTCATATTCAATAAGTATCCCACTGTTATTGTATTTTAATAGGTTTCGGCCGGAACGACGATAATGACGCAACGGGAGAGTGATGATTTGTTTAAATTTTAACAAACAATCCATTTAACGGTTATTAACGTTTAAATTCATAAAGAACCGTGAAACGAGACCACGAAGTAAGTTAAAGAGTATCGAGTGATAACAAAAAGGGCCATTAATCTTTCATTGTGATGCCGGCGAAACGTTCCGTTGTGTTTGCGGACTCGGCGGGCTCGGCGACGGCCCGCGGCTGCCATTGTGTCTAAACGATCGGGTGTGATGGGCACAAAGAGTGCTACAAATGGGGCGAAAATAACTAACAATTCATTATACTTATGTACACAAACTATAAATAACGGTTCAGTAGTAATAATAATATTTATTAGAAAGAGACCAACGCAACTTTAAGCTCACGTATCGTATTTTACGGTTGGTTTCAGCTTTGTATTAATACAATATTCTCAACTTTTAATATTTGTCAGTAACTTTTACTCTTAGATGAATCTTGATTTTAAAACTTCTTACACTAGTAAAGGTTTCATGAAGACAAGTTGAGGCTAAACATCACAGTGTTACTGATGTGGAATGTAAAAACACTGTTTAGAATTGCAAAAACTTTTCACTTCTAAATTGTTGTATAAAAGTCTTTATATTAATGTATTTAACGATTATGCTATTACTTTTTATTACAAAACCTTTCATCCAATTAGGTAGCATGTCACTAATTAGTAATTCGTTTATTATTACAATTTTTTGTTTAATTACTGTAAGAATCAGTTATAATATATGCCTACACACTTTGCTTTTCCCTGTTACTTCTTCTTGGTCGTTATCTTCAATACTGAATGTCGCGCCTGGGAATGTTCTACTTTAATCCAGTTGTTAAATCTTTCCTTTTCGTTTGGTCCTCTGCTGCAGAAGGCAGTTATTATTGACAGTCCAGTGAGTGCCGTAATTTGGTCACACCAGCGGGTAGGTGATCGGCCTCTGGGTCCCTTTACCCATCAGTCTATATCAGTCTATATCTATTATTTTCTCTGTCTATGTCTAAGTCTATTATTTTTTCCTGTTAAAATGACGTAACAAGTAGGTAGCAAGCTTGTTACAAATCGATGATGATGATCGAGGCAAACACGTCAGGTAACCCGTGGAAAACATTTGTATATTTACATTATATGCCAAGGAGCAGATTATCGTGATGTTTTTTTTATTATTATTATTTTTAAATGTACAGTTTAAATAATACATCTAAAACATTCATTCACAGAGGTTTGTATGGATGTTATTACAAGTTAGCACCAACTTGTAGGTAATTAATAGTAGTCTATTACAACAAACATAAGTTTTAAAATAATATTATTTCATAAAATATTTATAACAAAGTCATAATGGAGAACAGAAAATATAATATTTATTATATTTTATTATAATATTATTACGCTGTTATATTATTAAAATATGTCGCAGCAAAGTGTTTTTTAATTTTTATTTTTTTAAAAGCGCTTATAACTTACTAGGCAGTAGGCCTTTGCTTCATTCTTCAATGCTTATAATAGTATGTAATATTTAAAAAAAAATAAAGCGAATATTAAAATAATCATGTTATAAATACATGTAACATAACCATATACATAATAAATAATGACAGTCATCATGAAGTGTAAACTGTGTATGTAAATCAATGTGCTCTATTAGTAATATTCTTATAAAATATTATATCCATCTGACCAAATATAGCGTTTACGAATGAAGCTTTTACATTTATATGCAATTAATTACAGATACAATATAATCCTACAAGTAATTAACAGTCGTGAGTAGTCTTGTCGTGGTAAACACTTGGCTTTTTAATAAAATATTAAAAATATAGGTATTTTTGAATTACTTAATTTAAAACAGTTTCAGTCTTATGTTACCTACATAATACAATAATTAAAATGTAAATAAATGTTCTGTTGACGATACCAATTTCGGCTGATAGCCAATACGAGTTACAGTTTCTTAGAATTCTCCACAAATCTCGGTGACGAAGCAATTAATGACAAACGGCTTCCAAAATATTTAGCTTCGCCGAGAGACCGATCGCTCATCATCTCTATAACAAGATATTTGTATGTTTAAATACTACTATTGTTAGCGACGTATGTTGATGCCGGCCGTCCCGGGGGAGCCCGCTTCTCATGCTCCGCGATTGACAGCCCTGACGTGAGACGACCATTGTCACGCTGACATGTTGACACTGTCAAACTTGACTTCTGTCCGGATTCCGCATGTAAATACGGAAACATAACCCTCGGTGCCGGCGCACAATGTACCGACAAATTAAATAATAGAATAATAAACTGCCGATTCGGCACACATGACACATCTGTCGCTTGGAAAAATTTGCCGCTAAATTTTGCAAGGGCTTAGCTGACCGCGTTATTTTAATCAGTGTAGTTTAATGCGAAACAAAATTAAAATCATTTCGAGATAACAACTCTATCTGGTACTTTGTACTATTATCTAGTTGTTCTGTGATAGGATCAAGATTTTTTAAAATGATTAAAAGCGTATACTTGGTCGCGACAGGTATTTTCACTCAAGAAGTTAACTTCAATAAGTATTGAAAAAGTATACGTTTTGTACTTTCCTCAAAATATGGGTAACCTTTCCCAAGAAATCCTGTAGAAATCCCGTTGGGTGGTCTCGTAGCTACTGGTTTTTAAACGACTTCCAAAAAATGGAGGCGGTTATACGTTCGGCTGTATATATTATGTGTATTTTTTTTTTGTATGTTCAACGATTACTCTGCCGTCTGTGGACCGATTTTCAAAATAGTTTTTTCGATATATAAGGTATAATTGTAAATTGGTCCTTTAGACATCAAAGTGGTGACCTGATGATGGGATCCATGAGGAATCGAGGGAACTCCTCGAAATTTATATGGACACATATAGTGATAACCACGTTTTCTGAAGTAGTCCAAGTATATGCTATCAAAAATTATATTTTTCACCAAGGTATACCCTGGATCCAAAATAATTGAAAAGAACTCCTCAATCTTTAAAGATACGCGTTTGGAAATTTCGCCATTGTTTAAAGAACTGCAAGCATATGCCACTATGTAACTTACAGTAATCATCATCATCATCTTATATACAATACCTAATGGAAGTTTGGCGCGTATTCAATGTACGTGAGTAAAGAAATAGTTAAAATTTTAGCCGAATTTAAAAGGGGAATTATTTAGAAAATTAGTTTTATTTCATATTTATTTTGTGCATTTTTATTAAAGCTATTCTTTAAAAAACAATAACTCTCCAAGAAAGTGTAGCAATTACTTACTTTTCATTTGTGTTTTACACACATAAAAACGGTGACATCAGACCTAGTAAAAGACGGCTCAGTAAGGGCCAATTCATACCGAAGCGAAACTATACACGGCGCTGCATTTTAAAGATAGCTATTCAAAATTGAACTTTATTCATTACACAAGATAATTTATTAGATACACGTTTCATTGCATATTCAAATATACTTCCCGTGTCTGGTACCCGTACCACAAATCCTTCGTGTACGTAGCACTAGACCAGATTGACGTGGTTTGAAGCGGTCATATATATTATTATACTATTGTAAGAGTTTGAATGTCAAGTTGCACTGCGCTGCACAGCGCATGTGCAGTGTATGGCTGATGTCATAATATGAAACGTGTATATTTTTGTGTAGTCTTAAGAATGCAGCGCCGCGTGGCGTTGCGTATCGTCGCAGTGTGAACTGACCCTAAGAAGTAGGCCGTAGTTCACATGATACTCTATCGTGAACGTGGCTCTACCACTCTACCGTGTGATCACATTAAGTCCTTTAATAATAATATGAAGATATTTTCAACTTTTCTGAAAGGTGAACATAAGTTCAGAACTTTAGAAACAGCACGAGCATTATTTATAAACAATATAGAGTTAAAATAATGGGACACTTGTTCGAATAGTACGTGTTTGTGTAAAAAATACCGGAACCCTGGAGCGAACTCCCGCAAGTCACCTCCCCGCAGCGCGTCTTTCGTCCCACGACGGCGACAATACGACAATTGGGACATTCAACTCTAATGTTGTTTAGAACTGTCGAATGGACAAACAATTCGCTTTATGTTGTGCGCCCACAATGCTATCCGCTTGTCTTCCAAATGTACCATTTCCGCACGCACCGGTCCGTCTCTTTTAATATTGTGTTACACATTTTAAAATACACGTGACGCTTCGAGATACATTACTGTGGGTGAGCCATGCTTCGGCACAAATAGGCACAAATAATCTATCACGGACTGACACATAAACTTTGTTAAATTAACCCTTGTCTTGTATTTCATAATATTAACTAAAGAGTCGTTTTCGAGTGATCGCTAGATTTATACATATAATAAATTTGTATCTTTGTAACATGGTTCGCATGGAAGATGAATAAGAAAAACTATTACATTATACGGCTTTATGAACGATATAGAACCCAAAACAATGATTTTTAGAATTTTGTTTTGTTTTGTTTGTTTGTCTGCTTGTCTGTATGTTTGTACGCGCAAATCTCAGAATGCACTAAACGGATTTTGATGAAATTTTGTATGGTAGTAGTTTATACTCTGAATTAACACAATCTACTTTTTATTGCGGAAAAATGAACTTTCACATTTTTATTAGTAAGTACTAAGTAAGATGACGTATGTGACTATGTATTTGGTACGAGCCTGCGTGGCTTTTTTTATGCTGTTACCAAAATTTGTACTTATATTAAATTGTTTAAACAATAAAAATAAACAGTTACAACAAAAGCATCTAACTTTTATCGCTATTTGTAATGTTATTGCATCCTACTCCTTTTAATATCTCGGTTCCGTCTTATAATCTGTGTAAATCAAACGCGTGAGGGAACGTAATGGCGCCCGCCCCATCTATTAGCCGCACTCTATCTTCCCCCGTCTTTGTCCGCTAATCCGCTGGGGAAGTGACTAAATATCTTGTGCAAATAAACATTCGGCTTATTGTCAGGGGAGTAGCCGTTGCGGATCGGCTTATGCGGCGTGCGGTGTATCACTGTGTGCCTAATTATGAGAGAGATTTATGGCATTATCTGGAACTAACTCGTACATTATCATTTTAATATTTAGTTTAAATCATCATCATCATCAGCCTATCGCCGTCCACTGCTGAACGCAAGAGTCCCCCAATGAGAGCCAACCATCTCGATCTTGGACAGCCCTCATCCATCCGCTGCCAGTCACCTTGAAATCGTCGGTCCATCGTGCCGCAGGATGACCTACACTACGTTTGCCTAAGCGTGGATCACTCTAATACTAGTCAGCTCCATCGACCGTCTGTCTGTCTGCAACTCAGCAGACACGGCTGGCCGACTCCCATTTTGTTTAAGCAAATTTCGAATTTATAAGTTAATACAAAATATTTAATCCTCAACCAACAATCCTAATAAACCTAACCAGTTCTAGTTACGCATTTCACCGCGACTCCGCATTAAAAATAGACGCGAGTTGAATTTAAAGAGCTTAAATGTATCGTCTTATTTTATTGAATACACAAGAAAACAAGAAAGACGTTGAATAATTACTCGCATGATGAAGTTAGCAACACACCGGCAATGCAAATCGCGTGATCACCAGCTCAAGTAAATAACCTCTAACTGCTTAATTATTAAACACAAGACAAGCGTGAGCCATGAGTAAATCAATATTAACATTTTATATTCTAACAACTACTCCTCGTCTTGAGTTGGTGACATAAAATTTCTGGTATTTAAGTTGATAAAACTATCCATTTATATGATAATATATCCAAAACAAGCCTGGTAACATTCACGTATTACAGTCACTGTATCCTCCGCCAAATTCAGGAATTATTAAAGAACTCTATTTATTTTGTTCCCATTTTTAAATATATTGTTAACACTGTTGGAAAGGTTTAGTTAAAGATGTGTATTGTGTTATATATAGGATAAAAGTATGTTAGTTTAATTAAGAGTTATGTCATTTTGTAATGTAATGTTTAGAGCGTTCTTCTACTTCTTATGATAGCGGTTTCTGTCGATTCTTTAGTGTATTTACGTCAAAATGTATACGAGTGAAGGACTTTGTATCCAATGTCATCAATAAATTAGTTTAAAAAACAGTCACTGTACTTTTTTTTTTTTAATATGGCATCGGCTTATAACCATTTGCCAGTGTCAAGTTAAAAAGGAGGGAAATAGAACTTTCACAACACCGTATTCCTAAGTCGTTACGTCTAAAGTCTAGTCAAAGTCCAAATAAATAGTCTATGCAGTCCATGAGTCATGTCACTCGATTCAGTAAAGTGGTAGAAGCTTTACTGAAAGTTTCTAGGGAGTTTTGGAGGGAAACTCAAAATAGCACGTTTTAGAAGTTGTACCACGTGCCCACACTTGTGCACGTTAACGAATATTTAATGGTGTTAATATTCTACCAATATTACACATTATGAACCGAAATAACACACATTTATGAAAAAATGCAAAATCCAAACGTCACCCATTGAATTCCCCGGCAAAACTCCTACTTTTTTGTTCTTTACTTCTTACTCTTCTACTTACTCTTCTTCTTCTTATTTCTACTAAGAAAAGTTAAAAGTATAGTAGATACGTTTCATACAAAAGCCTAAAATTATGTTCTTTTCTCTATGAGAATTGTGGGTTGTCTCATAAATGCAGCTGCATGCTGCATCACGCTTTGTCTTTTTAAGGGTCAGTTCACACCGCGACGATACGCGACGCGTCGCCGCGCTGCATTTTTAACATAGATATTCAAATTAAACTTTATTCACTACACAAAAAAGATACACGTTTCATATGATATCAGTCACAAACTGCACATGAGCTGCGCGGTGCAACTTGACGTGACGTGTTTCTTCTTGCGTAATGAATAAAGTTCAATTTTGAACAGCTATCTTAAAAATGAAGAGCCGCGTCAAATACCGTTTCGTTTCAGTGTGAGTTGACCCTAACTCTCACGAAATACTTCGACTATGATAATAGCAACGATTTTAAATTTTAAACTCGTACCTACCTACATGTGCCTACCTATAGTCATCACATTCCTAACAAACAAATGCAGTTAGTGAGGTCGTTTGGATCAATTTACATGAGCGAACAATACTAAGCAGTCATTGTCCCCCGAACTCCGCCCAGATAAACCCGCGCTTTCCGTCCTCAATGTAAATAGATCATAGATCAGATACTCAACAACCGGTTATTTATGAACCCTAAATGGTATTTATGACAACCGAAGTTTCACGCATAATATTTTTTGCTCAAATATATTCAGTCTTTAATTTTTCAGCGCTTTTAAAGGCTTTAAATGCAGCTTTATGTTTCAAAACTTGTTAAAATATCGCAAAAGTTTAATTTCGGTACAGAGGAGTAAGCACGAGTAAATAATAATTGACAAGAGCGTATTCGTAACGTAAAATTGTATAAGCGCTGTTATGATTTTCATACAATTACGCCGTTGTCAATTGTTCGTGCTTCCCCCACACTGGTCTGAAAACTTTTGTTCGTAGCAGTAAAAGCTTACCTTACAAGTGAGGCTTTAACAACTGTAAGCGCTGTAACACATGTGGTATTTGCATAAAACAAAGTAAGCGGGCGAATCTAGTGACGTCAGATGAGTGTGCACATAGAGGGCCATGCTTATGCATGAGGCGACGGCTGCTCCTGCGAGCGCCGTCTCCCCCCGCATTTGAATAAATACAATTATCTTGTTTGTTTTAGCTTCGGTCACGCCCCGTCGGACGGCCTTCCGGTGACACATTCCTTTTTCACTCCACAATCATCTTGTATCGTGTATATTTACATAAAGGTGGATCACATGGTCTATCAATAGATTTTTCTATAATTAGATCAAAATTATTACAATAACACCTGATTTTTTTAAATTGTAAAAACCTTTTTAATTTTAGAAAGTTTACTTTTACCCAGTTTATTATGCTTTTCAGAACTGTATAGAAGATTTTTTACTCTTTTTACATAAAATAATATCTTAACAAATGTAGAAAACTACATATAATTCTGATGACAAATTCATCATCTCGTGAATCCACGTTTTTTGTTGAGGAGTAAATTCAATATTGTTTGGATGAATTTGCATTCAAGTTTTGGTACGCAACGGCGGTGGCTTTGAAGACGGGAATTAACTGCGGTATCCTGCACTGTTATTATCTCAACACCATCGTACTCTAACCTAACTCATTTCTTTTTTGACTGCGCTTCTGTCCCTGTCGTCCCTTCCCTGGTAGAAAAGGACAGCGGGTCATTTATACTAAACTCGGATCGAAGGCGTTCCCTTGGCGATTTATCATTTAGCGTAGCCTACAGACATTATTTGAAACGCATTAAAATCGCGGCTGTGTAAAATTTGTCGGCAACTAAATTAGTATCTCCCAGAGCGCATAATTTATCGCTGAAACCGCATCCGGCTTGTGGCCTGTGATGTTTTGATTCAATATTCATTCGTGTTGAACATTGAATCCTTTGATGAGCCAATTTTCTGTAACAACGTCCTATAGGGGACAATTTTGTGAAGCTAGCGATTAGCTTCTCCTTTTTAAAGTCTATTCTAAACTATGTACTTGACTGTAATTTCAGGGTTCCGTACCCAAGGGATAAAAACCAGACACTATTATTGAGACTTCGCTGTCCGTCTGCCTCTCACCAGGCTATATATATCTCGTGAACCGTGATAGCTCGACAGTTGAAATTTTCGCAGAATATGTATTTATGTGGCCGCTATAACAAATACTAAAACTTATATTAAAACTTTTTTATAACTTTGTAATGCCCTTAACTTCAAAACTACACATTTTAATTATTTTTTTACTTTTACCAAGTTGTTCTCCTACAACGTTACTATTAAGGAACACACGTACTTAATTTGACATCATTTAAGATGTCAAATTCAGATCGAAGGCCTGGCTCTTTAAGTCAAGATGCATTCGATAATTTTGACAGCGAAGTTCGAAAACAAAATGTGTGGGATTTGACATAAGGTATCGTAAGCGACATGTCACTTAGCGATGACTAAAGTCAAATCCCATACATTTTTGATTATGAACTTCGCTGTCGAAATTATCGAATGCATCTTGACTAAAGGCCCAGGTTTCCATAATTCCATACAAAACGTGTCCGGTATCCACACCAGCAGCACACGTGCTGACTCGTTCAAATCGATCTGACACTTTCATACATTTCGCGAGTGTATTCCCAGGCTTAATTAGTTAGCTCATTATTACTGGATGTATTAAGAAAACTTACATGTTGTCCAATTACCCAAAGCCATTGGCCGGCAAGATAAAACATAGGTAAACTTTGTGGAAAAAGTTCTGGACCGAAGTAACACAGCTTAAACTTAAACATAACCGTGAACTGTAAATCCACGACATCATTATCAATATGTACATAATTTATACATCAGTTTTATGTGTCGTGTGACGCCATAATTGGTTTATAGCGACGTTTTGTAGTCGCCGCGCCGATCAGTGCATGTATCTGCCGTGTCGGCTGTCGTGCAATCATCAATTCGATTCGCCGTCCTATGTATTAGGGGACTTGGTTTATTCTCACGTAAATAATTATCGGCGACTCACAAATTACTAGGCACCGCGGCTGCTTCCGATATGTGGTCGTCACGTAACACGCGCGTGACCACTTCTTCAGCCGACTGATCTTCAATTTATTCCCTAAGTTACCTAAGTTAAAAGCGCATTCTGACATTCTTAGAATTATTGCAAAAAAACATCTGTAAGATAGCGAGGTATAGAGTTCGAACACTGTGTGTACAATAGGAAGTCATTAAACTCAAACATCATTCTTATTATTTCTTCTATTGATAATTTCTTTATGGTAGGTAAATATATAATATAGACATTTGGAAATCAATCGTAATTTACATTACGATGTCTGTAATAGCCACATTCATCACATATATTGAGCATTACGAATACAACCTTTACACTTATGGTAAATTTCGCGCATAAATCATTTCTCATTATCCAGATAATTTAGCGCGAATGAATAATAAACAGCGGGAAGAAACAGATTTATATTGTGCAAAAAAGACGTCGGCGAGTGATGACGGTTGTTTTGACTGGTAGTGACGGTTCGCGTGTGGAACAGTAGACTGGCCACGGACCGTGCGACTTGATGACCCTGTCTCAGCAGACAGGTAAAGATTTAATATCGGTAGGTATAGCTGAATATGGTTTGTAGCTTATTCGTTTTATTTTCCTAATAGGTTCCTGCTAGGCTGATCGAATTTCAAATATCTCGGAATACGCCATAAAGGATATTTTTGATGCAAGTAGGTAAGAGACAGATTTCAAATTGTTAGTAAAAAATGTAATAAAACTAAAACGAATCTATGTCTCTATACAATATCGAACATAAATGATAAAACATTACATACCTGCTGCTATTCATTCGGAAAGTTCGAATAAAGAAAGGAAGTCAAATAGAATTGTATGTAGCTAGCTTTTCTACTTTTATAATAGTTTTTTAATGATAGTAATATATTTTCATGGACCACATCTGATGCAACGACTACGAGCGCTACTGGTGACTAGACGAAACCAGCCGAGGGGAAGCGACGACCAGCACTCCAGCGTCCAGCCTGCACCTCGGCCCTCGATGTTACCTCCGACTTACGCGACACCGATGACGCGGAACCAGTCCACAGCACCCGGCCAGCCCACACAACTCTACGAGCTACTGACCGGTCCCGAGCCTCATCCTGAGAGGCGCCCGAATGTATACTCGTCACAGTGAACATGGAGATGCAACTCAGCAGAGGAGAAAAGTAGTTGCAATTCATCTGTACTTTAGACTTTATTTTCTGATGAATTGTAAATACAGTCTAGTATGTAAGATTGTATATATACACACACACCTAGGAATAATGTTGTATAAATAATAAGATAAGTTGTAAATAAACTGTCTTCACATTTGGACACCGACGTTGTTTTATTTAGCATACCTGGTTTTCCTCTCAGTGTGGTTAAGACACCTTAAACCATCATTTCGATCAGTCGTGTGAGTCTGCGCTATTGGAAGTGAGAAAATCCATCCTTATACTTATATCCTTCCAACTGTCCGTCTGTTACCTTAGGGCTCACGGTGCAGGCATCCCGCACTTATTATATATATTTATTTATACATCAATCTATGGTTAGGCTCTGTAGGGCGCTAGGGCATTAGGGATTAGGACTCTTAGTGTTTTGGATACAGCTCTCCCCTATAGTTTTTAGTAAAATCAAATCCTTGATTTTACAGCCTGAGATGACACTAATTACAGTAGGTACTCAATAAAAGCCGTTGCTGGATCAGCGAGAAATATCAAACAACGCCTTTTTTTCTTACAAACATCAGCAGATTTTTTAAATATCTTCTCTAAGTAGAGAATCTCTTCGTTAATTATATTTATATCTGCTTTAAAATTAGCTATTCACTTTCTACATTTTGCTTGTGTTTACAAAAATATTAATTTATTGAGATCTGTACATACAGATCAGATTTAAAACTTTATCTGTACCGCCATCTATCGGAGAACGGCAATACTAAAGACATTTATTAAGCAGGCTATGCGCGTTTTAAACGTTAGTTTATTTAATTTGCTATTAACGTTAATTTTAAAGTTAATTCTACACGATAAATTATACTCTGTTAATTCACAGTATAACTGAGTGTTTGTCTAAAGGACAAAACATCATATTGGCTGCTTTCAATATGTGGGAAACGTCGAATCAAAATGCTACAAACTCAATTTGTTTGAGCGTTCTGGTTAAAGGAAGTTTATTGATACCTTATTGTGCTGTATTAGAAAATAATTTAGCTTACCCTGATTTTAAAATTGAACTAAACTTGTGAGAGAGAGTGTCACGGAGCGGTGGGACGTCCCGCTGAGTCAGGCCCCCAAAACACACAGACCGCGGGGCGCCGCACTTTACCAGCGCTTTTTACTAATAACACCGTCTTTCCCTCTGTCATGCCTTATTTCATTCGAACGTCTCTGGTTTTTTCACGTCGTCGTTTTTTATCTCGACCACGAACAATAACAATAAAACGAGTCTTTGATGATAGTAATCCTTCATCTTCATTGTCTTTTGGCAGTTTCGTGGAATAAAATATGTTGAGCTCTCGCGACTTGATATCCGAACGCCTTATTATAAATGGCGTCGCTTAAAATATTTTAATACCCTCTACATCACGGCGATATTAATTCGGTACGCTCGAGTTGAACAGGCCGGGTGCCACTGCTGGAATGTTAAATGACGAATTACCGACCACCGAGATTGTGAGATATACGTTTCAGATCTTATTGATTCTATTATTTTTATGTGGTACCATAATAGTAACAACACACAATGTCATTGATATAGAATTGATAAAAAATAGATGTTTTTGTTACTCCTGAGAAAATATCCATCGTGTAGCATGGATTCATGTATTTAGAAAATAATTATTAATCGTGCAAATCTTATACTTTAAACGAGATAATCTTGTATATATTATCGTAATCTCGGCAACGGCTGCAAGCATTTACATGAAATTTGGTATGCAGTGAGTTTTGAGGGAGAAAAATCGGTTTAGCTAGGTTTTATCCCTGAGAAACTGCGCATTTTTAAGTTATATATGTTTTTTCTTTAGTCGTGCAACAACATATCAATAATTTCGACTCTATACTTTGACTTTCGTCAGTCCGTCTGCCTGCCAATAGTTGGTTAATTTTTGCGTTGTATAGAAAGTCGGAATGTAGTGGGTTCGAATCCCGGAAAAATATTTTTGTGATTCTTTTTTTTTATCTACTATAGCTATAGATTAATAATTTTTTGCAACTCGAATATATTAAGAAATATAATATTATACCGGATCAGATCCCAGCGGATATCCAGATTCTATACCAAGCAGAATTTAACTACCTACCTAGGTACTTATCAGATACAAAATAAATGAATATTCGTTAAATAAAATATTTTCTGAAAAATCGCCAGCAATGTGCAGTATGAGGTTAATTTATATTATCTATGACTGTAATATACGTGCGCTTGTCAATATCACCTTGGTAACCATAAACAGAGCGATCGTTTGTGAATGTGAGTTGTGACGAGTTTTTACATTTGAGTGATTTAAATTTCTTAGTTAATATTTTAAGCACTACAAAATGGTAAAGATCACTGTGGAAATGGTTCGTAAAAAAGCGGAACATCATGACTGCTTGTTGGCGCCATTAGAAGAGATAGCATTGCATCAAGAGAATATAGAAAAGATCGAGTATATTCAAGATTGGTGCCCCAAACTTAAAATATTACTAATGCAAAGTAATCTTATTTCAAAAATAGAGAACCTTAACAAATTAAAACATCTCACTTATTTAAATTTGGCCCTCAATAACATTGAAGTTATAGAAAATTTGGAAAGATGTGAATCTTTAAACAAATTAGATCTAACGCTAAACTTTATAGGTCAAATAATAAGTGTTGAAACGCTCACTGGTAACTATAATTTACAAAGTCTATACCTGACCGGAAATCCTTGTACCGATTATGATAATTATCGTTGTTTCGTTATTGGCACACTTCCACAACTAACTTCACTAGATGGGAAAGATATAAAAATATCTGAAAGAATAACGTGCTTACAAAACCTTCCAGTAATGAGATCAGATGTATTATTTGAACAAGAGAATTATAAATGTCAACGTCAGTTACAGAAAACGCGACTAGAGAAAAATATACAAATTAAATGGGAAAACGAATACAAAGATATGGACCCAGATGAAAGAAACAAAAAGTTCTGGGCAGAAAAATGTGAACATGCTCCAGAAGTGAGACATGAAATAGAACGTATGCGGCAGTCAAAATTAAAATCAGAACAAAAAGGAGAGAAAAAAGAACCTAAAAGACAGTACAAACTATTTAATAATGACGGTAGGCCCTTAAATATCAATCAGCCAAAAATAGACTTTCTATTTAATGATATGGAGCCAGATAAATTCATTTTAGATCTATCTGTTTATAAATACATGGATACTAGTTTAATCGACATCGATGTGCAACCAAACTACGTCAGATTACTGATAAAAGGCAAAATATTTCAATTACATCTTCCAGAAGATGTGAACGTGTCTAATTCAACGGCTGCAAGATCTCAAACAACAGGACACTTGGTTATAACAATGCCAAAGGCTAACTTCGTCTTAGAAAAATCGGCACAAATAAAGAAAACCACATCGGAAATGAAGACCAGTCGCATTAGTAGTGCAAAATCTTTTCAGGTTCAATCTAATTCGAAACGTGAATTTCTTGAGATCGGGCCTCCAGTTAATCTTCTTGACTTCACCAAAATAACTACTTCAAATCCCTCAAAATACATTAGGCCCAAATTAAACATAAGTTCTAAGCCACCCTCTCATGGTTTTGTCGATAATCCAGAGGTACCAGATCTTATATGAACAAAATAAGATGATGAATGAGCAGGTAAAGGAGAATGTGCAGAGGTACATATTTCTTATAATACTAATTTAGTGAAAAATGAAGATATTTATAAAAACAAAATTAATAATATATAATATGTAATTTATTAGATTCCTACTATAATATTTACAGTTCTAGTTAAAGCTAATTACATAAAATATTCGAATATTTGTAAATTTCTCATAAGTGATACTGTATTGTAAAAATAAACATCAATTATGTATATTGCCACTACAATCAATATTTTAATTATTTAATTATAACACAATTAATATACTCATTTGTATTCGACATACTTATCCTCATAATTGTACAAGTAATAAGCTGTTTAGCTTCGGGGAACTTCGAGCACGGAGCGGGCAAAAGATATTCTGTTATTTATAAATAATAATTATAAAAAACATATTACGTAACATTTTTACTTTAATAAAGTTAAGAAATACCATTTATGTAAAATACGAATAAATAAAAGTTAAAAACAAATACTTATTTTTAGCTTACAACTAAAGTCACATACAGCATTCAGCTTACCTACTAATATAACTTAAAACTCAAATAATATAATATAATGTTATGTAGGAGTGTATAAAACCGAAAAATAATATTTTTTTACAAAGCCTTTTGAATACACATTTCACAATCACAATGATCAATCAACATTCACAGGTATTATTGAACACCAAAAATACAAATATTTTACATTAATTCTATATTTGTCGAGTTTCGTTGGCGTCAATCATGGGAATTCCGTTTGTTTCTGCAGAAGTAACCATGAAGGACAGGAACCCGTCTACGTCGTGCATCTCTTTGGATGTGAACTTGGCTGAGATCTGGTGACGCCCACCCCAAGGAGGTGTCAGCTTGAACTGTGCACTGGCTATGGCACCAGGAGCTACGTTCTGAAATAAAAAAAGATATGTTAATTCAGTTTTAACAGTTAGTTATAACTTGTAAGTAGTAATTTTAATATTATGTAGTTTATACTCTACTGAGGAATAAATAAAATGTTACAATCTGACCACCTGCATGTAGTGATTACTAATTGATCCACTTTATTCATGCCTAATGGTTTTAACAGAAGAAGGTACCTCATTTAGCTCGATCTTCAACTGTTTATCTAATCCAGCCCCTTGAATATAGAACTTTCCATTCTTCAGTGGGATTGGCAATGGGTTCTCCACTTTAACGGTTACATTAAACTCTTGTCTGGCTACAGGCTTGCCTTCGTAGCTTATCTTGATATCAGGATTACGAACTCTAAAGTCATCTTGGGCGAAATAGTCGAAATTCCTATCGACGATTGTTGCTATACATGCAATGTTAAATGAAGCCTGTAAAAATAAGAATGACGATTTCACTGTGTGCAAAATTATTGCGCCTACGATTATTTTAGAGCAAAACCCCGTAAGCACAATTGCTGCAGAAATAAAAGCATAATAATAGGTCTTTACCTATGAAATTCCCGTTCTGCAGAGTACTGCAGTAGGCCAGTAGCCATTTCAAATCAAAATAATTTTTGTTTGTCTATGAATTCTAATTTCAAATTAATTTTATTTTAAAAACATGGAATTCTTTTTCCAAAAGTAGTCATTTGTTTATTGATTAGTGTTACATTTACATCGCATTTCAATCTTTTTCGTCATCATGGATACGTTAAAAATTCGAGTAATTATGGAATATGAGTACCGTTGTGGCAGCAACGCGGTGCAAGCGGCACGTAACATCAACGACGGAGCTAACTACAAACCAACGCACCACCTGTTATTGGTTTGCTCGCTTCCGTTCTGGAAATTTCGACCTAAAAAATGAACCTCGCGGTCGTCCGAAGACTTTGGTCGACAATGACGAATTAAAGGCGATTGTGGAAGCTGATGATACACAATCTACGGCTGAATTAGCAGCAGCTTTCGACGTTAGCGCCAAAATAATATTGGTGCATTTGCGTCAAATTGGCAAGGTAAAAAAGCTTGACAAATGGGTGCCCCACGAACTCAATGATCGCCAGCGCGAGGCACGCGTCGAGACGTGCCTTGCACTGCTCAACAGACACGCAAATGAAGGAAATTTGACCCGCAGTGTTACCTGCGATGAAAAATAGATTATGTTTGATAGCCGCAAGCGTTCAGCAAGTTGGTTGGATCCTGGTTCAGCACCTAAATAATGCCCTAAACGAAAACTTACCCATTGAAAAGTGATGGTCACTGTTTGGTGGTCTAGCGCCGGTGTGATTAATCACAGCTTCTTACCAAACGGGGTGAGCATTGCTGCAGATGTGTACTGTGAAGAACAGAACACAATGATGGAGAAGCTGGCACATCTCCAACCAGCATTGGTCAATCGCTCGTCTCCGCTGCTCCTGCACGACAACGCGCGACCTCATACTGCACAGCAGAGTGTATCTCCAAGTTGCAAGAACTGGGGTTGGAAGCTCTCCGTCATCCGCCCTACTCACCAGACCTTGCGCCTACAGACTACTACTTTTTGTAGAATTTGGATAACTTCTTGGCGGGAAAAAAATTCAATACCCGAGAGGCAGTACAAAATGCCTTTTAAGAATTTGTTGCCTCCCGTCCAGCTGATTTCCTTAAGAAGGGCATCAATAAACTGCCACTGCGTTGGCGAAGATGCATTGAAGGCATGGGTGATTACTTCGATTAATACAAATAAAAAATACATGAAAAAAATTCGTTTCAATTTTGTCATACAAAACGGCAAAATCATAGGTAAAGACCTAATATATCATTTACCGACCTGATCTACTAATTTCTTGTAATAATCATCAAATGTTACTAGAAATGTAATGTTGTCTTTTCCTTCAGGCTGTATTACTTTGTCGAACTCTTCTCTCTTCACACCGTCACCTGTTATGCCGGTGTATGTTACTGTATCGACTCGAAGTACACCTTTTACGTTATGCGAGTTTATGGTTGAACGATTTTTGATGTGTAAAACCTGAAAAAAATAATATTTTTTCATGTTTTTGCTTCAGCGACAAATCACAGAATGAAATTATTAACAAATAATTTCATTTTCTGTGATTTGTTGCTCCAAATAATTATTTATTATATTATATCCAATTACCAGAGCAACTTTGATTTGTTTACCATAAAGTTTTATATAAATACTTACCACATTAAAGTTTTGTCCAATTTTAATATCATCTCTCAACTCAAAGTCGAATACAATATCATTAAATGCGTCATTAAGATAATATCTTGCGAATATACTCTCAGATTTCCTTAAAGCCTTTTCCATGGTGTCACGTTCTTCTCTGGTTCGCTCGGGATATTTGTAGAGATGTGTTATGTCCTAAAAAAAATAAATGAAATACATTTCTATTCATCTATACATAATATAATAAATTCGTAACTGGTTGCTGTCTGTACATGAAAGATATATAAGAAAAACTATTACAGGGCAGCTTTATGAACGACATAGAACCCAAAACAATGGTTTTTAGAATTTTTGTCTGTTTGTCTGTATGTCTGTTTATCTGTTTGTCCGCGCTAATCTCAGAATCTACTGGACGGATTTTGATGAAATTTGGTATGGTAGTAGTTTAGGCCCTGGATTAACACAGGCATTTTATTTCAGAAAAATGTACGGTTCCCGCGATATTTGTTTTTGCGCGTACGAAGTCAACGGCTTCACCGATTTAAATGCGGTTTTCACTAATGCGTTTTGGTTTGCTCCACTTAAAATTTAATGTTTGTTTCATTTCAATCGGTTCATAAATATAAAAGTTGACTGCTATAGAGTAACTAACCAGCTGAACTGGCTGAAACTTTACGTAGGTATTACCTAATTATTGATGTATATTTACTTTCTTAATACCAGGAGTATTATGTAAGAAGCTCTATTATGGTCGTAGCGCTAACCCATGTTAAGCAACGCCGGTCGTGGATTCAACTAGGATGAGTGACCACAATGCCAAATATTTTTAATGTCGAAATCTATACGCCTAATACCTATTACCTACTAACGTTTTCCTATCCAAAGATTTTCGAAATAATTAAATACGACAACGAAGATATCCTTACTTACAATATTATAAACGCGAAAGTTTTATGTATGGATATTCATTACTCATTCATGTAATAACGATTGAACGGATTTTGATGAAATTTGATATGGTAGTAGTTTAGTCTCTGGATTAACACATAGGCTACTTTTATTCGCAGCAAAAAGTATGGTTTTCTAGGAATTCTTTTTCCCGTACGAAGTCGCGGCTAACACCTGGACCAGACTAATATTATAAAGAGTGGAACTTGTGTGAACTTTTAATACAGTGCCTGAAAATTTTTACTCCGTGCTATTACTATATTGCAGTAGGTATATTTGCTAAAGGAGTTTTTTTGCCACGAACACTGTCCCACGCGGGCGAATCTGCGGGTAAAAGCCAGTTTATAATAAATTTACTTATCACCAATTGCTACGAAATGTCTGATGAATTACGCCTACTATTTTTATTATTGCAATATTGCTGCCACAAAATTTTCAGGCACTGTATTAAAAGTATCAAAATAAGCATATTATTATAATTATTTTACTGAGCAGGTGATATTTGCAATACTTGTAATAATATTTAAAAAAACTGTAAATAGTTTACCTCTCGTTCCATTTTTCCGATGGCTTTTGTTGATATGTTTTGTCCTATTGAAGTTGTATCACGTGCTAGCAGCTTCAACGGTTGTATTTCTCCGGAATATTTCCATAACACCTGAAATCACAAAGCGTAGGGTAGGTACTCTTTAATTTCTTTATAAAAACTGTGTTAAAAGGTCTGAAGTAGTAATTCCTCGCCTTTATATAAAACTAGAATTACAAGTTTAACTATGACGCAAGTGTCAATTTTAACTATGTTTTGATGTTTATTATGTACATACGCCAACTTAGTTCCGGTGTCATAAATACAGCGTTTAGAATCGCAAAACATGCACGTATTTTGCTTGAGTCGAGGTTTTAAATAAAATATAACACGACCAATATTTGTTTTTCCTACCTTGTCTGCATTAACCTGGGCGAAGACATATCCAGAATCATACGGTTTCTGTAGCTCACCGTCCCGAACCGCTCGCAAGGAAGCTGGACCACATCGGAACACATCCTCTGAAGTTTCTTGTGGGGTCGAGTCGATCGCCTGCCACCCACTGTACTCCGAGCCAAGGTCAGGTCGATCGAGCCAGACCTATAATGTTATACTTGTTATCAGACATATAAATATTTAAACATTTGTTTGTTGTTAATTTTATACAAAATTGTTCTATAGAGATTAGCGTCAAATGAAATCAATATTTTGTGAGATTATTTCTTTGTATGTTTATTTTTAAAATTCTCGGAATAGGTACGCTTTGTAGTTCCTAAATATGTCAACGCCTTCACAAATTAAATCATCAACTATCAGAATTTCATTTAAATCTACTGACCTCATTCCAAACGTGATAGTTCCAAACGGAATCTCTGGTGAACTCGTTTAGCGTGTTCCCATTTTCGTCTTTTATGATGTCTATCGTCAGGCTACCTTGGCTGTCGTGAGCTGCGTCGTAACCAGTTACCGGCCTGCAGGGTATACCAAGTGCTCTGCAAACTAAAAACAAGATTTCAATACTATCACTTTAGTTAATAATTTCTTGGTCTTGCCCAGGAATATAAGAATTTTAAAAAAAATTGTCTTGAAAAAATAAATACTATTATTAGTTCAAGACACAAATTTCCCACCAAGCTCTCCAGAATTGACTACTGCAATTGTGGAATGTATCCCCAGATAAAAAACCGCTTACTTGTTGTCAGAACACCTGCGTACACCCAACATTGAGCGTATTTCACGGGCTTTTTCTTCTCGTAATACTTTTGCAGTATGGCCAGCGAGCCCACCCACTGGAGCGGATGCGAGCCCCCGCTGTAGTCGCTGAGCTCCTTGCCCCAGTTGCCGAACAACACGCCGTTGTCGTCCTGCACGTTGACTGCCGCGGACAGAGCCCGGACTATCCTAATGGGGTCAGCTCTCGATCGACCTTTGACCTAAAAACATAATTTCTTTTAATTATTCGTTGTGTTTCGATCCCTTGTTAAACTCATTTAAAGTGAAAGATTCAATTAAGTATATTTTTCATCCGAATTTTCATTGAGTGGGAATTCATATTGTAGGTCAATAACGGTTACTGAACTAGTATGTAAATAATAAGTCTGGACCCTAATTGTTTTATTCGAGTTTGAAATTTGGAAGATTGTGGTATATCCGTACTTTTCCAATTTCCTTGACTAAATATAGAGCACACTCTAATATGTCCTTATCGTACTGCGCGTAATTCCATGGTGTGGGTTTAATTCTATTGTACACCCCTCTGAACATAAGTCCGGCATCTTCTTGAACATATTCTTCTCTGTGACTGTGACCTTAAGAAAAAATAATATAAATGTTTTTATTATTTATTTATTTTAATATTTTCCTATAAAAATATAATCTGTGGATATGTCATCATCAATTTTTTTGTGGATATGTCATCATCAATTTGTCATAAAGAATAACGTGATATTTCATAGTAACAGGTAGTAGTGGCTGAGTTATATTAGTATTGGCACGGTAATAACTTATAGATGCCAAGTCAATACCATCATGTCTAAAGGCTTAACAAGTTTGTCATCAGAATTAATTTAACACTAAAAAAGCATGTGACATAAACTCTTAAAGAAAAAACTCACCAGGCATATAAACGCTATCATTCAAACACCAAGGATTGAAAAGGACATAAATTGGCAGTGGATGTGTGTAGCTGAGTGAACTTCCCCCAGACATTTTGGTGTCGATGTCCATTCGCCAGGCGGCCACAATACAGTCCGCGGCAGGAGTCACGGCCACCATCAGATGGGAGTCCATCTGACCTTCGTACACCGCATTCCACGCACCTAGTGTTTCGGAGCCCTTTTCTAAAAGGGGTACCGCCGCAGACGTTTCATCGGACGGCCCACGCTTCTCCACATCTGGTACAATAAACATTTAAGTATTTCAACCCAAAAAAATATAGACCATGATGCAAAGTAGGCGGAATAAATCTCAAACCTGCAACGTAGAATATGAACGAAACGGCATCTCTTCTAGTGTCGAATGGCCTGTTTAACAAGATGTCCAATTTGAAGGACTGGCCTCTTCTGATCACGAGACACTTGTCAGCGTCTCTAGTCATGAGATGGAATTTGCCCGTGTGATGGTTTTCTCCGTTGGTATCGACGCAGAAGTCGACTCCTTGAACTGCCAACACGCCTTGTTTCGTTCCATCGACGACATCTGCATAAACAAACAGACGCGTCCTTAACACCTTATACGCTTTTCATTATAGCCTACACAAAGTGAATAATGCATCCACCTACACAAAAATAATAATGTTAAATGCAAATGTCAGTAGGCACTTGTACTATTGCGATGTACGGATGACAATTGTTGTTACTTCCTTACGATGCATTAATATCTAAATTGTATAATATATACTAATATTTACTATTAATCTTTTTTTTAATTAACCCCTTTATTAATATATAATAATAATATAATAATAAGAGGAAAGATTTCATTGTTTGTATGTTTGTTGCAATGCAAACATTGAATATGCTCCGAAACTACTGAGCCGATGTTGATTAAACACACAACAGATTGGTACAAATATAGAGAAGACAACGAGGAAGGGCATCGGCTACTCATTATCGCGGCAAAACATATGGCTCCCGCGATTAATTTCTTTTTGCGCGCACGAAGTCACAGTCTATATTTAGTTAATTATAAAATCATAATTAAATTTTTTAAGTAACCCCCGGAATTGTCAATCACTGAGCGAGCTGATGATGATAAATTATAGCACAGTAAGAACACTCTCGGTCATATGTCAACTTTGAAACAAAAAAACTAGATCAAAACCGGTTCATCCGTTTCGGGGCTACGATGCCACGGACAGACAGACAGGCAGACACGTCAAACTTATAGCACCCGCTCGAACTACCACTAGGTATATATTTTAAATACAGGGGTGAGGGGCAAAAAGTTGAAAATACACAAAGCCATTAACGTTGTGAAATAACTTTAGTGTTTGTAACGCCTAAATATTCCTAGACTGCTAATTGGCTGTAACAATGCTCGCGAGTCACGGGTTTATTAAATCTATAAAACCAAATAAAATGATAATAATAGCTATGGACGCTTCACACCACGTCCATCTGGTCCCGTGGTAAGTTCTCGAAGAACTTGTGTTACCAGACAACGGAAATATATTTAATACTTTTTATATTATACACATATTTAAGATTTTTATTATATTATATAATACATATCTCTGGACCCAGGAACACGGAAAAACATTTTGTTCCTTCGGTGGGATTCGAACCCGCGACCCCCGTTGAGTACCAACACGCTCAACCACTGAGCCACAGAGATTGTCAATATGTGAACCGCCTATTATTGACTAGGCTGACCTTTCGACGATGATTTCCGTAAAATTTACCACTAATTGAGCTGTTTCTACTGATTTTTGTGATCTACTATCAGGTATAGTTGTAGGCATTATTACACGCTAAAAATGATCTAACTCTTCAAAAGTAGCTTAAAGCGATAGTTACTCTTGCCTTCATGCTACAAGAAGGGTGTTCCTTCTATTTTATTACTATATCTACTGATATAATTTCACAAAATTATTCACCCATTGTAACAGAGAGAGCTCAAAAAATTCGCGAAAAACCAATTCAATTAGCCACCAGTATCAGATAGCTCTTTATAGACAGGAAACTTTCGTCAACAAATAAATATTGTTTTAACAATTTAATATTTATTTCATATTTTCAAAAAAAAAAATTTAAAATTAAAAACCTACCTGGTTGGAAGGGTATTATAATGTACTTCTGTCGTCTCCCAAAGTAGTGTTGCCATAAATTTTTGATGTACTCCATTGTCGAACTTCACCAATTTTCGGTAACAGTAAAAAATCACATAGTCTTCAGTCGACTAATGAATCGAGTACCATCGTACTTCACAAGACTCTAATTGTTCGAGATAACGTGCCGATGCTCAAGAATACCGTCATACACTGTCAGATCCCGCTGGGCAGCCTCCTCTAATACTCCTACCGAGGTGATGTCATGATGCAAATACAATGCCGCAAAACTGTTTAGATCTTTGACAGTTCCTAGATGTGCTTATTCATTTTTAGCTCGAGACTTTTTTACGCATTGAATCACCGTCATCGCGTCCAGTGGACCGATGAATGTTACGTCACTATCTGAAATTAATGCTGATGATGGTTGATGAGAACGCTTTTTGATAACAACTCGTTAGTTTCTCAATTCTATTAAAAGTAACAAGTTACGTTTGTAATAAAATTGGTATAGAATAAGTAGAATGATATCCAAAATTCACTTTTTGTTACGCGTCTATTTCTGATGCAAAAGAGTAAAAATTAGGTCTATAGTAGGACATCATATTACCTACCTACTTAGTCTTTTGCCTATTAATCATCCAATTATTAGTTGGTAAATGTCAGTAGGTACTTACAGAACTGAGAATGGACTATAATAGTGAGTAACAATCACGTCAATAAATTACCGTGGACCTACATCACGAGATGACTCTATCCTGACCCTTAGTATCGCGGGTCAACCGTCACACCCATCTTAATTGCAATGAAATTATTCCCTCCTATCTATATTGATGAAATTTGGTATGGTAGTGGTTTAAGCTCTGGAATAGCACATAGGCTACTTTTTATTCTAAAAAATAGTACGGGTTCAGGTGGGATGATTACACGGGCGGAGCCGCGGGAAAAAACTTGTTAAATAATAAGCCGCTGTAAGGAGTTAAGGACCTTTACAAATTATGACCAGACATTGGAAGGAAATTATGTCCATGTTAAGTTAAGTCTGTGGGTGAGGAAACCCTTGTACGGTAAAGCACACATCCTTAATCTCCGCTGATTAGTTTTCCCACGCGTGCGTAGGATCAACAGAGTTCGACGGAGATATTATCTCAAGGCTTTCTTTTTATTTAATTGCAAAATCAAATTGTAAATGTAGTTTCTAGTTTCCCTAGAGTTAGCAATCTCGTGGGCTCTAAGTAACTCTAAGGTTGACTAGTCTCAAGATAGAAATTTATTAAAATAGTAAATTCTAATTTTAACCTGGCTTTAATATGATTACCAACAATAAACAAAGTAAAAATACACATTCCCCTTTTAAATTCGGCTAAAATTTAAACTATTTCTCTACACAATCTTCATTATTTTGAAGTCGGTACCAGCCCAAACAATATGCTGTTATATCATTATTTTATACAGCTCACGTTTAAGTTGGCTGTTTTGAAGATGCATGATATTATCATGATATATATATATATATATAGCCGAATGTATAACCGCCTCCTTTTTTGGAAAACGGTTAAAAATACACAAATTAAATTCAACCGAACTACTCAAATGGGATTTTGGAATAAAGAAACACTTAAGGGGGAAAGAGTCAATTCACACTGAAACGATACTCGACACAGCGCTGCATTTTTGAGATAGATAGATTTCCAATATAAAGTTGCACTGCGCTGCACAGCGCATGTGCAGTGTATGACTGATGTCATATAGAACGTGTTACATCTTTTTGTGTAGTGAATAAAGTTCAATTTTGAATAGCTATCTTAAAATGCGGCGCGTTCGCGTATCGTTGCGGTGTGAACTGACCCTTAATCATTAGAAAAACAATATAACTTACAGAGAATTAAAACGTTTTACAGTTTACTAATGTTGTCACTTGTCAGTCAAACCTACGTCTCATTTGTATTCCACGCGCTAGCCTTGTAAGCAAACGATATCTGAATCTAGTTAATGAATAAATGATATTTAATGACTTAAGCAATAAAACTTGATGTCGTCGACTAAATAAACAAATGTATTCAAATCCCATATAAAAAAAAATATAAGCTCTGTAGATTGTTTCTGCTAAGTTTGTTAATTAATAAATACTAAGACCCTAACTATGTACTTTGCATTTTGTAATAAGTACCTATCTTAAAAGCGGAATAAAATCTATTTTTTTTTTATTTAAATTAAACGAAAGTCATAATAAAGATAAGAAATATATTCATATGCCTACATCTTTATTATAGTTTTTAAATAACTGTTAAATAAACTTACAAAATAAAAGGTGATTGCAACAAAAATTATTTATCGTCCACTATTAAAAAAATATATTATACAGCCTAACATTACCGCGGACGCCTCCACGCCACCTTTTTGGTGTCAATACAAGTCAGTTAAAAAGTCCATATCTGACAATCCTACTCACTTCGAAAAGTTTGCGGTACCTACTTTTATAGTGGCAATGTCGGTAGTGTACGCACTACCGACATTGCCACTGTAAAATAGGTATTGGCTATACATGTAAATTGATTGTACCTAGTCTCCCATAAGTATCTCTCTCCTCCCGTACTTACCTGATAATTAATAATCATCAGCAAGCCGCAAGTAAAGATTATTTAGCTATAACTAAGCCATACCCAGTGTAGTGCGAACAATTTCAAACAGTCACCAATTCGTAATTCGGATCCTTATAAAGAAGAAACCACAATGGGCAAAAATTTGTCAGAAAGATGCGTCGAAGTTTGCACAAGACTGGGTCAAGACCTTCTTCTCTGTGTCATTGTAGCTTTTGAGTTCCCCATTGATGCTCGTATTTGACTCGTATTTGTTGGCTCACTAGAGCTATCTGTACTATTCTGTAGTATTACCATAGCCGCGGCGAATAACTCGATAATCCTTTGATCGTCAATAATCGAAGTTAACATTTCGACTAACGGATTTAATTTTAAATTAACTTTTTGAAAAAGATATATAAAAATCACAAACTTGCGTCTTTTTACCTGACCATAATCTAAACCAATAGGTTTTATAAATAGATTACTAATTCAACAAATGTTATCGAAATATTATGTTACATGGATATACTGAAAATTAGGAAATACAATTTTCTCTGTAAGTACTAAGTATGGTGCATTTATCTAAATTCTAAGTTATCACTGCTTAAGTAACATCTATTTTACAATGATAGAGTTATTACATACAGCATAGTACTACGTAGGATGCGTGCACTGGATCACCTTGAGCGGCCGCGGCGCGGCGTGTAGACATGCTTTTTGTTGGCTTTTTGTTTATTGACATACCATTCATCCACAACGTAATCCGCATTCGATACAACGGGAATACAACTTTTTTCCTCGGCAACTTGACAGGATTGTCGAAAGAAATTTATTTCTGGTGTAGATACTTACTACTATCAAAATTAGCATGAATTTTGTTACATTCGACACTAATATCTAAGGAATATTGTTAATTTTTTCTAATACAATTAAAAAAATTAAGCCTCACTAATCACTCTACGAAACAGTGCACTCGCACTGTGTTTGAATATTCACACTCCTTCTCGTTTTGTAATGCAGCTCTACATTCCTTACTCTACGAGCATACAGTACGAGTAAGTTCTTAGCTAGTTAACGCACGCCTAATAATAACTTGTAATAACTATGTTCTGTTTATGAAACCTAAACTGTTTTGGTGCTAACTGCTACTATTTGCAAACTTGGAATGTCTATTTTTGCTATGGTTTCTTGTTTTAAAGCTAGTTCGCCTATACTATTGATAAAAACATATTCCGTGTTGTCACACTTCATCGCGATTTCTACATATTTATAATACTTATCCATACCTATATTGCTTGATAATAGTATTACGTATCTTTATTATCATCATTAATCTGCAGTACCTATTCTTAACTGAGGCTCAGTGGTACGCGCATTAGCGCTCAAGCCGGAAGTCGCAAGTTCGAATGCCGCCTTGGAACAAAAATTTTTGTGTGTTCCTAGGAACACAGAAAACTATTTGTTCCCATGACCCAGGTCATGGATGTGTATTATATATGTATATAATAGGCATTTATAGGTAGGTATAATAAAAATCTTAAATATGAGTAGAGTATAAAAAGTATTAAATATATTCCCGTTGTCTGGTAGTTCTGGTACCCGTAACACAAGTTCTTGGAGAACTTACCACGGGATCAAATTGACGTGTTGTGTAAGCGTCCATAGATACTGTAGTATATGATATAGATATTATTATTATTATTATTATATTATTATCAATCTTGACAGCTACTATTAATCTATTATATAAACAAATAAATAATAATGATCAAATATAATAACATCACCGTGACCATAAAGATTGCGAAAAATTCTACTAATATTATAAATGTGAAAGTTTGTGAGGATGTATGGTTGAAAGGATGGTTTTTTTTTTACTCTTTCAGGCAAAATCTACTGAACAGATTTTGATGACATTTGGTAGGTACCTCTATAATCCACGGCTCTGGATTAAAACTTTTTATCCCAAAAAAGGACAGTGTTCCCATGGGACACATTATTTACGCGAGCCAAAATGGCTATTAAATTATTATCTATAATTATTATTATGAAATCATCGAAACCGTTGTATCAATGTAATTTATCAAGAATTTTATTCTAACATTGAATAAATCTTACGATTCTAAACAATAAAACAAACCATACGTTACACTAAAGAAAACCTTTGTGTGATATTTTGGGGGATTTCTCGAGAAGCTAATAAATTTGATCTTGATTTTTATTTGCTTTCCGTTCCATTTTGTGAAGTGGACATCAAACCGCACACATTAATCTCATTCTTCTGAGCACTCTATTATTAATTCATGGAGTAATCCATTATGGTGTGTATATTTTCAATTCAAAAACAAAAAAATGGTAGTAGTATCGTTTCGTACATTTCAGTCATCTGTACTTAAAAGATAGATACTTATATACACAGTTGACTACTTTGAGGATCTCGTGTCTCATAATATTAGCAATTATTTGCCGGATATTATAAGATTGAATTGTGGGAGAGCCACGCTTCGGCATGAATGGGCCGGCTCAACAGGGTAAATACCATGGCCTCACAGAAAAAAAACCGGCGTGAAATAACGCTTGCGTTGTGTTTTGCCGAGTGAGTGAGGTTACCGGAGGCCCAAGGGGGTTGGGGGTACTTTATGTCGAGATATATGACCAATATCTGACAAAAAACGAAAGGAAAAATTATTTACGGGCGATCTGAGGTCTGGAAGGGGGTGAGTTTTTAAGGGTAAAAAACGGTTTATCTCGATTTCCGTCAAAACTACAAGTCCTATGGAAAAAAATCAAATTACAAAGTTATAGGTAAAAAAAAGATCTACAGCTTCTATATTTATACTTTTTTCACATAACCTCAAAATTTATGTGAAAAATTAAAAAAAAACAAGTATTTGGTTTTATATTTTTATCTTTTACAATTTTTTTTATTTTTTACGAAATTTGGTGAAAACTTACCTTTTTATGTCCCAAATACACTGTAATTTATTTGATTTGAAATATTTATTTTTTCACCTTATTTTGACTTAATATCGAAAAAGCACCCTAATTTTCAATCGAAAATTCTCCCGTTAAAAATATCAGCTTTTTTTTTCAAAAAGTTGATGTGCTTACTGTTCGTTGAAATCTCTACTTTCCGATGGTGGATAACTTCTTGCAAGGGAAAAAATTCAACTCCGATGGGGCAGTCCAAAGCGCCTTCAAAGATTTTATTGATATCTGTCCGAATGGTTTTTTAGTAAAGGAATCAATGAACCACCTATGAGATGGCAAAAGTGCATAGATAGCAATGGTATACTTTAATTAAATAAATATATTATGTTTAAAAAAATCGACTTTATGTTCCTTCTTTACAAAACGCCAATTTCATATGTAATGACCTAATAGTAATAAATAGGCATCTATGCATATAATTAAAGAAGATTCTACAACTTTCTCAAAATATTTTAGATGTCTTATTCAATATTAACTTTATTACATAACTTATTTGTTTGTTAATTATAGTAGATATTTCGATTAGCAATTTCTTTGTTTATCAATGTAACAAACTCAAAATGTATCCGACTGAAGGACTTTGTATCCATGGTCATGAATAAATTAAAAAAAATAAAAAAAAAACAATGTAACATGTAATCTTACGTTTTTCGAGTAATTAAAGTGTAAATTTTAATAAATAGATCAAAATTGTATAATAAAGTTCTTTTCGATTTTTTGCATTTTCTGAAAAGATTTACTATGGTATATTACTATTTTATATATACTATTTTATATATTACTTTTTTACACCATCGGAAAGTAGAGATTTCAACGAACAGCAAGTACACCAACTTTTTGAAAAAAGCTGATATTTTGACGGGTGAATTTTCGATTGAAAATTAGGGTGCTTTTTCGATATTGAGTAAAAATAAGGTAAAAAAATAAATATTTCAAATCAAATAAATTACAGTGTATTTGGGACATAAAAATGTAAGTTTTCACCAAATTTCGTGAAAAAAAAAATTGTAATTATAATAATAATAAACCAAAAGCTTGTTTTTTTTTTTAATCTTTCACATAAATTTTGAGGTTATGTAAAACCCCTTCCGACCTCAGATCGCCCGTAAACAATTTTTCCTTTCAGTTTTATAATATTCTCCTTCTTTTCATTTCGGGTTTCATCCTACTATTTTTTTTTGGCACTTTTTATTATTTTTAAAGGCTTCTACCCTGGTCTTTACATTACATGACTTTAAACGACTTCACTACGTTCACATATTACACGACTTTTTTATAATGTAAATAATTTTCGATTATTCGGCCTCACAAGCCCAAAATGGTTTACAAGTTGGCATCTCTAAACTATAGGTAAGAGGTAGAAACTTGTAACTTTCCACACTTATATGTCCTGCTAAATACTCTCAAGGAAAATTATTTTGAGCGAAATCAGACAATTATTTTTCAAGTTATTTGAAAAAAAAAATTGCGCGTGGATAGTTACGGAACCCCTTCTTATACATGTCCCGAAATGCTCTTGGCTAGGTCATCTAGTTACTAATCGAGTAGTTTTGACTATAAAATATTTCGTAAGGATTATATAAAGTATTTTAAAGAAGACTATTTACTGTGATAATAATATACAGCTCACCATTAGAAGTGTCTAATCTTGGGGGTCGAGGTAAGTCTTTGAGGTCGTAGGAATTCGTCTTCCTGAACGGACAGCAGCATCTCGATGGATAATAATTCGCCAGTTTGCTTTTAACAGCTCCCATTTTCAAGATTATCACTTAATCACTAATTATTATCAGTGTGAATTTAGATCACCTGTAAAACACCTGAAATAATTCAAACCAGTCTGTGTAAACAATAGTCTAATTTTGGTCCATCGCTAATCGTAAATCCAAGTTTTTCGCCAATATTATAATCTAAAATTATTATTATTATTAGCACAGTAAACGCGTGCGCACACTGGTTCGATTCTGGTCCATCTGCGCTGATGCGGGTGTATGATTTACGCTACCTTTAGCGAACTCTTATCAGCGCAGCGCTATGGAAAATCGGATTGTCCCATTACTTCAAATTAATGTATTAATAAGAGAACATGTAATCGTTAGTCATGACGACTGTCACTATGAGAGTGTTTTTGAACAGATAGATAGTATTAATTGTTGAGGTATGTAGGTATCTCCCTCCATTGAATCATGACGTATCGCTGCACAGATTAAGGTTTTAATTACGACCTACGGTAAAGAGCAACCATTAGATGTGCAAGATTGTTTGTTGATCATAAATTTGAAAGTCCAGTCGACTGATTTACTTGGTTTATGCTAATATACCTACCTACTACGTATGACATCATCCCACAAACGCCGGTCTGATATGATGTCAATGGCAACTAGAAGGTTAAACGACATTTATTTACTTAAGATCACATGAATGAAATTCCCGATCCGATGATGAATTTTCCTTCGAAGAATTGAAGCCCTATTTAGTACGATGACACACATTACTACAGCAACGTTCGATCGGTATGGAAAGAACATATTATGAGTACCTACCTACTGATAAAGAGTTTTTGAAAAAACAACTCCAAAAAGGGTAGGTCAAATATGATTGGTTTTGTTTTTAAATCATTAATGTTTTCTGACTGTACCACTAAAAATCTGTCGAGATAAAATTAAGTGGCTAGTGGGAAATTTTACTTCGGAAGTACTAAGATTGCAAGAGTCCTAAGGGCTGACCCTTAGGGCTCTTCCCACCGCGACGATACGCGACGTTACTCGACGCTGCATTTTTAAGATAGCTATTCAAAATTGAACTTTATTCACTACATTAAAAGATACACGTTACATACGATGCGGTGCGCGGTGTAACCTGACATTCGAACTCTTACAATGAAACGTGTGGGTCATAAACAAAATACGAAAAAAATGTGTGCGTTGTCTCAAATTTAACTAAGACAGCGAAAACTTGTCATATTATTACCTTAATTTATTTACTATTAGTGTATATGACTAATTTACATAGGAATTTTTAAGTAAATTTTAGTAGGTATTATGAGTATTAAAAATATTTAAATAAAAAAAAAAATTCGTACCCTCCGTGGACCTTTTCCAGCCTAGGTTCCGAACTTCATGACCGAAATTAAAATAAAATAATAAAAAATACGGAGTACATGGCCTCTTCTATCTGTCATTTATAAAATATAATCTCCTAGATAAGGATAATTGAATTGTATCCGTCTAAATAGCTTCTGAAAATACCACATTATTACTGATGATTTTTTTTTAATTAGAATGGGTATAGTAACCTATCCTTAATAGATAGACATATCTATGCCATCGCGGACTTTTTTATAGACCAATAAAAGAGAAACAATCCCTCCATACATTGTTTTGTTATTTATCTCCAACGGGTTAGGTTAGGCAGCGTTTTCAATCAAAGTTCCCAGACGGCTTGATTTTTTCCGACACCTTCAACAATTGTCGTCATAAATCAAACAATTTCCACAAAACCTTCCTAAGGAACCACTCTGTCGGTAAATGTAAACGGCATGAAAATCCTTTCAGAAGTTTTTGAGATTATCGCGAACATACAGATAGACTCGGTGGGGCACTAAAGTATCCAATGTCCGTCTCCTGGTTCTAGGCTACCTCCCCACCAATTTTCAGCCAAATCGGTTAAGCCATTCTTGAGTTATAAATAGTGTAACTAACACGACTTTCTTATATATATATATACTTAGTCTGGCCATAAATACTGTTACAATTAAAAATATACCTTTGAATTTGTTCATTGTTTTTTCTCATTTTGGCGCCAATACATTGTACAATATTTTGCGACATTAAAATGGAGTAGGGCGAATCGCTGTGATTGTATTAACCAATTTTGTGTAATGACACAAAGTAGGTATGGAGCCAAATTTTATTTTTAAACTGTCCATACGATTGGTATTAGTAAAATGTTTGTGTACCGGGCTATTAATAGGTACAATGAGACCTCCTCTGTTTGTAACAGAAAAAGATCTGGCCGTCCACGTAGTGTTCGTACGAAAAAGGTGGTCAAAGCAGTAAGGGAAAGAATTCGAAGAAATCCTGTCCGAAAGCAAAAGATTTTATCTCGGGAGATGAAGATAGCACCTAGAACCATGTCGCGTATTTTAAAAGATGACTTAGGACTTGCAGCCTATAAGAGACGTACTGATCATTTCTTAACTGATAATTTAAAAAAGAATAGGGTGGTAAAATCGAAACAACTACTGAAGCGGTACGCAAAGGGAGGTCACAGAAAAATTTTGTTTACGGATGAGAAATTTTTTACAATTGAGCAACATTTTAAAAAACAAAATGACCGTATTTATGCTCAAAGGTCTAAGGAAGCTTCCTAATTAGTCGACAGAGTGCAACGTGGGCACTATCCGACTTCAGTGATGGTTTGGTGGGGTATTAGCTATGAAGGAGTGACTGAGCCATACTTTTGTGAAAAAGGTATCAAAACACCGGCACAAGTGTATCAAGATACCATTCTTGAGAAGGTAGTGAAGCCCCTTAACAACACCATGTATACACCATAACCAAAAATGGTCCTTCCAGCAAGACTCGGCGCCGGGTCATAAAGCTCGGTCTACGCAGTCTTGGTTGGAAACGATCGTTTCGGACTTCATCAGAGCTGAATACTGGTCGTCGTCTAGTCCTGATCTTAATCCGCTGGATTATAATTTATGGTCAGTTTTAGAGAGTACGGCTTGCTCTAAACGCCATGATAATTTGGAGTCCCTAAAACAATCCGTACGATTGGCAGTGAAGAATTTTCGCATGGAAAGAGTACGTGTTTCTATTGATATCTGGCCTCAACGTTTAAAGGACTGTATTGCAGCAAATGGAGACCACTTCGAATAAGCTTTTTATATTTTTAATTTAAATTTAATTTAAATTTTGTGTATTAAATTAACACACTGTAAAAGTAATAAATGTTATTTGCAATAGAATATTTTTTCTTTGTTTCAGTATTTATGGCAAGATTAGGATATCGTCGGCGTAGAAGGAGAACTAAATAACTCAAAATAATAGGTCTTTACCTATGAAATTGCCGTTCTGCAGTACTGGCCATTTCAAATCAAAAAAATTGTTGCTTGGCTAAGAATTCTAATTTCAAATTAATTTTATTTTAAAAACATGGAATTCTTTTTCCAAAAGTAGTAATTTGTTTATTGATTAGTGTTACATTTTCATCGCAATTCAATCTTTTTCGTCATCATGGATACGTTAAAAATTCGAGTAATTATGGAATATGAGTACCGTCGTGGCAGCAACGCGGCACAAGCGGCACGCAACTCAACGACGTTTACGGTGCTAAACACTACAAACCAACACACCACCTGTTATTGGTTTGCTCGCTTCCGTTCTGGAAGCGAGCAAACCAATAACTGATAAAATTCAGATTTCACTTATATAGGGATTACAAAAGCACTTACTTTCATAAATTAGTAACATAGTGCAAAGCCGCAAATTAAAAAATTTAAAAAAATATATTTTTTTATATTTTTGGCTTTTTATAATTTTCCCTTTAACTAAGCAACTAATAACCTAGTATGACATCAAATATGAAGTTTCTAGCTTTGCTAGAAATATGCTTTAAATTATGCTGACGGTGAGTACTCCCTCCATACAAATGTATGTAGTTTTTTTGCCTCTTAATATCTCGTAAGCTATAAACAAGATTATTTTGAAATTTTAGTTTTACTCATGTCAATAATGACTTTTAATAAACAAACAAATTCAGACTTCTAGCTTTAAGGACAACAAATCTATGAGAGCATGAAAATCCCGAGAAATGCTTCGAGAAAAGATACGAGGGTTAGTTTCTATATTCGCGGAATGAGAGGGAATTAGGTTCATTAGGACTCTAATCTATTCTATGACTTATAGTTTGAATAAATACAGGGTTTCATTGTTATCGGATTCTCCTAATCTTCAAATTACAGTCGATCGAAATGTTCGAAGCCAAAAATACAGCTCCTACTAAATTTAATCCATAAGCAAAATTCTATTTTGCTTATAGATTAAAAAGGAAAAGGTGTTTTCATAATCGTTCAAATACATTTGAATATAAAAATTAACTGCTTTGAACCAAATTATTTTAAACTAGATAACAGATTTACTCACGTTTATGTTCCTGTTATAGCAGTAATAAATAACACAATTTATTGAATTATGCTTGCTAAGTATGTTGTACTTGATTAATATTGTATAACAAAAGAAATCGATAACTGAAATTATTCATAAATTCAAGTACGAAACATTGGAATGCAAAATATGCAAATTAAAGGAATTGAAATATTTAGTTAATAAATATAATAAATATTTACCTTTTCTTCTCTGGTTTAGTGTTAGTTTTGAACATACCTATTTAATTTTCCATTTTAAACTTAAAACCCTATAACTTTGGACAGGAAAGGAATATGAAAATGTTTGTCAGGCCAAAATATGCAGCATTGTTTGGGTGTAACGAAAATGGTAAAAAGTCAATTTGACGAAAATCGCAGTTATTGAGTTCTCCTTCTACGCCGTTGATATATTAGGTCCTTACATATGAAATTGGCGTTTTCTCATACTGGCCACTTTGATCTCAAATATATCTTCTTTGGTTAGGAATTCCAATTTCAAATTTATACTGCTATTTACTCATGTATTTGTGTTTCGAAAACCGTAATTCATTTGTTTTTTCCTCTTTTGGTTTTTTCTTTGCGTCCTCTGTTTACAAAATGGAAAACTTAAAATATCGTATTATTTTCGAGTACGAATTCCACCGTGGCACCAGTGCTGCAGAAACGGCTCGAAAAATTAATGATGTGTATGGCGGCGGTCTCGCAAAAAAAAACACAGTGCGTTTTTGTTTCCAACGTTTTCGTTCTGGAAATTTCGACCTGCAGAACAAGCCCCGTGGACGGCCGGAGACCAAAGTTGATAATGAAGAATTGAAGGCTATTGTGGAAGTGGATCCATCGCAAGCCACGTCCGAGTTAGCTTCAGGCTGCGTTGTTAGGGATAAAACTGTGTTAATCCACTTGAAGCAAATCGGGATGGTGAAAAAGCTTGAAAGCTGGGTACCTCATGAATTGAGTGCAGCAAACCGACAAACGCGCGTCGACTGCTGAGTTACATTACTCAACCGGCACAATAATGAAGGTATTTTAAATCGAATTATCACCTGTGATGAAAATTGGACCCTGTACGATAATCGGAAACGGTCATCGCAATAGCTGAACCCTGGCGAACCAGCCAAAGCCTGCCCCAAGCGAAAATTGGTTCAAAAAAAGTTACTTGTTTGCGTTTGGTGGACTAGTGCCGGTGTCGTTCACTACAGCTTTCTTAAATCTGGCCTGACGATTACGGCAGATGTCTATAACCAGCAACTGCAAATTATGATGGAAAAGCTAGCTGCTAAACAACCGAGGTTGGTCATTCGCTCTAGGCCACTGCTACTTCAGGACAACGCTGCACCTAAGACATGCACCGTACTCCCCGGTCCTTGCTCCAACAGATTACCATTTTTTTTTCGTAATTTGGATGGCAGTCCAAAGCGCCTTCAAAGATTTTATTGATTCCTGTCTAAATGTTTTTTAGTAAAGGAATCAATGAACTACCTATGAGATGGCAAAAGTGCAAAGATAGCAATGGTATATACTTTGATTAAATAAATATATTAATATATTATGTTTAAAAAAATCTACTTTATGTTCCTGTCGTATAATATATATATATATATATATATATATATATATATATATATATATATATATATAATTATACTACAAACGTTAGTAACAAACTAGAATAGTATATATTTTTTGTTTTTAAGATTCCAATTTTTCTCGATTATTTTGTATTATACGCGCTGTCAGTCAGTATCAGTGTAAGTACTTGATAATAATGTCGACCGAAGAGAAATCTCTTCTGTGGTGGAAACAAAATAGATATTTTTTAAAAAGGAGAAGTTTTATTTTTTATGTTATTTTTTTATGTAAAATAATATAATACAACAATTATATAAAGCTAAGCTAAGTACACCTTTTATCTTTTCTGTTGATTTGTAGTCTACTCCGTGGACACTTAATAATGAAAATAAGGTATTTAATAATCAGTACAAATTAAGATTTTGATCTCTGATAATATTTTTACCTTGATTATTTTATAGTATTTCTTAATAAATGCTGATTTAAAACAAAAAAGACGACTTTTTATTTTTTTAGTTTTGGAATCCTTGATTTGTTTATGACCCGTATATCTTCTAGAGTAGGTAATGATAAAAAACCATCATGTATTACTATCTTATAAATGCAGCGCCATGTCACGTATCGTTTCGTTTCGGTGTGAATTGACCCTAATAATGCTTGTCGCCTGTAGGTTAAACAATATTACGCAATACATAACTCGTACTTGTCAAGTGCCTGGGTTAAATTAATTAAATACAACTCAAAATTTATAATATTACCTACATTTTTTTTTATAAAACCTATAACCGTAAATTACATGTATAGCCTATGTTACCCGGGCTATTACTACGAATCCATTAAAATCGGATCAGGAACATACATGTATAAATATGTATGTTTGATGATGAATAGATACATAGACTGCCAAAATCATTACCCTTCCTTTTGGCTTCGCCGTAGTCGGGTAAGAAATACGTACTTACTCCATAAATGAATAATTAATGAATACCTTTTTTAAATAAAGGTTGTCCTCGCAATTCTAATTATACCTAGTAATCCAAAACAGTTGCAACTGCTACTGGCTAACCTTACGTCAAACACGTATCCAACGGTATTTTAGGTTGTTCATGGATTATGCTTAACCTCAATTGATACAATAAACATGTAGTATAAGCTAGAGGTCGCGCGCCCTGTAGTCGAAATTTAACTTTTTAGGGTTCTTTTGCCCTTTTAGATACGCAGTAAAAATATGTAAATTTAGTCTATGGAATGTGAAAGAAAGATTCACAATATTATTTATGGTGTCAGACCAACATCTACTGTATATCTCACCTATACAAACCATAATTATTATGTAGTGTTTCGAGTCAGGTAGCGTGTGTAACTTTATTTTTTATGTATTTGTAAGCATTGTTTTTAAATTAGTATTCTACACAGAAGGAAGACACCACATAAACTTTCAATTGTGCCAAATTTCATACTCCTCAGTTCCCAAAATTCTCATTATACTGAAATGAAAGTTTTTGCTTCACGTAAGAATAAATATTATGTTAAATGTTTCGATTCACTTCTTTCTCCGCTCGATTGAACTGAAAATTTGAGTTCTTTGAAACCTTTTTTGTCAGTCATGGTCGTATTTAAAAATCCCAAAAAAAAATATATTTAATCTAAATTATATTAGGTACTTACATATGAAATTGGCGTTTTGTCGTACTGGCCACTTTGATCTCAAATATATCTTCTTTGGTTAGGAAATCAAATTTCAAATGTATACCGCTATTTCAAATCAAAAAAAAAATCAAAATCAAATCCTTTTATTGCAAAAATGTTGTAGGTACAGTGGTCTTACAAAATTACTTATTATTCTAACATTCTGCCATCACAATGGCGTGCAATATGCAGTAGTAACTACTACAAAATAAAACTAAAAATGAAATTAAAACTCAAGAAATTATGACTTATTTAATTTTTTTTACAATATAGCTTAGTAGAGTATCAACTTTATTAATGTCATATAATTTTTATAATAATTTGTGTTATTAAATTGGTATCTATTGTTGTAATGTCATGTCAGATTTTTTTATTATAAGTCAAATTCATTACATTATAATTAATTATTTAAATGTTATATATTATTTTTTTATTTATTTAAATGTCATATATTCATTTAATGTATAAAAGCAATTATTTAAGAGCCAATTTATTATTTCTCTTTTAAAATTATTTCCATTTAAAGTTTTAAAATGGTCGGGTAACTTATTAAAAATGATAATGGCGTTGATGTACACATTTTTCTTATAGACATCAAAGCGGCACTGTGGCAGATACAATTTATACAAATGTATTGGTTTAGCACTTCTATTATTAACATCAGCATTTTTTGGAAAGTAGTGCGGATGTTGCTTTACAAAAACACAAATATCTCTAATATATAAGCATATCAAAGGTAGAATCCGCAATTTCACAAACAATGATTTGCAACTATCCAAAGGTCATGTTCCGCAAATGGCTCTTACACACTTCTTCTGAACCTTAAATGCCTTATCAATTTCAACAGAGTTCCCCCACAGCAATAGCCCATACGAGAGCACAGACGACACATATCCGTGGTATGCGCATAGTGCGGCTTCGGTCGAGACTTTTAAGCGTTATTTACTCATGCATTTGTGTTTCGAAAACCGTAGTTCATTGGTTTTTTCCTCTTTTGGTTTTTTCTTTGCGTCACTCTGTTTACAAAATGGAAAACTTGAAATATCGTATTATTTTCGAGAAACGGCTCGAAGGATTAATAATGTGTATGGCGGCGGTGTCGCTAAAGGAAACTGCGTTTTTGGTTCCAACGTTTTGTTCTGGAAATTTCGACCTGCAGAACAAGCCCCGTGGACGGCCGGAGACCAAAGTTGGGTAATGAACAATTAAAGGCTATTGTGGAAGCGGATCCATCGCAAACCACGTCCTAGTTAGCTGTAAGCTGCGGTATTAGTGATAAAACTGTTTTAATCCACTTGAAGCAAATTGGGAAGGTGTAAAAGCTTGAAAGGAAACCTCAAGTGCTGCAAACCGACAAACGCGCGACTGCTGCGTTACATTACTCAACCGGCACAATAATTAAGGGATTTGAAATAGAATTATCTTATAATATAATATAATATAATATAATATAATATAATATAATATAATATAATATAATATAATATAATATAATATAATATAATATAATATAATATAATATAATATAATATAATATAATATAATATAATATAATATAATATAATATAATATAATATAATATAATATAATATAATATAATATAATATAATATAATATAATATAATATAATATAATATAATATAATATAATATAATACAATATACTATAATATAATATGATATTCATTACCTGTAATGAAAAGTGGATCTTGTACGATAATCGGAAACGCTCATCGCAATGGCTGAACCCTGGCAAACCAGCCAAAGCCTGCCCCAAGCGAAAATTTACTCAAAAAAAGTTACTTGTGAGCGTTTGGTGGACTAGTGCCGGTGTCGTTCACTACACCTTTCTTAAATCTGGCCAGACGATTACGGCAGATGTCTATTGCCAGCAACTGCAAATCATGATGGAAAAGCTAGCTGCTAAACAACCGAGGTTGGTCATTCGCTCTAGGCCATTGCTGCTTCACTATACCACACAATGCACAACAGACGGCTACCAAATTAGAGGAGCTTCAATTGGAATGTCAAGACATCCACCGTACTCCCTGGACCTTGCTCCAACAGATAACTTCTTGTAAGGGAAAAAATTCAACTCCGATGGGGCAGCCCAAAGCGCCATAACGTCAGTCAGCCAGTCCGAATAGTTCTTTTAGTAAAGGAATCAATGAACCACCTACGCGATGGCAAAAGTGCATAGATAGCAATGGAATATACTTTGATTAATGAAAGGCGCGATACGCCCTTGTCGCCTACAAAATCAGAATGGGACTTATATATTATATATTATTATACACTGTCGTTATACAGAGGCTAAAAGGCCTTTTCTAAAAATTATAGGTGTCGGATAGCTTATTTGAAAGTATCGTCGCTGCTTACTTAATATCGGCCAACAGTGACAAAACGTGCAATAAGCTATCTGAAGCTTATCTTGTACTTAGATCGTGAATAGCTACACCAAACATTATTCTAGCTTGCAAATAAACTAGAATAAAATTAGACATAAGAAACATTTGGTAGTAGGTGTAATGTGGGTATTTAAATCAACAAATTACAATTTTGGTTTAATTTTTTTATTTTTGAGATCCCAAAAACACAAAACACAGTGCATAGCCATTAACATAAACATCTTATATTTGTAAATAGATAATATTATTTAAAATACTTAACAAACGAAACTATAATATTAAGTAGGTAAGCCATAAGTCTTAGACTAAGTAATACTTTTGTACAATTAACAAAAAAAACATATCAAAATGGCACTCAAAGCAACGGTTCCATAACATTTTGTACCTAGTATTTCAAAACCTTATGTGCATTTGCGATTTTTTTTGAATTTTTTTTAATATTTATTTTCAATATTTTATTATTATGTGTTCTTCAAGCTTCGATCAAGTCCGTTTTCACTGCGTTGGGTCTGCGTTAGTTATAGATACGTAAGTGTCTTAACTCTTAGCACTTTTATAAGAAGACCACTCAACATTTTCATATTTAAGCATTCAAAATAACTACAATTTTTATAAAACAAAACAACTATAACCCGACCACGTAAATTATATTATAGCCTATGTTACCCGGGCTATTATTACGAATCTATTGACACCTAATTTATTAAAATCGGACCAGTACTTTAGGCGCTACGGAGGAACATACATACATACATAGACTGCCAAAATGATTACCCTTCCGTTTGGCTTCGCCAAAGTCGGGTAATATTCAGTTTTTGACCAGAAGTTGTTTTGCAAAGCCCGACTCTACATCTTCAGAGGAATAGGCGCAGCATGCTGAGAATGCAACAGCTAGAGGTCGCCCTGTTCGCTACGTGACTCATTTCACACCACTGTTGACACCACATGGTGAGGACTTCGTAGACCTTTAGTGTGGACTCCAGTCCGCGCCTCTAGTTTACACGCAAGTTAAAACAATAATTTAATTATGGTTTTTACCCGACTACGGCGAAGCCAAAAGGAATGGTAATGATTTTGGGAGTCTATCTATGTATGTATGTTTGTTCCATCGTAGCACCAACACTACTGATCTGATTTTAATAAATGAAGTGTCAATAAATTCGTATAATTCGTAAAAAAAGGTGTCAATAAAACATAGGCTACATAATTTGCACAGTCGGTTTTTTTAGGAATTTTAAGGCGTTATTACTAAAATTATCATTTAACACTTATGATGCTGATTTCATGATCACTATTTCCTCTTCTTGCAAGTAGTAGTGACAATCGGGCGCCACGAACGCCATCAGATGCGCTTCGTAGCAGTGGTCGTAGTGTATGGTCTGGGAAGGGCGCGAGGGCTGGTCTTCCCTAGGCCCCGAGGACTCTCGGGACCTAGGGCTTAGCTAGCCCCGCACACTCACGGCTGCGCTGCCCACGATCTCGTCAATCTGCCGCGACGAGAAAGTCACGACAACGTGGCAGTCTCCAATACGCGTAGGAATAAATCTCTCCTGATGGTTCACGAGTTCATTGGGCTTTACATCACGGAACTGTATCTGAAAAATAAGTATGAGTGAGACTATAATATAGCAAAGGAGACTATTCCCCCGTCATACAAGTTTGGGCTGAGAACTGAAAGCGCTGGATAACAAAAAGAATATAACATTGAAGAAAAATTCAATCTGAGCAGTTTATGCAATGGCAGCAAATCTTCTATTAAGTATTTTTTTTTATATATAGCATTAACATAATATTTTACCTGACGCGGTCTCTGTACGCCCGGGCCCTCGAATGTAAAGTAGCAGTCGGTCAAATGTACACTCAAGGGATTCTGGAAACTGAATGCGATTCCATTCTCCTGTCCCACAGTAGGATGATTACTTACCTTCAATTATAATAACAGGTGATTAATTAGGCATGACGAAAAATGTTCATTCAACTTGTGGAAACTCAGATGCAGAACAGGCTCCTACAGTTATCTGACTAAGTATACAATCAATATGTGACACCTACTTACTTAAAATAAGTAAATACATCGTTACCTGCACTTGCATCTTGGGTTTAATCAACGAAAATTCATCCTCATCGGACCACGCCTGGGATGTTTGCTTGACGTACGCCATCGCATGTACTTTTACCATCGAATGGTCAACCAGTTTGTCCATGTACTCCTGAGGTGTTACGTGCAATTTGAGGACCTCTTTTTGACCGGCGCGCACTATAAATTCGCCATGAGCTCTTCGCAGACGGGAAGCTATGGCTCCAGTGTAATAGCATGATGACGCTGTCAGTACGCACCAAATAGTACGGTCCTCGTTTGACTTGTTCTGGGGATGAAAAGAATTATTTAATGATACCTTTACCTTTTGACTAAGGTCGGTTAGTGTATACATGTAATAAAAAATTCAGTCTTCCTTTAATGGATCTAATAAGAAGGAACTCATTTTCATTTACCTGTATATTCATAGTACAGTCAAACGGTTGCCCATAAGGAATAAGCTCCATGTCCATAAGATCAAAGGCCACATCTTCACCCGCCCGGTCTGGGCTCTCGTAATATTGCTCCAGGCGCTGCAAGCCTCGGCAGGAGGCTATTACAGATTGTCTCTCCGGAGCAGTGGTGTCCGACAGTTTGTATTCGCTGGTGATTTCCAGTAAATCCGTCTCGCTTTCGTCATCCTCTTTGCTCGGTGCCTTTGTTAGTATTTTCCGTCCTACTCTGTATAAAAAATAACATCACTAAATAGCGCTACAATATATTGAAACTGAATTTGAAAAAAAAATACACTTTTACTTAGCTATAGTTTCTTTTTCAGTAGGTATACTCACTGATTTTGATTGGAAGGAACTTTAACGAAGCCCCAATCCGACGAGTCGTCTACTTGGAAGTGACAGAGCTCGGAATTCAACTGAGAGTACATGAAAGGTGTATCATATTGAAAGCCGACCTCCCCGCGCCGGACCGCCTCTACGCTTGCCGGACCGCATTGAAACACTGAATCTGATTCCTCTTGCGGGGTAGAATCTATTATCTGCCATCCGCCGTAACCTGAAAAAATATTTTAATCAACATAAATAAAGTAAACAAAATCGTGGAATAAATTACTAGTTTATATTCTACTTGTTTAACATCTGGTCTACCTTGAGGCAAATCTGGTCTTTGCATCCAAACATCATTCCAAACGTGAAAACTCCAACAAGAATCAAAACAATTTTCATCAGGTCCATTGGGCACTTCATTGCCATCTTTGTCAAAAAACTTGTCTATGGTAAAGGTCCGATTCGTAACATGAGCGGAGACGTAGTTAGTAACAGATCTACAAGGAATACCTGAAATAGAGCATTCAAGTATGTCAGCAACTGCAGTTCTCGAGTATAACGTTCTAATATTAAAACATTTTAGTTTAAGATCTCACCTAGCGCTCTACATATCGTCACTACTAATCCCGAATACACCCAACACTGTCCGTATTCTACAGGTTTTCCTCCACTTATGAGATACCGTTCCAAAATAGCCACTGAACCTGTCCAAGCATGCGGAGCCACTCCATCTTTATATTCGCCATCGTAACGGCCGACCATAAGACCACTATCCTTACCATTTGCATTGATCTTAAATAATGAAAAAGGAAAATGTATTTGTAATATATTATTTTTTACGAGTAAGTATTAGGATTAAATCCAAATTATCATTTTGAATTTTTTAGGGCTTACCATAGACGAAATAGCTCTGGAGACACGTACAGGATTACTGCGTTCCGAATGCTCTAAACCACTTTGCTCCAACAAATACATACAAGCTGGTAGTACTATGTCATCAAATTGGCCATAAATCCATTTCCGTCCCTTTGGCTGTCGCCAGGTACCACACCAAATTTTACCTTGCTCGTTTTGAATATATTCGTTTCTTGATATATCATTCTCTAAATAAACGGGATCTTCTTTGCACCAAGGATTAAACAATATATAAATTTCTTCGTCACACTTATAGTCATTGCGATTCTCACGCTGTCCTAAACGATTAGTTTGTACCCAGCAGTTCCATACTCCTACTGGAGCTGTGACAGGTATACGAACTTGAAAAGTGATAGTATTGCCATCTTGTCGGTGAATGCTTAGGTCCCATTTATCCAATTCGGGAGCTATCGCTGTTAAATTTTGCATAGAACCTTGTTGAGATCCCAAGCTTTTTGTAATAGAATGTTGAGCCGTTCCATATCTTTCAATAACAGGCCGTTCTTGCGGGGCAGGTGGACTGAGCGGACTGTTCACAGTCATCGTCTCATTACTTATCGAAGTCCTTCGAATTCCGTACGTAGATGTTTCGCGAACAGTGCTTATTGGACTAACTGAACTGATAGGCATTGAGACAGCAGGTGTAACATTGGCACTTGTTTCGTGAACTTGGACTCGCGACATTCCAATCCCCTGACCAATAACATCTCGGGGATGTGGTATGGCATTTGGTTGAGGCGTATCCATTTTAACGGGTAAAACCACACGTGTTCCTTTGGTTACGCTTGGTTTTGGTCCTGTAAGAAATGTAGGATATTATGAGACGTAAATAATAAATAATATTATAAAATTAATCACATAATACTTACCAAAGCAAAATACAACACGAACGATATCTTGTTGTTTATCATAGGCTCTATCGAAACGAACGGCAAAGTAGAAATTTTGACCTCTTCTTAACACTGGGTTTGCGAGTAAAGTAGCGTTTACTAGATCATACTGATCAGTGTGGTGATCTTTTGCATTATCTCTTGAGTAGAATTCTGTTAATTCTACCTTTAGTGGTGTTTGAGAATAATAGCTCAGTGAAATCATTTCCATCGCGTCCTGGCGACGCCTGCGCTCGTTCTGATCGGCCAGCTTAGAAATAAGATTATGTGCGTATATAGTGTTGGGACTACTTCTTGATAAATTCAATAAGCGTTGCAGCGCCACGGCTCCTTGTTGGGCAGTCGGTCCAGCTTTCTGAACGGGCAGTCGTTGCGTCTGACCCGGACGTTGGCAGAAGCTTGAAATGTTGTAATTTGATGATATTCCGGGTACGTAGTTACTGGGCATTCCGCCTATAGATATTTGTGGTTCCTTTGAACAAGTTAGGATATTCAATGTAGCCGTTAGTCCAGTTATGCCACCAAGTCCCATGCCCGTCACACTGGACGTCATGCTGGATGACATTTTCTCCGTGCACTCTTGGACCATGGATGAGGAGGTAAGTTCTTGCTAACGGGTGAACTGCGCTCCGGGACTGACCAGAGCAAATAGTATTTTCAAGCAATTTGAATCCCCTTATATACCGTCTCTAGCGAGGATCGTTCACCGCTAAGGTATCACATGTCCTATGCGCCGGGCAGCTAGTTTTTCTGTTCTATTGTACACAGTCGCCGACTTATAACACTTCCGGAAACGCTTTTTAATGGAATCAGGTATCCTTTAAACTGTGTTCAGTCGGGTGAATAAAGCTAGCCTAGTACCACCTAGTAGTACAGACTGTACTGTACAGTCACTGAATAATACCTAAAAATACCTGCGATGTACCACTTTTAAGTCTTTTAAATACCTATAGTAATAACATTTAGTGTAATAACAATTAAGTACTTATTCTGTAGTAATGATTTTGAATAAGGGATAGGTAACTGATAAGTAAACCGGGTTCGTCAGCGACTGCAGCTACTGGGGTGTACTGTGTACACTGTAGAGTAAGTGCGGTAATTATGGACATAAGGATTTTGTCAAATAAAACTCAGAATTTTATGGTTTCATCAGCTTTATATATTTTAAACCGTTCGTCAATTATCTGGTACCTACGAATAAGGATTCATAAAATTAATATCAAAATATGTCACCATGGGGACGACCTGGGAGATTTCTTTGTTTTGTTGCATTTTAAGTTTTGGAGTAGTTATTATTTTTTTTAGTACTTACCTACTTATATAGTTTGTAAATATTTTAAATAGATTTTAGTTAATTTTAGCTTTTTTGTCACCGCTATTTAAATATTTTTAAATTTTCTAAGATATGACTTCGATTCAAAATTAATAATAGTATCTAATATAGAACTAATATAATTTAATAATTAGACACCAGGGACACGGTTAGTTAGTCTAATCATCTGAACTTACATTGTAGAAATGCGTGTTTTTTTTTGCTACCTGTTAAGCTACTTTATCTGATGTAGTAGGAAAAGTAAGGCCAAACGATTTAATTTCTAGAAGCTAATTTTAATAGATTAGACAAAGATATCGTATTTATATCTAATCTTTTTTGAATTGACAATATCCGGTAATAAGAGCATACCTATCCTAACTTTATTGCAATTTTTTTTTCACGCCTTCGGAGATATGGAATAAAAAATGAATGATCTCTGAATATACAATTTAAAAAACAATGATGTTGTCTGAACTATTTCTGTTCTTTTGTCAAATAAAATGGAGTATAATTACTTAGCCTCAGTTCATTCACTACACAAGAAAATACACATTTAATTGGGAATTTTACAAAATTGATTGTTTTAAGTATTTTAAAACTGTATTATTATTAATATTGATATTTAATGCGAGAAACTTGAAAAAAAAATTTTTTTCGATTAATTATAAGCAATTAAAATAGATATATTATTTTAAATAATCACATGACTATATGAACGCGCCACAATTGGTCACCATAGTTGTGACGTCATAATGTTATAGCTATTTAATAACAGTACAGCGTTTACGGCTATTACACGTGACTTGTCAATAATATAGAAAATTTACTGCTAAAACGCGATTTGTTAGTTAATTCCGCTTAGCTATGTAAGTAGTTACTTAATTCCGAAGAGCTCCGTGGCCTAGTGGGTAGATCGTTTCATTCGCACTCGAGAGAGTGCAGGTTCGATTCCCAGGTTGTGGCGTGTACTAATGAGACTTTTTCAGATCTCAAGTACATTATACGAACGCTCTAATGGTGAAGGAAAACATCGTGAGGAAACTCGTACATGGTTAACCCCAGACGTATTGACCAGTCATTCCTCTGGACTAAGCTGACTATGGTGTTAGAATGGTCTTGGGCAACCATACGACATTTAAAAACCAACTGTCCCAGGCACTACAGTATTTCAAGAGTAGTTACTTCGCTCGGAGAATACTGTATAAAATATAAAACATCCAATAACGAATGAAAAAGACCTAAGTTTTTTTTGTATGATATAGGATTTACAAAGGCAAAGTCTTCAAGCCTAAAAAGGCCGCATTCGCCGATTCACTTTCAATTCTGTTTATGAATTACTCCAAACATCGTAAATCGGCCACTTGACCCCCAATTCATAATTTGATTAGGATACTATTCATAAGCAGAAATACATTCATTTGACAACTTTCTATAAGAATCCCTAAAATGGTCCGCGTAAAAAGAATTGATCTCATGTCTAATACGAGGGCTGCACTAAAAGTATCGGGAATGGAATATTTCCACTGTTCCTGTCATATTAAAATCTTTTTAATTTAAAACTCCTTGGTTTTAAAAATCGAATACCGTTTATTTATTTAAAAAAAGATTCTCGGTCTTGTCACAAGGTCATGTCAAACTTGTTTAGTCGTTGAGAAAATGGAATTGACTCGAGAAAATTCTAGAGCATTGATTTATTATGACTTTCGAAGTGGTTTAACACAAAAACAGTGTGTTGACCGGATGATTTCTGCATTTGGTGATGAAGCCCCATCCAAAACTACAATTTATCGCTGGTTTGCTGAATTTCAACGTGGACGTGTCAAGCTCAGTGATGATCCCCGTCAAGGTCGTCCAAAAACTGCAGTCACCCAAGAAAACGTTGATGCTGTGTGTAAGCTGATTGAGGAAGATCGACATGTGACATACCGCGAAATTCAGGTAACTTTAGACATTGGCATGAGTCAAATACAAATAATCTTGCATGAACAATTAGGTGTAAAAAAGTTGTTTTCCCGATGGATACCGCATTTGCTCTGTGAAGAGCAAAAAGCGGCTCGCGTTACTTGGTGCGTCAGAACTCTCGAAAGATTCCACGCAGGATCCTCAAATGCTGTATACAACATCGTATCAGGTGACGAATCCTGGATATACGCGTACGAACCCGAAACAAAAAACCAGTCACGAGTTTGGGTGTTCGAAAATGAGTTAAAGCCAACAAAAATTGTTCGTTCACAGAGTGTTGCAAAAAAAATGGTGGCCACGTTTGTCTCCAAAACCGGCCATGTTGCGACTATTCCTCTTGAGGGACAAAGAACGGTTAATGCAGAATGGTATGCTAACATTTGTTTGCCACAGGTCGTTTCTGAACTCCGTAAAGAGAACTGCAACCGCCGCATCATCCTCCATCACGACAATGCGAGTTCTCACACCGCGCACAGAACAAAAGAGTTTTTAGAGCAAGAAATCATAGAATTATTAGACCATCCGCCGTACAGCCCCGACCTAAGCCCTAATGATTTCTATACTTTCCCTAAAATAAAGAATAAATTGCGTGGTCAGAGATTTTCATCACCTGAAAAAGCTGTGGACGCCTACAAAACGGCCATTTTGGAGACCCCAACTTCCGAATGGAATGGTTGCTTCAATGATTGGTTCCATCGTATGGAAAAATGTGTCAAATTTCGCGGAGAATACTTCGAAAAGCAATAAATACATTTTTAAATAGTAATGTTGTGTCACTTCCTTGATTCCCGAAATTTTCAGTGCCGCCCTCGTAGTGTCAAAATGCAGTTTCATAAAAAGTTACTCGCGAGGAACATCTCGTAAGAAATATTTTCTGTTTTATATAACTTATACAATGAATTTAGAACTGTAACAAAAACTTTGAGAGCATTTCAGTGTTGGTGTGAACCGTGTTAGTAAAAAATATAATTGAACAAGTTCGTATTTTCGCAAAATGGATAATGGACATTGATTCCGAAATTCAAAAGTCTGAATTTGTAGGACTATTTCGCCTCCATAAAGGCTTGTGTCGCTCATACAAGAGTTGGAACTTGAAAAGTATTGCCTTTAAAGTAAGTAAACGTTTAATGATTGAGTAAACTATCATAATATATTATGTACTTATCTACTTAATACGATTATTTCAATTTAATAAATATAACCATCGCAGTTTTCTATGACAATTTTGGAATATAGTAGGATGGTAACCAATTAGTAAGTAATTCTTTATTTTTGTTTAAGGTATTCTACGCATTTGAACATAAAAGCGATTTAGCTTCGAGGGCCCCATTGTTTATAAACAAGTGTGAAACGTCAAACAAAACCCAGCGTGACGTCAACGAGTTGCCAGTCGAAGAACAAGAAATTAACACGAAATTTTTATACTCGATTGATTACCTTAAATATAAATATTTTAATGTACTTATTGGTAACTTTTATTTACAAATGGCAAGTACTAAAATAGTTCCTTAAGATTAGCCTCTAAGACTAGTATTTTTTACACAAATACGGAATATGCGGTTATTCGGTTGGTTATGGTTATATTTTTTTTTCATGTGGCAACATAACCGACAAATTAATATGAATCTGATAATGAAATAAATTGCTGCAATGTTGCTATAAAACGTGACAATATTACGAACTTTTAGCAAAATTGCAAGGAATGCGGAAAATAATTTACTTTTAGCAATATTGAGCGATGTGGCCTTTTTACATAGGATACTTTTATTCCGAAAAAGTACAGTATTCCCGTAGGATACCATATGTACGTGGGCGGAGCCGCAGCAACAGCTAGTATTAAATAATATTATTTATTTTAATAATTGTAGAGCATCGCGTGAGAGTTGCGGCGACAAAGCTATAGGTTATGTTCAACTTAGTCGTAAAAATAATATTTGTATCGTAAAAGGACGGGTATGTCCAGAACATCGAGTTCGGAGTAAAGCTTATTCAATTACTTTAACTATTAATGAAAAGTCAAGAAAACTACTATAATTTAGAATTTCGAACGCCAATACTTACGATCGCCAGTTGCGACACCCTGGAGTGAAAACTAACATTATGACCTCACACGCGCTCGGGTTTGTTCGAGAGCTGTCGGCGTGTCTTCCGTACTGGATTTAAAATTTAATTTTTATTTTGATATAACTTTTGAATTATTGCAAAAAATATAGTTTTGTTATAAAACTTATTTAATATGATCTTTCCATTTATCACAAAAAAAAAAATCAACGATCTGCACCGGCTGCGTAGCGTAGCGCCGCTCTTGCAATGAAACACGCATCTTCTTTGGTAGAATGTAGATAACCAAATTCAATATTGAATCGCTATCTTAATAATGCAGCGCCGCATCCCGTCGCGTCTCGGCGAGACTGACCCTTACAGAAATGGACACCACTGTCAAATAAAAAAGCCTGCACACTAGTGAATACACTCAAATCTATTGTTTTAGCTCCACACGTAGATAACCACAAGCTTAAAGGTAAGAGGATAGCTTTGCGATATATTGTGTTTGTTGGGGGTTCGAGTATCTAGATTCAAGGGTGAGTGATTGGAATCGGGAATTAACAATGCTGATATGAATAAATAAATGTTCAACTGTAATTACACACCCGCGCCAGAATGAACTGCATTATCGAAAAGCTCCTCCTTAATGGCTCTATCAATTTAAATGTTATTTTTAAGGTGTGTCATCCAGCACTAATAAAGTATGCAAGTGTTGACTTTATGCGCTATAAGCGACCGTCCCAGCCTGCAAATCCAATGCCGCTGATGTCGGCCATTAGTACCAGTGCTGGATTTGCAGGCTAAGTAGTAAGTAGATACAATTATTTTTTTGTGATTTTTAGAACAGTTGATTTTAAAACTTTTGCAAGTATTTTGTTCAAAGTAATGAAGGTTTTTAAATTCGTGACATCTGACAGCTTTTTGACACTACCAGGACCGTCGGGCTACCAAGCGTCGCCTGGTGACAGAAAAAGAATCAAAAATTCTTATTGACCGTTATTGATACCACTTACTCCACCAGATGACGCTTTGTGTGGTGCGTTGGTCTGGCCCCTAACGGCAGAAAAAATATCAAAAACCCTTCCTACTGCTTGAAAAAGTACGGTCGTTGCTAAGCAACGCCCTTAAGCTAGTTATTGGTTGCTAAGCAACGTTTGGTAGGCAAATATTATTTTGGTTTAAAAGTTTATATTGAGTAGGTGTCGAAAATTTAGACAAAACATTGTAAAAAAGTGATAAACCAATAATTAAACTTCGTTTAACAAATATCATAATAATATAAGATGGCTTTGTATAAATTATTTGGCAACAAAATTGAAATTCAGTACAAAAGTTGTTTGATGTCAAAAGCAATGCTTTTTATTATTATGACAAGTTTACTGAATATAATTCTTCCATTTATTCTTGCTTACAGAAGTAGAGGCAAGTAGCATATAGTAGATATTATCACGTCTATAAGCCTCACTTGCGCCGATCCTGGGTTAAAGTAAACCCTGTGTTAAATATCGTGTTATCTCTTTCGTTCTTCGTATTTATGAAAGAGAAGTCATCATATTTTAACCCACGGTTATCTTAAACCCAGATGCAGATCTGCAAGTGGGCCTAAGCGAAAAAATCAGTAAAGGAAGAAGACTGAACCAAGTTCCTCAGGGCTTGGTTTTCATTGCAGCTGGTTTTATTTTGTAACCACAATATTGTCAGAAAAATTTCTCCACGTTTATGTAAACATTTTATTTTTAGGTTTTTGGCTAAAGTCACACTACTTCTACGAGCAACCTACAATAAGAGCGACTTATGAATATTTATTAGTAGCAGAAACAGACGACCCAGGCTTGAACATAGTGTGCGGGGATCATAAAGACCTACCAGAAGATAAGGAGGCTGAAGAAAATTGTTCGGAAATCCAAGTGGGTATCATCTTATTTCTTATGAATAATATGGGACGGTGGGGCAACATACAGTTTTTCTGTGTTCCCGGATCATGGATCTGTATTATATAACAAAAATCTTAAATATATAATACTATAGTATAAAAAGTATTAAATATATTTCATCACGTCACGTCACGTCATCGTAGACGGTGGACTCGAGTGTGGTGCGAATTTGGTCAGACCAACGCATCGGGCTGCGGCCTCGCGGTTTAAAAAAAAGATTTTTCCCTCTAATTTGCCAGTAATCATTAGTTATTCAAGATTGTCTCCTTTTCCGGCTATGTGTCCGAAGTATCATGAGATACGTTTGAGGCAGGTTGTAGAGAGCATAGTTTTGATGTTAAGTTTAGCCAGACGTTGGTTCGGAAAGCAGCCTATGATATTCGGAACATCTCGAAGGCGACAATATGTCTGCGGTCTGCAGACTTCAGAGTCCATGTCTCAGATCCGTAAAGGGAAATAGAGAAGACGAGTGTGCGAACATGTTTGGTCTTAGTCTTTAACGATACCTTTATTACTTTTTAGATACAAGAATGGGACAATAATGATGATGGGAAAAATGATATAATTGAATTTAATTTTAAATTAAATCAGATGCCCGAACGATACATTATTTCCGTGAATTTGTTTGTAAACCTTGATTTTCAGATAATGGTAAGTGTTTTTTTAATTAATTACCAACTAACAAAAATGTTTGTGTTTCGGAAATTCATATAAATCATAAATTTTACTGGACCTCTAACGTGTGTCCCTAGTCCGCACATGTACGCAGTATCTCCGTGTGGATGATAAATCTAAGATCGAACCTACTCCTATCAAAATACGTAATTAACGTTGCAGAGATAAAGAACATATTTTTCTCGATTTTGATTATAATAAGTAATATTGTTGCAGTCAACGTGCTCTCTTCAAATGCAGTCTTTGGGTATAGTCAATAAGGAGTTTGCTATTCCCACCAATGAAGTCAATATGTATGGGGATATCCAGTTTTATCAGGCTACACATTTATCGTGCCTGCATAATGTTATCGATACTAAATACAACATGTCACTGTTTGAGCGTCAAAGTCGTGCACACAATCAGGATATAATACATAATATTTACGAAGATTATGTACGTAGAGAAGGTAAGGTTTATACCACAAAAACATTGAATGAAAAAGTATTTTCTTCTCAAAATTTTAAGATTAACTAAGCCCTATTCAGGATAGCTCATATAATTAGTTGCTCATTAAAATTTTGTGACTGTGTATAATTTGTTTTTATATGTAATTTTTTTATAATTTTATTATAATGTAGCACTGAGCACTTTCATAAAACAATCTATTAATATTATGATTATTAGAGGATAAAGACAGTGTAAAAATTGTATTAATTATATTATTTGTGTAAATTTTATAATGTATTTACGACTTTTCAAATCAATTTTTAATTAAGATTAACTTAACCAAACCTATCAGGAGTTACAAGTGCGTTCCCGATCTTTAAAACCGCCAACGTCTGATGGTAAGAAATTGAGGCGATCGGTTTGCTCGTTTCTTTTAATTAGTAAGTTCGTTAATTAGTAAAAAATTATTAGGTACAGTTTCATACCACCAGGCGAACGTTACAAGCTTTATTCACAATTAAAGCGATAACTCCCGCTCGTGGACATCCGCAACACAAGAGGAGTTACAAGTGCACTCCCGATGTTTAAAAGCACCAATCCCCATTGGCCCACCGGTACCTTCCTCACTCAGCTATACTCAACGCAAGTGCTATTTGAGTATTTCCCCATTGGTTTTCTGTGAGGCCGTCTTATTTATCCGATTGGCTCATTCGTGTCAAAGCATCGACTCGAACCTAAAATAATCTACCACTTCTAAATTTATGAGAATTTTTATATACTTAGTTATAAATAAGGATTACAAAGTTATGAGTGAACTCGTTTACATACATTTTGTACATGGATGAAAGTTCAGAGAACTCATGTTCCTACTTAATTAATATTTTTGTTATGTTTTGCAGCTAGTACCAAAATAGGCAACATTTTTACAAAAACTGATAGTGGTCATACTGGCAGCCTGAATGTCAATGTAAGACTGAGAGTACCAGAAATGAAATTCAGATACCATCCAAGCATACTGCAGGAACTAAAGTGGGCCTTGCCGCAGTATCTGTCAATAGCTGTGATATTCTACTGGATACTTAATAGAATCAAAGTGTTTGTTTTTAAGAACCGTTTGTTGATGGCATGGGAAATCACACCATATTCTGAGAAATAATTTTACATATATAAAATACTTTTAATATAAGGACCAGTTTCTAGTAACTGAGTATTATAGCTTATTCGGAAGTTTTGTCGCTGCTTACTTTATATTAAGCGATAGAGCCATTGTCAGCAAATAAGCTATCTGATACATATAAATCTACTAATTCTGTTACTACTATGGTCTATGACTATTCTTAATTAATGGTAATAGGTTTTCAATGTAAAAATTGAATACAGGGCATAATATTGTATGTTTTGCTCCATTTAGTCAGTAGGTAAATAGCACAGCAAATACAGAGACGAGGTGGCATAAGTAACAGCTGCTGTGCCCTGTAATTTCACTTGGTCCTGACATCATCACAATGGGTGTGGCCTAAATTAATGTTATGTTATTTTTCATGTTTCTAAGAAGAAAAGGATGAAGTGTTGTATGTTATCATGTAAAAACTACTCGTATTATAGGCGTTCTGATGTTGTGTAGGACATCACATTTTGTGTTAGTCATTGAATACGAAATTTATTAGAATTATTCTAGAAAAGTATTTTAGCGTCGACGCAGGTCGGCGTTTTTTAGTAAATATTCTACTGGCCAATAGATGGCATTTTGGTCATGGGGATTAAAAATATATTATAAATGAAGTGCTCAATATTAATATATTGTTTATAATCATGGAAATAAAGTTTGTTTTGCAATACTTCTTAAAGACTTTTTGGTAGTTACAGTAATATTTTTTACGTTTGAGGTGTAATTTGACGTTTAGAGATATCTAGTGAGACATAGTTAAACTACTTACGGCCCGTTTCAATAACCTATCTGCCAATAACTATCTGAAACATCTTCATCATCAAAACTTAGAAACATCAAATTTGTATCGCAAAAAACGGCAAATGATTGAATGACGACGTTTTTAACAAATAGTTATTGGTAGATAGGTTATTGAAACCGGCCACTAATAACATAGATATATAACTAAGTACATAATTTTGCAGTTTGCTATTGACCCATAGATCTTACTGAAATCTAATTCTTAAAATTTTAAAAAAAGAAACCTCTCTGTATTTGCTTGCAGTAAACAGAGAAACAATAATGATAATAAACAAATTTATTTACAATAAAATAGTTTTCATCTTCCTACTCTATAGTTACTACTGTACATTTATTACATACCACAATTTATTGTGTAAGTGTTAGGGTAGGCAACTGTGATCCTAAATCAGGTTTGGATTTGTCTAACCCTGCTCTATTATCTTCAATGATGAAAGTTTTACCGCTGTAGTCGTCCAACTGCACCAACAGATACCGACATTCATAGTTTCCATATTCATTCTAAAAGGTATATAAAGCAATTTTATATAATGACAATACAATGGAAATGCTAATTTAAAACAATATAGTTCAAATAAAATTATCGCCCTTAAGACATTTATTGCCTTATTCAAAATTAATCAGAAGGGATTTTTATATTAACCTATATTGTTTATATTAGATCTTTACCTATGAAATTGCCGTTTTGTATGAAAAAAATTTTTTTTTCATGTATTTTTTATTTGTATTAATCGAAGTAATCACCCATGCAATCAATGCATCTTTGCCAACGCAGTGGCAGTTTATTGATGCCCTTTTTAAAGAAATCAGCTGGACGGGAGGCAAAAAATTCTTCAAAGGCGTTTTGTACTGCCTCTCGGGTATTGAATTTTCTTCCCGCCAAGAAGTTATCCAAATTCTGGAAAAAGTAGTAGTCTGTAGGCGCAAGATCTGGTGAGTAAAGTGGATGACGGAGAGCTTCCAACCCCAGTTCTTGCAACTTGGAGACCGTCTGCTGTGCAGTATGAGGTCGCACATTGTCGTGCAGGAGCAGCGGAGACGAGCGATTGACCAATGCTGGAGATGTGCCAGCTTCTCCATCATTGTGTTCAGTTCTTCACAGTACACATCTGTAGTAATGCTCACCCCATTTGGTAAGAAGCTGTGATGAATCACACCGGCGCTAGACCACCAAATAGTGACCATCAGTTTTCTAGGGGTAAATTTTCATTTAGGGCACTGTTTAGGTGCTGAACCAGGATCCAACCAACTTGCTGAGTGCTTGTGGTTATCAAACAGAATCCATTTTTCATTGCAGGTAACAATGTGGTTCAAAATTTCTTAATTTTAGTGTCTGTTGAGCAGTGCAAGGCACGTCTGGACGCGTACTTCGCGCTGGCGATCATTCGAGTTCGTGGGGCACCCATTTGTCAAGCTTTTTTACCTTGCCAATTTGACGCAAATGGACCACTATTGTTTTGACGCTAACGTCGAAAGCTGCTGCTAATTCAGCCGTAGATTGTGTATCATCAGCTTCAACAATCGCCTTTAATTCGTCATTGTCGACCAAAGTCTTCGGATGACCGCGAGGTTCATTTTTCAGGTCGAAATTTCCAGAACGGAAGCGAGCAAACCAATAACAGGTAGTGCGTTGGTTTGTTTGTTAACAGGTAGTGTGTTAGCTCCGTAAACGTCGTTGATGTTGCGTGCCGCTTGTGCCGCGTTGCTGCCACAATGGTACTCATATTCCATAATTACTCGAATTTTTAATGTATCCATGATGACGAAAAAGATTAAAATGCGATGAAAATGTAACACTAATCAATAAACAAATGACTACTTTTGGAAAAAGAATTCCATGTTTTTAAAATAAAATTAATTTGAAATTAGAGTTCTTAGCCAAACAAAAATTATTTTGATTTGAAATGGACAGGACTGCAGAATGGCAATTTCATAGGTATAGACCTATTATTACTCAATAATGATGGTCATTTTTGTATGGATATCTTATAATTTTAGCTTTAATTTAATGTGCAATTGGTTTTTATTGGATATCAGTAGTGTGGGGTTACTATAACTCCATTCCTATCGGCTTCACTCACCACTTACATTTATATATAAGTGGTGAGTATAAGACCCTCATCCTATCCCTACCTATTACACAGGCTAGGGCTTCCCTATGAAGGAAAACCATCACTCGCCGCTGAAGGATATACCGGCCATCTTGACCCATCATTCTTTAACTCAAACTTATTCAAAACTAAGCTTAAAAAAATAAAAAATAAAGTAAAAATACATAACTCAAGCCAAAGTAAATCGCATATAAGTATTTTACACAAACCTGCTTCATATCTAGCTCCACAATAGCTTTGTTTCTTATGCCTTTAATGTAAAACCTCATCCTCATATGTTTAACACTATCCTTTTCGTAAACAGCATGACTGACATGTGTGCGCCTTCTTCTAGATGTTTCTTCACCATATGCCTTAATTGGAGCGCCCAGTGCATCTTCTACTCTAGGGTCCTAGAATATTTAAATTAATAATACTATTAAACAGACTAAATCGATCTAGGTAGGTTTTATCCCTGGGAAACTGAAACGCATTTTTAAGTTATTTATGTTTTTCCTTTCGTCGTGCTACAGTAATATATCAATAATTTTGACTCTATTATGTCAGTCTGATTGGCAGTTTGGTTAATTTTTGCGTTGTTCGCAAATTCGGAATGTGGTGGGTTCGAACCCCGGTAAAATATTGTGATTTTTATTTATCTACTAGAGCTCGGTTACCCAGGTACTGTAATTTATTCCACAAATACAACGGTTGGTCACAGCTCTTGTCGTACAATGTAGAATCATGGTATAAATATCAAAATGATTAATGATTACTCACATTCTTACATTTATCGAATGCTACTGAGTAAATACTGTTGGGGCTATTACTTGAAAACAATTCCCGTAGTACATAGTAGAAAATAATTCCAGTAACACCAACACCAACAACGATTATTCCGGTATATGACACAGTTTTAGTAGTTTCCTTTATCTTCTCTCCAATAGGACGAACATCTGTAGAAACGTCTGCTCTTTCTTGACTTTGTGTTAACCCCTTTTCTTTATCCGTTGAGTAATGTCGATCAATTTTAAATTTTGATACTCTTATTATTGCCGGTAACACCTCAATTGTTTTAATAGGCCGCAAAACCGGCACAACTCTTGAGATTAGATTATGCATAATAAATAAAGAAAGTTCAAACTTGAAAGACAAACGTAGGTAGATGTTTTGATAGAAATAATTAGATTGTAATTTCCGATATTTATTTTGGTGAATCGGTAATAAAATTGACATTTGGGTTTTTTTTATACATATGGCATCGGCTTGTAACCATTTGCCAGTGTCAAGTTGACAAGTTAAAAAGGCGGGAAATAGAACTTACGTTTCAATTTTCAACACCGTATTCCAAATCATCAAGTCTAAAGTCTAGTCAAAGTCCAAATAAATAGTCAGTGCAGTTAATGAGTCAAGCCAGTCGATTCAGTAAAGTGGTAGAAGCTTTACTGAAAGTTCCTAGGTAGTTTTGGCGGAAAACACAAAATAGCACGTTTTTAGAAGTTATACCACTTGCCCACACTTGTGCACGTTAACGAATATTTAATTGTTAATATTCTATCAATATTACACATTAAGAACCGAAATAAGACAAATTAAATTCCAAAACTTCCACAACTTCACCCATTGAACTCCCCGGCAAAACTCTGGTAAATGGTTATTTAAAAGCCGATGTCATATATAAATAAAATAAAATAAAAAAAACTTGATATATTTTAGTCAGCTGAGAGCTATGTATTTTTTTTCATAAATATGGCGATACAGCTTAAAACACATTTAAAACATTGATTTTATGTTGAAAACTGTTGCCAGGGAAAAGTTAAAAAGGCGGGAAATAGAATTTTCAAAGTCTAGTCAAAGTCCGAATAAATAATCAGTAAGTCAAAAAGTCAAGTCAATCGATTCAGTAAAGGGTTAGGCGCTTTACTGAAAGTTCAGGAGTTTTGGAGAAAACTAAAATAGCACGCTTTTTGAAGTTGTGCCACATGCCCACACTTGTGCATGTGCAACCGAAATAACACAAATTTATAGAATAAATACAAAATTAATAACGAAGCCATTTAAATGGCTTGTTTTCTTTTTTAAATAGTATTTAGAATCCATAAAAGACGGCGACACTTCAAAATTTGTCCCTGGCGATGGTTTTATGCCGTATTGCCATATTGATTTAAAAAAATATATCAGGCTGTCAACTGTCAAGTGGGTCAATGTCAAATCTCAAGTCATCTCAGAATTCAGATTTAGCTTGGATTTAACAATCCTTCTTAATCTTCATTGTACTTTGTAGTTTGGAGTATATTATTTTGCACAGGAAATAGATGGTATGATCGTGTGATTTTGATTATTGGAGAATAAAATAACCCTAAATCAATACGGATGAGTTGCTGTTAAATTTCAAATTAAACGATACAACAAGAATGTGATACAAATTCTGTGTTCATAAGTATTGTAAATTAATTGATTTATTAATAATTGTGGAAGTTTTTGTTAAAAACGTAAGAAAAACAATGGATTGGATAATATCTGATGAGTTGGGACTTACAGTCGGCCACGTAGTGGGTTGGACCGCAGCTGGTGCTATGATCATTGGAGGTGTAGCTCCCTACATTCCTCAATACAGGCAAATTCGTAAGACTCAGGATGCAGAAGGATTTTCACTTTACGTCTGCTTAACACTTTTAATAGCCAACACTTTACGTATTCTTTTTTGGTATGTTGTATTTTTATCCATAGATAATATAAATTCAACTAATAATATAAATTTTTCACTCTCCATACCTACTCAAAGCTTTTACTAACAAAACATATGTTTTCAATTAATTGCCCAGCGCTCATAGTCCATGTGTTTTACATTAAGATCTTAGCAATACATACATTTTTTGTTTATCTAAGTTGTGCTGTGACAGCTGTATAAACATGATCAGTGATTACAGCTACAATTATTCTTCAACATTAGATTGGTTGCTCTTAAGCTCTTTTCAGACTATGTTATACTATTGTGCTATATAGTATAGCAAAGAAGGACATATAAGGATATTATGAAGGATAATATAAGAATATTATGGCAAGCAGTTATAGTATATAGCAAGCTCAGTATGGTTGTGTCGCTTGTTTCTCTTGCGGGACGGCGGGGGGTGAGGGGGGAGGAAGAGTGTGGCGGGCGATATAGCATAGCATGAATTTGGCGTATCGCATCATTTTATAGCATATAGTAAGCTAATAATATATAGTACAGTACAGTGTGATTGTGTCCATAACAATGTATGGTGTGCAGTATTGTTGTGCTATGAGCTATATACTATATGCTATTATATTATAGCATAGCCTGAAAGCCGCTTAATACAATAAAATTTGTTTTAAAGTGCTAAAAATAAACATCTTTTGGCATGTGATTTCAGGTTTGGAAAAAGGTATGAACTGCCCTTACTTATTCAGAGCATTGTAATGAATATTACTATGTTTGTGATGATACACCTATGTGTAACAGTAAGAAAAAAGAATCAAATTATAAGGGCTAGAGAAAGAATTTTTACAGGTTAGAATTATTCTTTTATATTATGATCTAGATCTACATAACAACAGTATTGTCTGTTGCATAATAATTGCTACTTCATATACTAATAGATTATTATTTTCGAACATTATATTATGTACTTTTAACATCTCTTAAAAATAAATTCGTAACAAACAAAAATTTACCAGTTCTATTTTTAATATCAATATTAATGTTTATGCTTCTTTGTTTAATGCCTATTTTAACAGAGTTTAAATTTAATATCTGTTTATATTTTTATAAACTTAATTGCACTTGAATATTTTACCACTTATTTTTCTTTATAAAGGAATGGAGCAACCAAAAAATAAGACCAACAATAGTAAAGAATATTTGATGTTGGTATCCTATTTAAAAGAATTTGAATGATATAGTACTTTGTGAGATAATTTGTCAGTGCCTTTTGAACTTATAACCAGGTCAACAATATACTCAATGTTAACCTTGTGTTGTGAAAAGCAATCAATTTCTCAGCCTTAGATTTCAGTATATTTTTATAATATTTATATTAAATATATTGTATTTATTTTAATATTTTTTTGCTTCTTCTTTCTTGTTAACATTTTATGTTTTATTTGGTGGTTGGTGCTATTGGTGATATTAGGTGCAATATTTATGTTATATATACTGTTGTGTTGTATAAATGGGTCAGCCCAGCCAGATGAGACTGCCGGTTGGTTAGGAGAGCAGAGCGACATCACGGGCAGTGAGAAGCCACACCGCTTCTATGGTGAGTATTTTGTGACATTACAATAAATACCCATTCAGTTTATGTTACATTGCCATTATTGTTTTGTTGCAGCTGCCATAGATGCTCGTGCTTCTCACTTTGGGTATAATATTCCACAAGTTTGTTCATATTATGTTGCTTTCCATATATTTTGAAAACAATTCCAATTTTTTTTAATTATTTTAATAATTTTTGTCCTGCTTTAAGATCATAAAAAAGAATTAAAAATATAAAAACAAGTAACAACAACAACTCTCTTTAACCAAGTAGAGTATTTACAATGTATTCAAATAGATTTTATCACATACGAGGGCTGCACTAAAAGTATCGGGAATGGAATATTTCCACTGTTCCTGTCATATTAAAATCTTTTTAATTTAAAACTCCTTGGTTTTAAAAATCGAATACCGTTTATTTATTTAAAAAAAGATTCTCGGTCTTGTCACAAGGTCTTGTCAAACTTGTTTAGTCGTTGAGAAAATGGAATTGACTCAAGATAATTCTAGAGCATTGATTTATTATGACTTTCGAAGTGGTTTAACACAAAAACAGTGTGTTGACCGGATGATTTCTGCATTTGGTGATGAAGCCCCATCCAAAACCACAATTTATCGCTGGTTTGCTGAATTTCAATGTGGACGTGTCAAGCTCAGTGATGATCCCCGTCAAGGTCGTCCAAAAACTGCAGTCACCCAAGAAAACGTTGATGCTGTGCGTAAGCTGATTGAGGAAGATCGACATTCAGGCAACTTTAGACATTGGCATGAGTCAAATACAAATAATCTTGCATGAACAATTAGGTGTAAAAAAGTTGTTTTCCCGATGGATACCGCATTTCCTCTGTGAAGAGCAAAAAGCGGCCCGCGTTACTTGATGCGTCAGAACTCTCGAAAGATTCCACGCAGGATCCTCAAATGCTGTATACAACATCGTATCTGGTGACGAATCCTGGATATACGCGTACGAACCCGAAACAAAAAACCAGTCACGAGTTTGGGTGTTCGAAAATGAGTTAAAGCCAACAAAAATTGTTCGTTCACGGAGTGTTGCAAAAAAATGGTGGCCACGTTTGTCTCCAAAACCGGCCATGTTGCGACTATTCCTCTTGAGGGACAAAGAACGGTTAATGCAGAATGGTATGCTAACATTTGTTTGCCACAGGTCGTTTCTGAACTCCGTATAGAGAACTGCAACCGCCGCATCATCCTTCATCACGACAATGCGAGTTCTCACACCGCGCACAGAACAAAAGAGTTTTTAGAGCAAGAAATCATAGAATTATTAGACCATCCGCCGTACAGCCCCGACCTAAGCCCTAATGATTTCTATACTTTCCCTAAAATAAAGAATAAATTGCGTGGTCAGAGATTTTCATCACCTGAAGAAGCTGTGGACGCCTACAAAACGGCCATTTTGGAGACTCCAACTTCCGAATGGAATGGTTGCTTCAATGATTGGTTCCATCGTATGGAAAAATGTGTCAAATTTCGCGGAGAATACTTCGAAAAGCAATAAATACATTTTTAAATAGTAATGTTGTGTCACTTCCTTGATTCCAGAAATTTTCAGTGCCGCCCTCGTATCATTCATTTCGACATATTACGATAATGGACTTATTTATAAAGCATGTCTATCAGTGGAATAAAAGCATGAATTGATAGTAAGTTAGTTTACTACTATTATATTATCTCATATCTGGTTGGAGCAATGACCTATATAGTCGCATGTTTGTTTATTGTAATCTCTGTGATAGTTTGCATGTTTTGACTTCCTTATTGACGTCAATGGTTTTTTTACTAAATTAGACCTATAACTTGAATATTGATAACAGTAAAATGTCAATGAGCTATAAGGTCGTGTTTTAGAGTTTTGCGTATTTATAAACATATGTTAATTATAAGCTTATTTTAGAAGCTACATCAAAATTTTCTGGGCTAAATAAGCAAATGACACTGGTTCAGTTTAATAATTATTTTATAAAATATAATTATTATGTATGTAGGTATATTGAAAAGTTATATAAAATAATTTTAATACAAAGGGAAAGTTGTTAAAGACTTGTTAATTGTTTTCTATCTACATTATTTTTTACATAAATTGACTATGACTTATTTCTTGAATTTCCAGATATGGACCGGAAATATTTCTGGGCGTGGACGGACTTCCAGAGCTATGTGGACTGTATGCTGGTGTTCTCTGTACTAGGTGCTGCAATTACATATCTTCTTATAGAGTTTTCTCCTTTCGTCGAACTCATTGGTTTCCTTGCTGTTTTTACGGAAGCAATGTTGGGCGCTCCTCAAATAGCTAAAAATCTTCAAAATAAAAGCACAGAAGGCATGAGGTATGTAGGAAAACTAAAGATAGAATTTTAATTTTTAATAGTTGTAAGAAAAATAGTGCACTCATAGTCAATATCAGGCCTGTGCAGAAAGAGAATAAACACTAAGTTAAATGTAACTTTTTGTACCAATTAGCAAGTCATGTCCAATTATGCATTAATATTATAGTCATTATAATGTTTTTATTTCAGTGTCAGCATGGTTATTATGTGGACTTGTGGGGATGTATTCAAAACAGCATATTTTGTGATCAGAGAAGCTCCTACACAGTTTTGGGTATGCGGAAGCCTTCAAGTCGCTTTAGATATTGTGATATTATTCCAGGTAATTTTTAAAGCTTTTATTCATTAAATTTTTCTGGTTCGACTCACATGATAACCATTTTATACTATGACCAATGGACGAAATTGGTTGTAGGGCCTTCTACCCAACAAAATATTATCTGTCAAAAAAAAAGAATGAAGTTCTGCAGGAATTATTTATAGTACCAAATTATTATAATACAGTACATCTCGTCACTACTACCTACAAATGGTTAAAAATATATTAAATCTCTTGGGTGCTCTCATAATTCCCATGCCAATATGTTATTGGACACTGGCCTTGTCCAATACCAATGTGAAACTGATTGGAAAGTGGTTACAGGTATGGATATACCGGCATAACACATCGGCGGCGCGGAGACTGCGCCGCGGGGATTAGCAGTGGACGGAGAGCGACTTATAGCGCCCACCGCCCGCGCGTCGCCGCACGGCCCCCGCCGGCGCCGCCGCCTCGTGACGCCCGTACCGCGCCCGCCAGCGAGTGCATTGTGTATATATGATATTAACATTGTAGTACGGTTATAGTTTTGCATAAAGCTGTTTTGTTGCACGTCCGATCCGAACATGATCTGAATACGATCCCAGAACAGACATACTATACATAGCTACGCGAGATATACCTATGCGCTTGCTCCATTTGGACAGCGCTTCGGAATAACGAATTGAGATGGAATGTAGTGCAAACAACTAGTCTATTGGCTGTTAAAAAGTCAATGGTGTGAAGTGATGCCAAATATTTCGTTTTATTTAGAACTTTAATGAGTAGTGACTTGTTGGTTTGAATGAGTTTAGAAACACCTTCGTATTTATTTAGAGTGTTAATATGGTTTAATTGTGTCTCAGCCAATACTTTACAGGATGTTAAACATATTATCTTTGTATGTTAATAATATACTTAAGCGGTTTAAAAAGCAATCGAACATTATGAATTTAGTATGCAAAATTATTAGTGTCCTGCAATGTTAATTATGGTTATTCCTATTTTTATATTATTGTTAGCATTCTATGCAATAGGTCAACTCAATTAAGTGTCATAGGTGCTAGAAAATGTGACCCTAAGAGGCCTCTTTCGATTTGAAATACCGTTGTTTTATACTAGTCGAAGTGAAGATATAACATTGTGTAATATGTACGAAAGCTGGGGAACATACCTCATGCACTAAAGTTTTATATTTATCAATATTTTACATTTTACTTTTTAGGTTGTTATGAATTACTATTTGATATCGATACAGCTGCTGAAAAATTCGTTGTGGATTACTTACCTATTTTAATTTATAAACGAATCCTACTTTTTCGACTCATGTTATTAATTTAGTAGGTAAAAAAGAAACGAATGATCATGTAATATAGATATTAGACACACTGCACAACTTTATTCTGTCTAGTGTTGTATACTGTGTAGGTATAATGTTGTTTAACTATATAGTGGAAAAAGATGATTGTGATAATACCACTTTTTAGTACAATTGTTAATTGCGTTGGGTGGTTCGGCGATTTTAGGTAATGGTAAATTGTTATTTATAATATAGTTAATGTAATAAATATTAGATTTACGTCAAGGGTAAAAAATATTCCATAGGTTAAGTTAGTATTGCTGAGACAGGTTCAATACGGCATCTAATAAGCGCTGGATTCGCTTTAAATTTGAAGATGTAGAAAACCTCCATTTGATCAATAATAATAAAATGTAAAACAATTTGTAGGTAGGAACATACTAAAAACAATAAGAAGTCTACGCCTATTTACGTAATTATATCTATGCAATTAGCAGTATCGTTCCAGTTCCAGTGTCAGCACGTGCTGTCGCACTCACAGACGCATCAAATCGACTGTTCACTTTAGCGATAGCGTGCTCCGATACTGGAACCCAACTGCGAAATGAATAGAAATAATTACGTTAATTGCCCCCAAGATTGAAGTAAACATTGTAATTTATATCACTTGATAATTGTTATTAATTTATCTTTAAATATGGGAACATTATACCGTATATCGGTACACATGTTATGTATTTCTAAAAAATAAAGCAAGCTGTATTATTTTCAATCTCATATTGATATTTTGCATTCTAAAGACCGGCCGCGGAACACGTAGAAATTCATATATTGACCTTTTCACCGGTGGTTCTGAACATTTGATATTGAGTTAAGTTTAAATGTCACATTTTTTATCCAGCCCGGGATGGTTTTAGATCTCGAAAACGCTAAAACTTTTTACGGATAATTACATTTTATTAATATTTTTTTTTATTTTATTTAAATATTTCATTATGTATAACAAGCAATCTATATAATTTAATTTTTTAATTTAAAAAAAAAATATTTGACCATCATTTGATTAAAATCTGATGTTAATTAGCTTTTTTGATTTCACATAACATATTTTGCACGTCGCGTCGAGATAAACCCGACAAATATGAGTGTCGTTTTACATTGTACCATCTTATTGTACCATATTTTTGCTAATAAAATATTATTATTATTATTTAAAAAAAAATCTAATATAAACCAAGGTTCACGTGCACAAGAACAAACCCTATTTTATTACAGCGTGACCATGTTGCTAATAGTTCTCGGTCATCATCGTTTTTGTATTAAAATGACAGACGTATGTACGAAAAACATCGATTCCTGAAAAACTTTTGAAAATTGGTTGTAAGGTTTACTATCTTTGGCGCCGGCGGTCACCACTAGGTAAACGCGATACCAATAGGTATATTTCGTGCGCGATTGAAAAAGACAAGTAGCCATGTGTCAATGTACGAATTTCTACGTGCTCCGCTACCGGACTTCAGTTCTACAAGTAGTAAAGTTTCAATAGTAAAAAGTAGAATATTATAATGCATTCAGAAGTGAAATGAGTAAAATTTTTCTTAATTTTTTAAAGAATGCGCAGGCGCATTTCTTACCGCAATGTAACTCAGTAAATCAATATTAAAAATGTAGTACAAACTCTATGGATGAAGTTTACAGTATATCGAATGGTGCTTTACTGTCGTCTTCTAGTAAAAGCTTTTATGACCGTCAAGCTCGTCAAACTTTTATATGAAACACCTACATATCTGTTTTCTCGTTCCAACTTTATGCTATTAATAACACATACTACTGTATCTCATATACTTAGTTAAGAAATGAATATTACAAAACCTTAGCAGAACATTCTTACAATGTAACGACCCGATCAGAATTTCTTTGCTCTTCGAAGATAAGTACATATTCATTTAGTATTAAGTAGCCACCTAGAAGACTATATAATTTGTTGTCTTATTTCACTCACTTATATGTTGTAGGACCAGAAAGTATACTTTTGTATAAAGATAGGTTATGAATTATTATACTGTAAATGTTTAGTGCATAAACATTTAAGTAAACTGAAAGACTAATATAGTTGAAATAATGGCGATGATCGCAAACTCTTGATAAAAGCTTGGTTTTATCAAGAGTTTGGCTAGCCTTCTTCACCACCTTTTATAGCATAATTAATAAATGTTTTCATTGTTCTTTAAAAAATGTTCAGTGAGAAGACATGGTGGTAAAAAAAATAATCTGAGAAAGTGCATTTAAAAATAAGTATTCATCTTATGTTACATATTATTACATACTTTCATTGAAATAATTAAAAAAAAAATGCTTTCCTTTTTATAATAAGTAATTCGTAGTCTTCCTATTTTATTAACAAAGCATTTTGTGTAAAAAGTGTAACAAGTCGAGATTACAGTCGTGGAAAATAGATTAAGAGGCCAAAAGGGACCACCCTTTTCGCTTCATAATGTATTTTTGCATTAGGTCAATAAAGTGGCGTGGCGTGTATTGTTTAACTAGTATTTACTAATATGTAAATTTACTTTTACCTTCTGTCAGTGACTAGTCACGGTAGTATGGTCGTTGGTGAAGGTATATAAGCCATGATGTTACCATATTGATCGTAAATGTGATGCTACATATCAAACTGACACATTTTATACTACCTTATTATACTTGCGTACCAACTTGAACGATACTACTATTGGAAGACTTCAAATGTGACGTCAAATTTGATATCTAACCTTACCTTTTATTTACCTTTGTATATATGAAGACATAGATTTTATTGAAGGCTAGAGCAATTTAGGCTATTGAGGTTTTGTCACCATAGTACATTCGTTACTCCTCAACAAGTCGAGGAATCATTAAAAAATTTATTGTACCTACTTGGTGATTTTTGTTTCGTTTCTAGAGAAACAAAATGGTAGAAAAAAGTAAACTAAATATGCAATAGTACTAATTTATGTACCTATTCCTATTATACCCACTTTTTACCGAATCGGAATAAAAAAATCACTCAGTATGTTTTGAACCAATTATAATTTTGTAAATTATATTACGTACTAACTTTTAATATTAAGGAATTGAATATTATGTACTAACTTATAACGATAGCATTTATGGTATTATTTACTCATTACCAACAATGTTGTAGGTTCTAGCTTATTCCGGCAGTGTCTGCTTCTAGTCGAGTTTACCTAAAAATCAACTGTGCATTTAACGAGAAAGAACCATAATAATAAATGAGAAAATGATTAGGTTTGTAGGTAAATAATGTAATTGACGATCGGTCAATTAAATTTTATATTTTATAGAGTTAAGGAGGAGATATGAAAAAATTGTTGTGATTAATTATTGAGCTATTATTAGCTAATTGACATTTAATGAATATAATGAACTTGTTTTATGCTCGTTTCTGTTTACCCCCGCCCGCCTATATCCTATCATTTCATTAATGAAACACGTAATGTCCGGGTTGATGGGGTACTCCAGTTGAATAAATAGTATTATGCGGTATCATAAGACTGAGCTTTGTTATCAGAGAAGCGTCGCTCCATGCGTTTTACGTCAGCACGATCGCTCGGGAAAAGCTCGAAAAATTTGCAGCAATGTGAGCCTTGTGCCTTGAATGATAAAGACTGGTATTTGACGATGGGGTGCTAGGGGTGGATCGATGGTCGGAGGTAGGTGTGAGGCCGACGGCGGGAGGGTGGGGTCCGGCAGTGAACCGGGGTCGGTGTCGCGGCTCGGCCGTGCAATGCACGTCCTGTGAATTACATCGATACATTTTTTATTACAATTTACAAGGGGTAAGTTTTGTTTTGTCATAATGTTTTCCCATATTGAAAAGTTGTAAATTAAGTTTCTTATTGCTGTAGGTACCTATCTACTGAACTCGACAAGACGTGGCGAATAATTATTATCATGTTGAACCCTTCTTGTGAAGTGGGAAATGAGCCTAAATCAAATGTGGTGATAATTCAGAAATAACAACCACTTCTGCCTTGCCAGATTTCATAAAAAACTCAGTTCATTTAAATTGTATAAATAATAGTTATATAGATAAAGATCTTTACAATGCGATAAACATTTTTGTCGGACTCGTAGTGTTTACTTGTTGTGTATATGATATACAATAACTCCCCCACACCGATTTCGGTGACAGTGGCTGGTTTCATTGAAACCAGGCCAGTTAAGCAGGAGTAATTTTATAGTGCCCAAGTGTGTGCGCAGTACACAATACCGCTCTCTCTTCCTTTACTCTAATAACCCAGTAGGACGGATAACCGACACGACTGGCGAGAGATCAGGCGCAGGGCCAACTTTTTACATGCCCATCCGACGCATGGATCATCTTTCTTGTCACACAATCAGGTGATCAGCGTGCATTGTCCTAACCAAAGTTGGAAACAACATTTTTTATTGTTCCAATGCGGGAATCGAACCCACGAAACCGGGTCTCGAGAGCCAAGCTCTAACCACTAGACCACGGAGGCTGTTGATACACAATAGGTACCTACTGACTACTGTAAATTTATTGCAACGTAGAGTATCACCAGAGTAGATTTTGGCTTGAAAACCTTATTCATAAAAAAGGTGATTTGTTCCGTGAACCTTTAAAATCTTTAATACCTATCATGTGCAGCATCTTGACGTCATCAAAGTTTATTTGTATTGATATTTGAACATAAGATCTCTGACCGACGCGACGCCCCGAATATTACTTCCTCATTAATTATTATTTACGCTGAATACCCACTACGAGCTACGTGATGAAGCTTTTATGCTCATATATTCTTCATAGAAAAGTTTTTGTCTCGTCCACCTAGTCAAAAACAGGCTATTCCTATTGTAGGTAGGTATAGAAACTTTTATTTTGTGCTCACCAAAGCAAATTATAGCTAAAACCCTAGTTCATTGATTTGACATACAAAAAATATTATTTTTTGAATAAAAAATTAAACCGACTTCCAAAGTAAAAATTAAAGCCAAACAATATCCTGATAAAACAATATTTAATAGAACTCACATTTAAGTTGGCTGGTACCGACTTCAAAATTATGAAGATTGAGTAGAGAAATAGTTAAAATTCTATCCGAATTTAAAAGGGAAATTATTAAGAAAATAAGGTTTATTTCTTACTTTTTTGTGCATGTTTACTTTGGAAGTCGGTTTATTTTTTTCTTAAAAAAATTTTTTTTTTTTTTTAGTCATATATGTATTATATTTTTTAACACATTTTAAGAAAAGTTTAAAAGAAGCGTTCGAATGTATAATACTATATATAGAATACGCGCCAAGCTTCCATTAGGTATTGTATATAAGATAATGATGATGATTACTGTAAGTTACATAATGGCATATTATGCTTGCAGTTCTTAAAAGAACGCCGGAATCCCCAAACATGTATCAACAAGGACTCAAGAGTTCTGTTCAGTACTTTTTGATCCAGGGTATACCTTTGTGCAAAATCTTACTTTTTGTTAGCACATGCTTAAGAAAAAGTCGAAATCACTATAATTATGTGAACAATAAAAAAATCGAAGAGTTCCTTCAATTTCTCATGAATTTGGTATCAAAAGGACAAAATTGGGATTATAACCTATACAGCAAAAAATAATTTTGAAAATCGGTCCACAGACAGCGGAGTAATCGTTGAACATACAAAAAATAAAAAATATACACATCCGAACTTGTAACCGTATTTTTTTTTGGAAAGCTGTTAAAAACCACTCGGAAAGAGGCGGATTAACAAACGCTGCCAGCCTGACACGTATACAAAAGGTTTATATAATATAATCGGTGTTACGTATACGACTATACGACTATACTATCAAATGCATTGTATGTATGTATCTAGGTAGCTAGGTTCTCCTCTTATATCTCCTAATTAGGTACGTAGTGTGTAGTCGAACTATTTACGCCTATACGAGCTTAGGAAGCCAGATTCTATTTTAAAGATTAAAACAGATATATCGTGTTGGGTAAATTCAGGTAGGTGTGTTGACAGAAGGTAGAGTCTAGAGAGCAGTAAGGTTATAAGTACAAAAAATCGAATGAACACAAAATACGGAGGCTATTGATATTAAGTGCTTTCAATTTTTACATTTATTATATATACAATTTTTACATACCTACTTCAGGAAATATTTAATAACTTACCTATGTTTCAAATTAGATTTTTAAATTCAATTTCTCTACACTTTAGAACTACTACATTGGAACCCAGCTCGTAGCTGTCATATAAATTGACGCATAGCTTCCTCTTGATCATGTCGGTAAGAGGAGGCGCTTCGACATACCCGATGACTAAACAGCTATCGACTTTTAATTAACGCATTTAATTTGTCATCCCTACTTAAACTTGGAGGCTAAGTACCTATATTCAAACATAGCTTTATATGACACTAGCTGTTGCCCGCGGCTCCGCCCGCGTAAATACAGTACCTATCACAAACGAACACTACTTATTCGGGAAAAAAAGTAGCATATGTTTTAATCCAGAGCCTAAACTACTACCATACTAAATTTCATCGAAATCCGTTCAGTAGTTTTTGCATGAGAGAGTAACAAACATCCATCCATCCTCACAAACTTTCACATTTAAAATATTAGTAAGATAATATAGGTACATTTTTGTTATCAACACTGCCCTTATTATTAATAATGTTATAAACACGTTATAAAGCTGAAGTTTTTGTAACAAAAGGAATAAAAGATTGAAAAAATAAAATTTATTCGTTTTTATTAATTAGGTGACCGCGTCGCGTAGGCAGGAACTACGCGTAGGCCCCGTCTACGCCGTAGCTCGTAGCACAGGAGCAGGTCAAAATTATTATTGTAAGGGAAAAATATAATATTGTAATGTTAAAATGTTCGAATAATGTAAGGCGCAATATTTAATTAGTATTACCGGCAAAATAAAAAGAATAGTTAATAAAGTATCTTGTAGTCAAACGTATAATAATGGTTTGTTTGACGTATCAGTGCGGCTAAGTTTACTTATCATTTATTTATCACTATCTCTATAGTCTGGTCGTTGTACATATCTTCCATTATCAGTGTTAACGCGCGGCAATATATTTTCCCTGCACGATTTATGTGCTCTCTTGACACAAATTGAGGGCAAAGGACGCGTCAAAGCCGACGCCCCAGATTATGCACCATGAACGAGTTATTATAATGTTCGTGTTAATTTTAAACAATAATTGAAACATATTTTTACTCGACTACTGCGAAGCCAAAAGGAAGGGTAATGATTTTGGCAGTCATGTATCATGTATGTTTGTTCTACCGTAGCGCCTAAACTACTGATCCGATTTTAATGAATTAGGTGTCAATCGATTCATAATAATAGTCCGGGTAACATAGGCTATATAATTAACGTATTCAGGTTAAAGTTTTATTGAAAATTATAGTTATAGGTAGTATATAAAGGTGCTAACTTCATTACTCGCCTTGTGTGCCGTGTGGACAAAGTCTATACCTATTGTGGCATAGTCTTTATTCGATGATAATATTAGTGTAGTGTAGTATAGTGTAGTATGGACTTTTGTACCTAAATTAATTTATCCCTTATATTCTTGTATGTATGTGTCTACCAGCTCTGTCACAAATAGACCGTGTAGGTATTAGGTAACTAATTCAAGGGAATTATTTCAGCCTTGCTTTAATATTCAACGTGTAAGGACACATTTACCAACGTTTTAGAATGTTAACTACGATCAATTAGTAATAATAATAATCATTTGGTTAAGATACCAGCTTTAGGTAAGTATTAAATTAACCACGACATTTTCAAGTTGAATGCCCAAACACACCACGTTTATCAAACGGTGTGGTTAGATTTTTATGTTTTTGGTCAAAATCGGCAAGTTATTTGTTTTGCCAAGTAACTTCTAACGGAGAAACGAAGAGGTTCTAATTTAACGTTTCCTAATAAGTTTGTTCGTTTAGTGGTTACTGGTTACTCGTTAGCCTTGCCGCGGAGAGTAGGTAAACAAAATATGACTCAACAAATATGCGTACAAGATACAAATATGTAAGAGCTTTGTTAGACAAAGATAATCGAGGAATACCTACCCTTTATTCTTACGTTTCCTTTTGCTTTGCGTTCATTGGCCTTGATGTACCTAATGCGGAAATCCTCTGCAAATTTTGATTACAAGTAACAATCGGTGTAAAATTTTAACTGCGCTTTAAATATCTACCTGATTAGGTAGACAGTAGGTATATACTCATCAGCGCTGAACACTAGAATATACAAAATATAACAAACCTGAGACTTAGGTAGACTATTTAGAACTGAGAATAAACGCCGCAGAAAATAAAGTGTACCTACCCACTTACACAGTTATATAACATTATACGAGTATTCTCATTAAAGTATGTAAGTACCTACCTACTATGTCTCCTTTTTATTAAGTTATAAAACAAAAACAAAAAACTCCTTTCGGTAGAAGCCTTACGGTGTCATAAGAATTAACATAAGGATTGTGCAATAATTTGAGTAGAATTTTAATTTTGAAATGCTTCAAACTTTTGTTGCTCAGTGGCTCAGTGGTTCAGCACGTTGGTGCTCAATCCGGGGGTTGCGGGTTCGAATCCCGCCGAAGGAACAAAAAGTTTTTCTGTGTTCCTGGATCATGGATGTGTATTAAATATGTGTATAATATAATAAAAATCTTAAATATATGTAAAGTATAAAAGTATTAAATATACTTCCCGTTTTGTGGTACCTGTAACACAAGTTTTTCGGGTACTTAGCACGGGGCCAGATTGACGTGGTGTGAAGCGTCCATAGATATTATTATTCCATAAACATCAAAAGTAAGTGGATTTTATTGAAAGCTTCGGTAGATGTTGTACCTAGTGTCTGTATTTGTAACGCGCAAAATGCCATCGATAAAACAATAAGGACTGTCTGACGGCGACGTCACGGGGTGTAGAGTACAGACTGAAGGATGCTTTTACGCTCTACATAAACCCCATTGCTGTTTCAATTTGAATATGCGATTAAGTTTGTTTGTGTCTACTGTCTGCCGTATAATGAGCTTACAGCTGTATGTCTGTACGTGATTGTATCGTTCTAGGTATACTTCTACTTAGGTACCACAGGTTCTACATATCTAGGATATATATTGCTCTTGAAAGACGGTAGACCAAAGCAAAAACATCTTCCTCTATGAATTATTTAATTCACCTACAGCCGCCTCGTCCATTACATCAGAATACCTACTTATAGAAGCCTTGGTTGTTTGATATTTTGATACACCTCCTAAAACATAATTTCAAACATACAAGAGGCAAATTGAATTGAATGTTTTTATATAATTGAATGTAACATTAATACAGAATTACAGGTGATAATATTATTATTCCGCCAGATCCGCCGCTTTGAAATATTTTCATATCCAAGGAGTAAATTCTATCGGAGCTGCAAAGTTGCAGAAATTTTATGATTGGAAACTGTTTGCTTCGACTACTACGAAATTGCAATTACTCGCCTTTGAACAAAATTTCGATAGCTTGCAGGTGATATTTGACTTGTTTTCTAAATAAACATTGGCGTGTAAATCTTTCTTATGTAATTCGTTATCCTCCGCGCAATTGGCCAATGTGCGTAGGCTCCAATGAATGTCTTTTATCTCTCGTCCTTAAGGTCAAATCAAGGGCGCAGCTGACATAAATAGACCTAGGGAAAGTCAATCAGAACATTTCTTCATAAATACCATTAAAGTACTTATTATGTTTAAACTAAGTATTTAATGGATAATTAATTATTGAATTACCCATTAGATACCTAATTGTATACACCTTAACAATTTGCAATTATTTAGGTAAATAGAGGTAGGTAACATAGTAAAATAAATAAATCTCGAAAATAACTTTAAATGTATGCAAATAAAAATAATGAATCTAATTTTGTATTATTTAAAATAGGTAAGTTATAACTGTAGTTGTCGGTAGGTAGTATTGCAAGTAATTAGTTCGGAATTGGACTTGGATCAGGTTAGAGATGTCTGGAGAGGTTTAAATTTTTCTTTCTCAAAGGCTACAGTTTCCACACATGAGCTAAAAGTATATTTACCTGATAAACCCTAAAATCCGAATATCCTACTTACGACTCAGTAATTATTGTGCAATAACTTTATATTTGACGGTCAAAATCATTGCCACTACTGACCCAAATCCTCAAGAAATTCATTGACGCTTATTTCCTTTGTTTCAGAGCTAGGCCGCTCGTTTGATTCACGCAACCGGTGCAGCTCGTAGATCCGGATCGAACAAAAATATAATATTCCGAGATAGTTCATTCACATGAGGACCGCAACGGTCGCCTCTTGATACGCGCCGACGCGCTGTGTCATGTCTGGGACGCGAATGTCTCCCCGAGCTGCATGATCAGCTGCACGAGGCGAGCGATAGCCGACCACTCGGTGTGCTAGTTTTCGCTTTCATCGACGCACTCACTGTGTAAGTAGTCGCACGTGTGTCTGCGCACGTCGCGAGACTTACGCTTTATTAAAAAGAACTGTATTATAAATAAAAAACCTTCAGATTATTGTGGGTTTATCAAAGTGAGAAAGTAAATCAAGTGCAATATGACGTCGCGATCTAAGGAGAAGGTAGCTGCCGCATTCCGGAAATTGTTTCGTTCTCCCGAGAAGCTAGACAAAGATGGAGCCGGGCCCAGTGGATCACCAGCCAAGCGGGGCCTGTTTCGCCGTCACAGGTATGTGTGTGTGTTTCTATTTCCCTTACCTATACCTTAAATACAATAATAGCTTTGTTGATAGTGGTTACCATACCCAGTAGGTACCCAGTACCCACTGTTGACAGACATAGAGCTCGCACCCACGAGCGATTTTTTGTGGTTGCGACAGAAAAAACTGCACTGTAAATAGAACTCTGTGCTCATGCAATAGAGCTAAAAATCGAAGTGTCACGATTTTGAGCTCTATTTTACTAACGCAGAGTTCTGCTAATAAAATACCGCTCGTGGGAACGTAGCCTTATTGTTTAAACTTTTAGTAAACTATTTAACAATATTGGCTTATTTTTATAAATCGGAGTTGGCAACTCGCGAAATAAAGGCCTTTTCTCGATAAAATAAGGAGCGCATACTAAAACCGCAAAAACAAAATGTGCTTGCTTATGTTAATGTAGAGTTACCAGAAGGTAGTTAATAGGTATATATATCTGTGGCCTACATACACACATTATGCATTTTTACATTTTATATTTATATTTAAACAAGCATTCATCTAATTTTACAATTTTTAACTTACACCTATTTTATTTTTACACATTTTATATACATCAATATTATACACATACTCTTAGCTAATATTTTACAGTTGGTAATTAACATATATATATTATATATAACATTTATATCTTTACATGTATGTAAGTGCAAACCAACTCGTCGATATCGATACGTCAATTTATCGATAGCAATTTATCGACCCGTTCCCTGCGCTGGCTCGAAAACCGGTCCAAGCCTGGAGCGGCAGCGTACGCGCAGTAGAGGACGTTTAGCAGTCATTGCTTGGTATCGACGCGGAACGTATGTCACTCGCTTAAGCTTTAGACTATAGACATTACGCTGTGCTTGCTATCCCATCTGAACTGTGCCTTTTGCCCCTAAGACTATCTTGTGCTATAAAGTGTATTTTCTTCTTTCCTGCGCCTTCTTTCATATTGTGTATAAGCTGGTGTGTGGTGTGTGCTCAGACAATATACGCTGAACTGTAAGTCTGCTTTTTTTATTTCCACGGACCTCTGCGGATACTGCACAATTTATATCACCCCCGTTTATACCATACTGGTGACCCAAAATGAACAAGACACCGGAGTTCGAAGATGCACATGAACCTAACGCTGGCACGTCATCAGAGAATAGTGCGGGGACATTGTCGATAGAACCGACAGTATCGACAAATGTCTTTAAGGTCGGCGTAAGGGTGCCACCGTTCTGGGCAGATGAACCGGAAATTTGGTTCGCTCAAGTCGAGGGACAATTTAATATTTCTGGAATTACCAACGACTCCACGAAATTTAATTACGTCATTGCACACATCGATAATCAATATTCTCGAGAGGTTAAAGACATAATTATTAACCCTCCTGCCACAAAGAAGTACGAGAAGCTGAAATCAGAACTTATTAGTAGATTGGGCATCTCCAACGAGACGAAAACTAAGCAGCTGCTGATGCATGAGGAGCTCGGCGACCGCAAGCCGTCTCATTTCTTCCGGCATCTCAAAGATTTGGCAGGCCCGGGAGTACCGAACAATTTTATTAAATCTATTTGGACCACACGCCTTCCTCGTGGCGTCCAGCTGGTGCTCGCTGGTCAACCAGCATCGACTTCACTCGAAGATCTCTGCGACCTAGCTGACCGCGTCAACGATTTGGCCGGTACTTCGCCAAGTGTAGCCGCAGTGAGTAGCGAAGTCCCGGGTTCAGTCCTTAGCGATCTTGCCAGAGAAATCGCAGAACTCCGGAAGCAGTTCCAGCAGTTCCAGGCCTAATCTGGTAGGAGCAGATCGAGAACGCGTGCATACCAAGGCAAACGAAGGAGCTCTTCGAGGCAACGATCCCAGTCGAACTACCGGAAATGCCCCCTCTGTTGGAACCATAGCAATTTTGGAGACAAGGCCAGCAAGTGCATTCGGCCTTGTGACTACAAGTCGGCGGAAAACGCGAAGGGCAGTCGATAAGGGCGACTGACGATTGCCCATCTACGTCCACTGGTCGCCTGTTCGTCACCGACCGCGCTACGAAGACACAGTTCCTGGTCGATACTGGAAGCGACCTCTGCGTCTACCCACGGTCGGCACTCTGTGATCGTCGTTCCCGGACTGGGTATAGTTTATGTGCTGCAAACGGAACTAATATCGCTACATATGGTTTTGTTAATTTAAATTTAGATTTTGGTTTACGTAGGTCTTTTGTATGGCGCTTTGTAGTTGCCGATGTGATGAAACCAATTATCGGTGTAGATTTTTTAAATTTTTACAACCTTGTTATTGATTGTCGTAATAGACGCTTAATTGATAATTTAACTTCTGTTACTTCAATAGCTGCTGTAGCCAATTGTAAAGACGTACATTCCGTTAAAATAGTAACTGATGATTCTCGGTATCATGCTATCCTTAGTGAATTTCCCGAAATCACTCGACCAGCTGGTAGGCACAATATTTCTATACCACATAACACTGTCCACCATATTAGAACGACACCAGGCCCTCCAGTATCCTTACCACCTCATCGCTTAGCGCCGGATAAATTAAAAATAGCCCAGCAAGAGTTCCGGATTATGGTACCTGATGGTACAGCTAGACCGTCGGAAAGTCCCTGGTCATCACCACTTCATCTGGCTCCGAAAAAGGGTAATGGATGGCGACCCTGTGGAGACTACCACAGCCTGAATGCTCGTACAGTACCTGACAGGTATCCGATTAAGCACATCCAAGATTTCGCGTATGATATTGCCGGTTCGAAGGTATTTAGCACTCTGGATCTAGAAAAAGCTTATAATCAGATACCTGTCAGTCCCGACGACATTCCTAAGACCGCCATCACTACCCCTTTTGGACTTTTTGAGTTCCCTTATATGACGTTTGGTCTACGCAATGCAGGCCAAACGTTTCAACGGTTTGTCGATGAGCTTACCAGGGGCCTTGACTTTGTTTACGCATATTTAGACGATTTTTTGATCTATTCTAAGAGCGAAGCAGAGCACGAGGAACACCTGCGAGCAGTCTTCACTAATCTCAAAGAGTACGGCATGCTGGTCAACACGTCCAAGTGTGTCTTGGGAAGTGTGTCTTGGGAGTTTCAGAGGTAACTTTTTTAGGATACCAGATTTCATCTGATGGATGCAGACCCCTGGAATCCAAGGTGCAGGCAATCATCGACTTCCCGCCACCGACCAATGTCAAGCAACTGCGAGGTTTTTTGGGTATGCTAAATTTCTATAGGAGGTTTATTCCCCGTGCAGCCCAAATTCAAGCCCCTTTGCATGCTTTACTGACGGGGGCGGTGAAAGGATCGCAGCCAATCCACCTTACCGGAGATGCTTTAATTGCCTTCCAGGCGTGCAAGGATAGCTTGTCTAACGCAGCCATGCTGGCTCACCCAGATCCCTCTGCAAAACTAGCAGTGGTGACGGATGCGTCAGACAAAGCAATCGGTGCAGTGTTGCAGCAGTTTTTAAATGACAACTGGGAGCCACTGGCTTTCTTTTCTAGGAAGCTTAGCCCCTCACAAGCCAAGTACTCTCCGTATGATAGGGAGCTGCTGGCCATATATGAGGCGATAAAATATTTCCGCCACATGCTCGAGGCTCGTCACTTTACTGTCTATACTGACCACAAACCGATAAGTTTTGCCTTTCATGAAAGGAAGACCAACTGTTCGCCCCGTCAGTATAGGCACCTGGACTTCATATCTCAATTCACGACAGACATCCGTCATATTAGTGGCAAGGATAATGTTGTGGCGGATGCATTGTCGCAAATCGAGGAACTAGAAGCACCGGTCAGTCTCGAGGTTATAGCCCGACATAAAGCCTCCGATCCAGAGCTCCAACAGCTACTAAACAGCAGTACTTCCTTACAGCTGCAGAAGCTCCATGTCCCTGGAAGCCAAGACCTTTTGTACTGCGATGTCAGTACGCTGGCTACCAGGCCGTTCGTACCGAAGCTTCTGCGTAAGCAGATTTTTGATAGGCATAAAGAGTGCATCTTTAAGTCACCCTGGTCGCAAAGCCTCGGCAAAATTGATTTCTGAAAGGTCTGTGTGGCCGGGTGTCAAAAAAGATTGTATGGAGTGGGCTCGTTCATGTTTGTCGTGCCAACGAGCAAAAGTCAATCGACACGTGACATCACCGTTGGATACTTTTAATCTACCACGTGCAAGGTTCAAACAGATTCATATAGATCTGGTTGGGCCTCTGCCTGTTTCCCATGGCTTCCGGTATTGCCTCACCGCAGTAGATCGATTTACTCGCTGGCCGGAGGCAGTACCGATAGAAGATATCACGGCAGAAACCGTTGCAAAAGCCCTGCTGTCTACCTGGATTACTCGGTTCGGTTGTCCTAGAAGCATTACAACTGACAGGGGCCGTCAATTTGAGTCAGCCCTATTTCAGTGCTTATCTAGGATAGCAGGATTCGAGCATAAAAGGACTACAGCATATCATCCGACCTGCAACGGTTTAGTTGAACGATTTCACCGTCAGCTGAAAGCGGCTATCGTTTGGCATGCAAATGACAGATGGACTGAGTCGTTGCCGTTGGTTCTATTGGGAATACGCAGCTCATTTAAAGAGGACTTACAGAGCTCCTCAGCCGAGCTTGTCTACGGAGAACCACTGAGGCTCCCCGGAGAATTTTGGGAGTCAGTTACTTGCACGACATCTGATATTTCAGATTTTTCTGCGAGGCTTAAGGGCATAATTGAAAAATTACGTCCCGTTCCTGCTTCGCGCCATTGTAGCCCGATAGTATTTATTTTTAAGGAATTAGGAACCTGTAGTCACGTCTTCCTTCGCGATGACACTATTCGTGGTTCACTTAGTCCTGTTTACTCCTCACAAAGTGCTTTCCAGAGGGGAAAAAGTTTTTAAAATTCTCCTCAACAATAAGGAGGTGATAGTGTCTATTGACCGGCTTAAACCAGCTTTTACACTGGACAACGTCAAAGACACTCTAACACCAGTACAACCTCCACAGCCTAGAACAACTCGCTCAGGGCGAGTTATCAAGTTCCCTGACTATTACCGTCCCTGAGGGACTCTGGTGGGGGGTGGTGTGGCCTACATACACACATTATGCATTTTTACATTTTATATTTATATTTAAACAAGCATTCATCTAATTTTACAATTTTTAACTTATACCTATTTTATTTTGACACATTTTATATACATCAATATTATACACATACTCTTAGCTAATATTTTACAGTTGGTAATTAACATATATATATTATATATAACATTTATATCATTACATGTATGTAAGTGCAAACCAACTCGTCGATATCGATACGTCAATTTATCGATAGCAATTTATCGACCCGTTCCCTGCGCTGGCTCGAAAACCGGTCCAAGCCTGGAGCGGCAGCGTACGCGCAGTAGAGGACGTTTAGCAGTCATTGCTTGGTATCGACGCGGAACGTATGTCACTCGCTTAAGCTTTAGACTATAGACATTACGCTGTGCTTGCTATCCCATCTGAACTGTGCCTTTTGCCCCTAAGACTATCTTGTGCTATAAAGTGTATTTTCTTCTTTCCTGCGCCTTCTTTCATATTGTGTATAAGCTGGTGTGTGGTGTGTGCTCAGACAATATACGCTGAACTGTAAGTCTGCTTTTTTTTATTTCCACGGACCTCTGCGGATACTGCACAATTTATATCACCCCCGTTTATACCATATATCTAAGTATATACCTGCTTATAAATTATAACATTATCGCTTAATTTCAATTACATAGTACCTCGATAAATGTTACGATAAAATTTAATTCAAATAACCGAGCTTTGCTCGGAGCTCTAGTAGATTTTAAAAAATCAATAAAAAGAATCACAAAAATATTTTACCGGGCTTCGAACCCACCACATTCTGAATTTTCGAAAAAATCAAATATTATACTTAAGTAGGTATGATATTTGTTATGAGTATGTACTCATTGTTGTACTCATATCAAACTGCCAATCGGACTGACATAATAGAGTCGAAATTATTGCTATAATATTGTTCCACGACGACGGATAAGACATAATAACTTAAAAATGCGCAGTTTCGTTTTTGCAGTTGCGAGGATAAGAGCTAGCTTAAACTATTTTTCTTCCCCAACACTCCCTGCATAATATGGTAATACTTGCAGCCGTTTCTGCATACTAAATTTCATGGTAATACTTGCAGCCGTTTCCGAGAAACCGATTATATATATACTGTCTTGTTTAAAGTATAAGATGTATAATTTGAACGTAACTCTACATTTGACTTTTCTTCTACTTTCAGAGACATTTTGACTGTTTATATCTATATATATATATATATATATATATATATATATATATATATATATATATATATATATATATATATATATATATATATATATAATGATTAAGATAGACTTTTTTTAGATTTAATTAATGTATCTACTTTTTGTCAGGATAATTACAGACTTGCTAGTTCTAACTACTAAACTACTTTCAGTTTCGGATAGCGTAGCAAACTAGCAATGATAGTTTTTAATGTACTCTTGCGTGTAGCAATAGTGTATATACAGGCCCTTCTTTACCACTGGGCACACTGGGCACGTGCCCAGGGCCCCCGATGGGTTGGGTCCCTGGTCCCCTAGTCCCAACTCATAGCTACCCTACGCTTGCTTGAAAATCAGGCTTACCGATTGCAGCATGTTTAATAATTTAAAATAGAATAATTACAATATATATTTAAATTCAACTGTTTTAAAGAAATTCATCTGTGAATTATTTTTATTTTGTGAATTGTGATTAATGTGCTGAGGCATTTACTACAGGATAGCGAACCTATGGCACGCGTGCCATCGAATCCTCGAACCTATGGCATGCGACACAATATTTTAGACACGTCACTGATCACAGAATTTTGTAATTATGTACTACGAAAAAAGTGTGAAATGGGTATTATATGACAAACATATGTTATATTATGATAAGTATCTATTTTGCAATATTAGAAATTACACTAATTTTACTTTAATTTAAATTACAAAATGATCCTATTCTCACAATCTTTTAGGGTTTAAACTTTAAAGTTTGTACAAATGAAACCTGTTTAATAGGAAAAAAAATTTGCTCGGTCGCTTCGCTCGCTCGCATTTAACATAAGGAACATAATATACAATTATTTAGTACTGATGTTCTGTCCAAGCCGGCTTATAAACACACCGGCATATTTAGCGGAACACAAAAAAAAGGTCCATAATTAAAAAAATATGGTTTTATTTTAAAATCTACTTACTACAACTTCTTTTGTTATTTAAAGTTTCATTTGTTTTACTTAAAATGAGATCACATTAAGAACAGATTTTGCGATTAAAGACTATTTGTGAAAAATTGTACATTTTTGAACTTTTCATGTAACCGGGAAAAGTGAAAATTAATATTAAAATAACAATTAATTAAATTAGAAAAATGGTGATTAATATCGCGTATTTCCTTTACGTGCTCTTATTAAAGTTTCTACCCGTCTAGGCATACTGAGAATGATGTTATCGATGGTCTCCTGGGATAGTCTCCGCCATTCCTCAACTACGGCGATTCGCAGTTCACCCACGTTGGCAGGAGCTGGTATTCTGGACTTAACTTTTCTTTTCAGCAAGTCCCAAACGTGCTCTATTCGGTTCATATTCGGTGATCTCGCCGGCCACTCCATAACAGTGATATTCATATCATTAAGATAAGCTTGAGTTAACCGAGCGGTATGCGGCCGAGCATTATCCTGCATAAAAACAAAATCGTCACCGATATATGGGGCAAACGGTACGACATTTTCTTCTAAAACTTCTCTGATATAGCGGTCTGCAGTCAGACTCCCTCTGTCAATCGCTACCAAGTATGTGCGAGCTCCCAAGCAAATGCCCGCCCAAACCATTATTGATCCAACACCGTATGCAACTGTAGTTTCAAAATTTGTCTGAATGTATCGTTCTCCTTTGCGTCTGTATATTCTTTGCCTGCCGTCAATTTGATTTAAGAGAATTCTGCACTCATCACTAAACAATACCTTACTCCATTGGTCCGCGTTCCAAAGTCGATGTTCCTGAGCAAAAGTTAACCTGTTTCTACGATGATTTACCTCGAGCCTTGGAGCCTTGGCGGGCACAAATGAACCCAAACCAGCTTCTTCGAACCTTCTTCGTACCGTACGCTCACATACGGTTACACCCCGCACTGCTTCTAACTCATGTCGGGCTTGGACGGCCGTCAAACGGGGGTTCCTACGTACACGAAGCCGAATGAAGCGATCATCCCTACTCGAAGTGCGTCTTTTCTGCCTTGTCCTGCTCTTTTCACATAAGTACCGGTCTCCCTGAACCGTTGGATACTGCGATGGATCGTTGAAACTGGTCGACGAAGATCTCTGGATATCACTCTGTAGGTTTGACCATTTCTTCGCATTTCGAGTGCCCTGGCAATCTCCGTTGGGGCTAAGTCAGGCATAATTCAGTCTTCAACTCCAAAAAGATACGCTATTAAAAAAAAACTAACAAAAAACAGTATTTCAATGAAATTTTAAATCAAACTCAGAAGGAAGAATACTCGAAGTTCGCTCCAGATAAGGTGTATTTGAATAAAATTAAAACAATTGCATAAAATGTGATGTTCAGTTGTTTTCTTTATTTGAAAATATTTCTTTTTAAATTAAATGACGTATAAACCAGTCAGCAACCTTATATGATACTGATATCAAACCTTTATTTTATGTTCCGCTAAATATGCCGGTGTGTGTATAATGCTATTTTTCCGAAGTTCACCGTTTTTTTCAGTGTTTAAGTTTGAAATTTGATCAGATTTTAACCTGTTAAATGGGAAAAATGTTTGCTCGCTCGCTCCGTTCACTTGTGTTTTGCGTAAAGAAATATTATAATATTTAGTATTGATGTTCAGTTTTGGGTTATTGATATAATTGTATTTTTCCGAAATACACAGTCTTTCAGGGTTTAAAGTTTAAACAAGTAAAAGAGAATAAAATAGGGGCCCATTGTTCTATGTGCCCATTCTAATAGGTTAAAGACGGCCCTGTGTATATAATCATGAGAGACCCATGCATTTTGAATATCAAATGCAAATCTAAGTTTTTCTGCATTCTTAGTTCTAAACCGTTCGCTCCGACACTGGCTGGTGCAATGCGATACTGGTTTGCGACAGGTGGTTAACTCGCTGGGGTCGAAAACATAACTGACCTCGAGTTAACTGAGATGATAACGCTGCCAGTTCTCACCGATGTTAATATGGCATATTTTCACACGAGGAATCAATATTACGTTGTAGACCAACTTTTTTACTTTCTTGCTACATGTTAGTTGGTATTTCCATAAACCTGGATCATGGACTAAATATATTTTCATGGGAGTATTTTTGAGGAAAACATGAAACTTTATGCTTTTATACGCAATACTGTAGACAGTCAAATAACTTAAGAAATTTAGAGCTATAGTTATTAGTCTTTGCGAAATAAAAATATAAGTCGACAATAAGAATACTAAATCACTAACAAGCGTTTTGACATTAATCAATGATTATTTAATTACTTAAAACTCGTTCGTATATAACCATTAACCACATATTATACAATACACAATAGTCTTGTCAGTTAAACTTACGTACCTATAGTAACTATTTAAACTGTGGTTAAACTTACAAGTTACAACATGTTTCGGTACCTCCCGGGTGCTCACATGTTTTGCACAGTTAATAAATATTAGTACATAAATTATAATTGTCTTGCGATTATGCGACACAAGCATAGCAGCAGCTGTTAGTTGTTAAATTGATACTAAAGTGCGGTCGCGGAAATTCGTAGAAAAACCGGCCAAGTGCGTGTCAGGCCAAGCATAGAATAGGGTTCCGTAGTCAACTTATTTTCGGTTTTTTTAACCGACTTCCAAAAAAGGAGGCGGTTATGCATTCGGCTTTATTTTTGTATGTTTAACCGATTTGCAAAATTATTTTTTTTATGTAAAGGGTATAATCCCAAGTTGGTCCCGTTTTCACTAAAGTGGTAACCTGGTGATGGGATTCATGAGGAATCAAAGTGAACATCGAAATTTATATGGACACATATTGTGATTTCGACTTTTTCTGAAGTAGTCTAAGCCTATGCTTTACGTTACGTTTTCCTTCCAAGTTCATCACGTGGACTACCATCTTGAATTTTTTCAAATTTTTCGAGGAATTTTCTTTAGACGCCCCATTTTAACAAAAAATGCTCTTTAAAGTTGAATATCTCGCAAATGAATACCTAAATCAAAAAATCGTCTTAGCAACCTCCCAATTATTTTAAAAGACCTATCTAATTATACCTATACCTACACCTATGGGTTAGACGCGAGAAAAATCATCCCCACTTTACGTGTAGCCTGTAGGGGAGGTAACCCAAAAAAATATAGTTTTCGTGATTATTTTAGCACATTGTCGACGTGGTTATTATGTTTCATCTTTCTAGCGCTCACCGTTTGGACGGTAAGCCGAAGACGGACGGACGGACGGACATGATAAAACTATGACCTTCAGGAAATTATTAGCCTAGGTACATGTGATTAGCCCTCTATTCAATAAAAACCCGTCGGAGTCTATAAAGGGCGTCACAGACGGCGAAGATACTATAATTTTTTATCTTAAGATGCCTGGATATATTTCATATTACAGTACGTAATATGAAAATATATAGTACCGTAGCTGTCTGTGATAGTTCATTCATACTGTGTACCCAGATTTAAGTGATATTTTAACTTTTAAGATAAAATATTATACATAGTACCTATCCACGCCGTCTGTGGACTGTGATGCCTTTAATTGACGTTTTGCACGGTCATTTATGGTGTATTGGCCATTGCGTCATAATGCGGAACAAAATACGAGTTTCGAGTGATGTTCGATTTAAACGTTAGTTTCCCCTACGTGATACATACAAGACTTTATTGTCACTACAGTACTACTACTATAACAAAGAGGCAATAAACATACTTACAGCATACTCATTAAGGTCACCGTTTAATTGTCATAAAGTTACAATTGGACAATGGACGCGAACGACACTGCCACGGATCAAAATATCCCACAGATGCATTGCAAAGGCCAAACAGCCCGCAATGACGCGGACGGGCCCATAACAGTACCTATGCATTGCAAGGTACAGGTACTACAGACAGAGTACACAGGTACCTACTTAGAGCTAGAACGATAGCATTACCATGGGTTAGGTTAAACTTTAGATTATAAATGCTTTCCCGATTGCCGTACAAGCAAGCCACGTTCGAAGTTAATTAAAAACTTATTAAAAAGGTGTTCTAACATAATGTATAGTATTGGATTATTATTGTGTTACGACTGAGGTTACGACTCACGCCATGCATTTGATATTATACGATAAACCTCCTTTTTGCCGCTTTTGCCCCCCCCCCATTATTTTTAGACGGACAGTTAAAAATAAACCTGTTGATCCAACCATCCAACCTACTTACATAAGCTAAATAATATTGACCATTCGTTTACATAAGCATTTCTTTGTTTTTCGAAAATTTCTACATATACACCTACATGCATTAAATAATAGGACCCTGAGTAGGTATTACAGAAAATTGTACCCAAACCAAATTGAAACTGAATTTAGTTAAGACTGAGAAGCTTGAAATGGCAAAGTGAACACACGGAATTTCATTAAACCACAAACGCCCTGATGTATATAATATGTATGAAACCCTATTCAGACCTATTTTATACAGGAATTTAAGGGCAACGCCGGACGCGCATGTCCTGCCGCATAATACAAAATTGTTTAACCAAATACCTATAAGTCATAAGAAACTTTTACATATATTGCTATAGCCTATGATAAAATGTATTCGTCAAAATATACCTACTTCTGTATCAAACTTTCGTAGCGTACCTAGGTAGGACAAGTAGGTACGGTCGACGTTTATAATTTTTAAGAAATAACAATATAAGGTTATTCAAAATCATTTAAGCACAGTTTATTTGGGCATATGATCTACCGCTTATGTCATGACGTTTAGGCAGAAAAGTAATTAAAAATTTCGAAAAATAATAAATAAAATTACATTGAACTCTCTAAACTCTCTAAATTCATTAACCTCAGAAAAACAGGCGATTTAAAGATGAAGCAAAGACTTTGCCTGAATAACATCAATACAATTAGCTGTGTGAGGTCAATGACCTTTATTTTCAACATTTTTAATTATTTTTCAGCCTAAATGTCTTGACTCTTGACATAAGCAGTAGATCATATACCCAAAATATCCGTAATTGATTTTGAACCAACTTATATACAATGTGCGATGTGCTGTAATATGAACTATATTATATACAATTAAAATATGATACTTTCTTATGACGGTATCCCAAAAGACCATAATGTTATTATATTATATGTGCTACCTACTGTGAATTGTGATCCTAATTTTTTCGCCGCATCTATATTGAGATGTATTCAGTATTAGGTATGTATTTTATATCGATGTGTTTACTCACAGAGACGGCGTGACTCCGGCCGAAGCGGCGGTCAGTTTACCGGCCAGCCCGGCGTCCTCCGCGCTCAGCAAAAAGAAGTCAGCGGGCGCCGACGTGAGGGAGCGGGCGGCGGCGGTGCGGACCAGACGACTCATGAAGGAGCTCAAGGAGATACAGAGGTTGCAGGAGAACAGGACCGATCCTGTATTTACGGTAACTTCTGGAATAATTCTTTAGTTTCGTTATGATTTTAATTTAACGAAACGAAAAGGCAACTGTATGAAAAGCGATGGCGCCATAAAACTGGCGCCCAGCGCCATCTATAAAGATCTTATGTTACTATTAAAAGGAGACAATTACATTTCATAATATTATAAAAGTTTCATACCTCCTTTTACATACATTTTTTTTTAACACGAAACAGCTTTAAGGTTGCAATGGTTACATAAATTGCTTACCAATATCCAAAGGCTCTACACGAGACAATGGATTTTATTTATAAATCTTGCCAACAGCATCAATTATGCATGAACAGGTCTGAATACATACATACAAAGCAAGATTCTATAAACAGAAGTGAGAAATTTGACATTAGGTACACGGAAGTTTGTCTTTACACTTGTATCTACAGTCTACATGTTGCAAATATTGGCTTGCCACTATAAAACACGTAGGTACTTAAGTAGTACCTATTGCCATCATGCAAGCTTACTATGTTGACCGCTTAGGAACATTGCCTAACATTTCGCTACCAGTTACCACTAACAAAATACGTGCTCTCTTTCACTTAGGGGAGTTAATCTTTCCATAAACTCTATTAGGAAAGTTATACGAATGAACTTGGAATAGCTGATAGTCGAGAACTTGGGCGGCATCTTTCAGACGGAACCTAATTTTAGTTAATTCTTTAACCGTTAAGAGTTAAAGACTCTTACCAACTGATGAAAATAGAACTTTATAACGTACAAGATGGTGCATATTACCGTTTTATTCGCATTTATTATTAATATTGTTCGTAGGTGGAGCTCGTAAACGACAATTTATTCGAGTGGCACGTGCGGCTTCACAAAATTGATCCCGAGAGCGATTTAGCGGCGGATCTGCGAGTACTCAACATACCCAACATCTTGTTACATCTCATATTCCCGGAGAATTTCCCTTTCGCCCCGCCTTTTATGCGAGTCATTGAACCGAGAATAGAAAAAGGTTTTGTAATGGAAGGTTGGTATAATATTAACGTTATAACCCTAACATTTTATCATTATATTGGAAAACTGGATGTTGCCCGCGACTTCGTACGCGCAAAAAGAACTACTACAGGAACCGTACACTTTCTGCGTTAAAAATAGCCTATCTATGTGTTAATCCAGAGTCTAAACGACTCCCATACTAAATTTCATCAAAATGCGTCCAGAAAACAAGTAACAGTAGTGAAAGAGTAACAAACTTCCATACATATGTGGAAGTAGTGAATGCCCCAAAGGGAGATCTCCGACCGAGCGAAGCGGTATGCCCGGTATATATCAGGCCAAAAGCCCACTTGTATGAATTGCGGATGTTGTATAGGTATATACCGCCGATCTTAGAAAACTTCGATAGCGCAATTCAGGATTGTGGCGCTAATTGGTTCGCCACATATACAAACTTTCGCGTTTATTGATGAATGAATGAAAATTGATAATAAATAAAATCCTCAACAGTGCACCCCTAAACGCATTCTTTAGTCTTTTTTTCGCCATTTGATATTGAAAATATCTACTTTTACAAGATGTGTGCCTGATCATATCTTTATCTTTTTTCAGGTGGTGCGATATGCATGGAACTGCTGACGCCCAGAGGTTGGGCGTCGGCGTACACGGTGGAAGCCATCGTGATGCAGTTCGCGGCGTCAGTAGTCAAAGGCCAGGGGCGAGTGGCCCGCGCCCCGCCGCGCTCCTCCAGAGAATTTTCTAGAAGGCGGGCAGAGGAGGCGTTCAGATCGCTCGTCAAAACACACGACAAGTACGGCTGGGTCACGCCCGCGCTCTCTGATGGTTGAGATTTGTAGGTAATTACATATTGGACTTTATATAAATAAAGTGTTCACAAATTACTCATAAGTTAAAAGTAACTAAAAATACTCATTGATTTAATCTTGTTTTCATTTTCCAGATCAAGCAAATCGACGTTAACACACCACGGATCTCTTATAGTTAATTAAACCTTAACTCAATTAATTTTAGTCCTATTGAGATTTATTACCTAGTCTGTAAAAAATTTACTTTTTGAGCACATTAACTTATTAAAACTTTTATAAAATGTAAAGTTTCAAGTACTTATACTAATTCAAATTGAAATGAAAAAGTGATAAAAGATAACATTTAAATTTTAGCATTAAATGTGAACCAGTTTAAATTTAAAAGTATGTTAGTTATGGTTAAGTAATTACTATATAATTATAGGATTAGTATGTGTCAATGTAAACATGTCGTGCCAAACATCTAAAAATTTTAGAGCTCTATCATAACTTACAAGATTTTTTAAAATTCTTGTAAAACTATTACTCGACCAATGTCAACTTCCTTGAAGTCTACTTACCAGTACAAATTTTCATACAAAATGAGGATTTCTTGAAATGATAAATTTCCATTTCACTAATTACCTATCTGTATGTTCATAAGAAGAATGGTAAAGTATGTTCGAGAAGAAGAATATCAAACACTGCTTTAAACTATACTACTTTCTTGGTAGTAAATGAAAACTTCAGGCGACATTCTAACAGTAATCTTTTCTGCATTTGACCTACCCTCTCGCTTGAAAGAGATAGTTTGCAGTGCAAAGCATGAAATGATTTCTGTTGTTTACACACATACTTTTTACTACCTACTTCTTTTTTAATTAGAAAGAACTCCGTCCCAAGGTCATTTACTGAAGGAGTGACATACAGGTGTTATTTTATAAAGAACGCTTCAACATTATAAAAATATAATCAAATTGTGAAAGTCATTACCCAAGTAAAAAGTAACATTGCAAAACATAATGTGCATGTAAATTGTAGAAGTATTAAATATATAGTATGTGTCAATTTTTTTGGATGCACAGAAAACAGTAATGAAAAATGTTGTGATAAATATATACTGATATATTTTGCTTTAATGCAGTTTAAACTGCAACCAATAAAAAATTACTTTTTACAAATAAAACAATGTGAAGCTCAAAATTATAATGCTTTGTCAGATGTGTAACATTGAATATCTTTATAATATTTACTGCTTGATATAATAGATGTATTCTTATATTATATTGTATTATAAGTACTTTTGTTGTAGATATAGTTGTTTAGATATTATTGATGTTGAGTTTGTTTGGTAAACCAAAGATATTTTTGTGCAAATAAATTTTTGTAATGTTGTGTGAATACCTGACGTAAATGTAATATTATGGGTGTAATAAATTTTTTGCTCAAATATTCAGATACTTATTACAATATCCCAGGGGCGTGCGCTCCATATAGGCAGAAATGCAGTGCTTTACTTGTCATTCACAGATATTTTAATAAAACGTTCGTACGTTTTAGATGACTTTAATAATTAATTAATAGTAAATAAATTAATTAAAAAAATATAATAACATAAAAACGCCTAATATTTTATAAATAGCAACTCATGCGGTTGCTTTGAGCAGGACAAATCATCGCATGTGTGTGTAATTTTCATACTTCGCAAACGCACACACCCATGAATATCGACATGATTATAAGCGGGAACTCCAGCGGCAGGCGATGGCTGTCGGCTTCGGTTCGGCTATCCGATCGCTTCCGAAAACCGCCGAACTGGCTTGTCGGAAATTATTCGTTGCCTATAATCCGAGTAAAAAGAATAGTCGGAAATCTAATAAATCACGTATGCACTTTAAGCATTTTTGTTTAGTAAGGTTTTATTTGTTTAAATAGAAGAAACGTTTTGTGTTTCGCGGGGGCCATATTGCATATTTCATGTGATAAGCATTGTTTACAATTTAATCGCTCCAGTTTATTTATAGTTTTCTTAAAAGATTTTTCATTTTAACATTTGAAAGTGTGTACATTTAACAGTTTATTACTGAGTTTCTATAATAATTGTAGTGATTTGCTTTTACTAGTGAGTTAGTCGATTTTTTTTAAATGTTATTTGACTGTGAGGTTTTGAAAATGTGTGTTTATTAAAAATTAAAAATAACAAGTTCTCACAATTGTTATTCAGTGAAAAGATTCAAATTCTGTCTCAAGGTAAGTGTGTACCCGAGTTACAACAATTAAACCAGCAAAAAAATAATGTAACTCAAAAATTTCATGTTAAAAGTTATGAAACATATAACTGGCTGTGTGGTTGTGTACACACGATTAAATTATATTATTTTCCTTGCATATTATTTAGTATATAAATCGGGATATAGTAATCTCAAGTAACCGGAACCTTGAATATGTGAAAATTGAAGCTGACTGGCGAGGTAGTTATAATATTTTAAAATATGCTTATTATTTTACTTATTAGAATTTCTTCCGCCGCAACGATCGATCGCTGTTTTGTCTGTGTTGCCGTAGGAGATGTACATGAATAGTAGTACATCTAAGACTTGCTCTGTTGGCATGGTTTCGACTTAGAGATCCTTCGCTTGGCTGTAGCTATGCTAAAAATCTAAAAACGAAAAAGTTTTTGTGACAGAGTACTTCGCCGCATACCCAGTGCCATAATCCTGTGCACGCCACTGCAATATCTATATATAATATAGTTTTCTAAAGTTATTCCGAGAAGCAAATATTAATAATAAATTAAATAGTGTTGCAGAATACCATACAAGTCATTATAAGATTATTGACCTTCATTTATTTACCATAGCTAAACTGTTTTTTGATTTACTACTAAACAATTACAGATTTTTATCGCCAGATATTTAATATCATCAATTTAATATCATTTAATATCAATCAATTATATATCATAAGAGTAAAATGGCGATAATGATATCGCCATTTTACTCTTATGATATATAATTGATTGTTTGGTAGCCTACTATGGTAAGTAATAAATAAGTATGATATATACTTTACAGTTATAATTTATACATAATGAAAAAATTAAATTAGTGTTACAAAATATGAGATAAGTTACATCACAAAAGATCACTCGCCACCTCTCAAAGCCAACACTAGATGAAGTACGGAACCTCCTTGAACTTTGTAATCTTGAGCAGTCTTTTCATCATTCCTGAAACATGCAATAATGAATTAGTAAAGTGTTCAAATGATACTTTCATTAGTCTTATTTGTTTAAAGACTTAACAAAAGCATAATTGCATATAACAAGATTTATGCCCGGTTTCTGAGGTGAATTTTTAGGCTTATCTATTCAATAGCGCTTTTGATATGCTAACGCGTATGTCACAAATCTCGTTTTGCATTGATCTCTTATTATTAATTTATATTATCAACTAAATCATTTGGATATGGGTACATAGTAATATTGAAATCACGCACGACAGTCTACACTCACATTTGTTTGCCTGAGAAGATTAACCGTTGTTGTTGTGGTGGAATGCCTTCTTTTTCTTCAACTCTTTCTTTTATACGCTCAACTTTGTCAGTAGGCTCTATATCTATTTCGATTTCTTTGCCCGTTAAAGTCTGAAATCAGAGGTTAGTAATCTAAGTGTAACAAAATAGAATTATGATTGTTTTTACACGTCATATTACTGACCTTTACTTTAATCAACATTTTGAACTATTAAATATAGTACTTAATTAAAACAATACAAATCTTCGGAAATAAGTTAGCGGTTTCTTTTTTGATAAAATAGCGTAAAATCGTTCAAGTCTCAAGATCCGTAAGTTTTTCTGTCAGCCTATGTCAATCAACTTTACTTTTTTATAATATATTGCGTCGGCTTAAAATTGGCTTAAAATCATTTGCCAGTGTCAAGTTAAAATGGCGGAATAGAAATTTTGTTTCAATTTTCAACACCGTATTCCTAAATCGTCAAGTCTAAAGTCTAGTCAAAGTCCGAATAAATAGTCAGTGCAATCAATGAGTCAAGTCAGTCGATTCAGTAAAGTGGTAGAAGCTTTACTGAAAATTCCTAGGGAGTTTTGGAGGAACACAAAATAGCACGTTTTTAGAAGTTGTACCACTTGCCCACACTTGTGCACGTTAACGAATATTTAATGGTCAACATTCTACCAATATTACACATAAAGAACCGAAATAACACAAATTAATTAGAAAATACAAAATCCACAACGTCACCCATTGAACCCCGGCAAAACTCAAGACACCAATATTGAATAATTCCCCGGCGAAACTCGTTAATCAACTTCTTTTTGGTTTTGCCGTGGAGTTCAATGGGTGATGTTGTGGAATTTATAAAACTTCATAAATTTGTCTTATTTCGGTTCTTAATGTGTAATATTGGTAGAATATTAACCATTAAATATTCGTTATCGTGCACAAGTGTGGGCAAGTAGTATAACTTCTAAAAACGTGCTATTTTAAAGTTCTATTTCCCGCCTTTTTTACTTGACACTGGCAAATGGTTTTAAGATAAGCCGACGCCATATATATATATATATATATATATATATATGGCGTCGGCTTATCTATCTTATCTTTACCTATATATATATATATATATATATATATATATATATATATATATATAGGTTAATAGCCAGTTTTATATGGGTTTATTTATATGGTTTTTTTATAGGATATTTTAATTTATTATATCCATGAAATATACGTGTATATTTCATGGATAAAAGTCCTTGTTATTGCATTTTAGGTCAGTATATTTATTTACGTAATTGAAAAGTGTTGTACCGTTAGTGATACATAACGATAAAGATACAAATAATTGTAATCATAAGGTTCGCGTGATGTTATGAACTCTTTTAAGAAAAAGGCAAGCATCCTCAATGTGTTTTATATTAGTTATCAGCTTTTAATAAAATTGCCCGCCGTCAGTCGTGATCACTTGCCTCACATTGGACGGGTGTCGGTTTTTGTGCACAAATCAAAGGCGCTAATCTGCACTCGGCCAATGTGTGGGCAGCTCGACAAAGTACACTCGTCTACAATCTACATTGGCAGCTTGCATTGGCATTCGATGAACTAGTCCAACGTGTGGACCAAGTGTGGACATTAGCACTTGCCTTGTTAGACTTAGTTAGACTTAGACTTGTACCTATTGTATTTGCTGACACTCGCTCAACCTACCTAAAACCTACACTGAGCCAACATATATAGCCGATTTCAAGAAAAAAAATGGAACGAGCAAGAAGGAGAAGGAAACAGAGACTTTTGTTTGTTTTATGGTTTTCGACATTCTCAATTCTCATTTGCGTCATTTCCCTTTGTGGATTTTTTTATTTCTCATCAAATTTTATTTGGAAATCATATACGATACATATTTAAAATAATACTGTTTTTTCTTATAATTGCTGGATTAAAGTTGTTAAATTCTTATAATTCAAGCTAAAATGACAGATATAAGAATGTTCTTTACGAATTTAGAAAAAGTTTTAAAAATAGGTAGGTAAGTATGTTATAACGCTGTTTATGCAGATTTTCATAAACTTTAAAAATTTTAAAATATTCATAACCTGTAATATTACAGATGATAGCAGCGAATCTATTTTGTCTATCTTCAAAAAGGAGCAAGATACCCTTACAACTTTTATACATTTATTTGAATTGTTGGATAAAATAATCAATGAAATCGATAAACTGGCAACTGAAATAAAAAGAAATGACAATATTCTCGTTAGTGTAAAAGACCAAAAATTGTTAAGGACCTGTTTTCAAGTTATAATTTCGTTAGGAGTTTGTCCTTGTCTAATACCAGGATTGGGTTTGAGTTTGAATAAAAGATGTGCCACAGCAGATTCCTTACCCACCCTGAACTTGGACGATGAAAAAAAGTATGAAATTCTTACAAAATGTACAAAATTCATTCATAGGAGCTATGACATCCCAGTGCTAAAAAACATAATACTTACTTTTCATTTATCAGACTATTTAGCTGCACTTATACAATTGGCATTTGCACCACTGAAAAAACCCGGTACCTATACAAATTATGTAATGACAGAAGAAATGTATAAAAAATTCACAGAAGACAAACTTAGATACAAAAGTAAATATGAATATTTGGTGAAAAACTGTTTTCAACCAATGCTAATGAAGGAATTACTAGTACTTCAAAATGATAGTGATGTACAACCACCAGCATTTGCAAAAAAAGTTATTGCTAAAGAGATGAGTCAAAGGCTGACTGCTCCAGGAGGTTTACTCAGCCTTATAAGATGTTTCCTAGAATGCCATAACTTAGATACTGGACTAGAATGGAAGAAAATTGACATGATCTGTAGGATTGTTTCCACAAAACATGGTAAACTGAATGAGAATAATTACATTACTAACATTTGTGGTCAACTAAAGCAGATACTTAGTTTGAATAATACTCAATACCTCACTACTGCCACTTCCTGCCTCCTAAGTCTATATGAGAAATATAAAGAAAATGACCTTGTTAGGGATTTAACGGAAACTGCATTCAAACCTTTTGAATATAATTCATTGATCACCAAATGCAACTTACCTGGTACAATTATACTCTCGCCTCAAGACATTGAACATCATTTGCAACTTTTACATTCTAGCATTAACATGTCTAAATTTGAAACATACTCAAAACTATTGGCAAGTAACCTGTATGTTCTATATTTGTTAAGATTAAAATGTAATAAAGAAGAGACAAAAGTTAAAATAAATGAAATAATCATAAAAGGTTTAGAAAGTTTAGACCAAAAAGAGGTCAAGGATATCTCAGTTCAAGTACTTTTTGGACTTTGTAATGAAAGTTCCCATGATATTTGCGTAGAAACATATGAAGCAGGGCTAACAATAAAACTTGTGTCAGACATTACCGAATATCCAACAGATAAAGCAGTGCAGCTGTTTATAGTACTATTTAACATGGCAAATAATGATGCTGTTATTTCTAATTTATTTCAAGCTACCCTTCAAATATTTATGGATCTAAATGACAAAAAGAAGGTTGCATGTGATAAAGAAACATTAATGACTTTGGAAGATAATCCTATAGTAGTAAATAGTATTGATGAAAAGCATATGAATATTTTACACATTTTGTCAGAAATATCTTCGTCAAAAAAAGTTTCGAGTACTTTGAAAACAAGTCCTCTGATAGTTATTGATTTTGTAGAAAATTTAATTCTTAAAAATGCCAATTCAAGCAACAATGAGTGTGTGACTATAGCTTTAGTAATATTGAATACAGTTTTAGCAAATACTGACAAAGCAAGAGATATAAAAGATAAATTACACACTTTGCTTCCCATTTTGAAAAAAATGGCAAATGATCATCCTAATTTACTGAGTATATTGTGTAAAGAGACAGTGTCATTAATTTTATCTGAATATCCAAAACCAGCTATATCTGCATACCAGAAAGCCTTAGAGAATATTTATGATAACCTGCTACCAGTAAGAGCTCATGGTGTTATGGAACTTACTAAATTAATAGATGCTGGTGATCCAGAAACTCTATCCAAAAGGCATGTAGTATTTTGTCTTTTTCAGGTAAGTTTATTTCATGATTTTTTGTTCAAATAGTAAGCTTTATCCAGTAGTAAAAGGAAAGTGTAACAATTTGGAGTTAAATATCTGCTGGATCAAGAAACTCCTTCTCTGATCATTAAATTTTGTGACAATGTCAAATATTTTCTAATCCTTTGCTGTAAAAAGCTGCTCAGCTGTTAGACTACATGAAATCAATCATGCATAAAAAAAGGTGTAAATATTTCAGTTAAGTGAACATTAAATTTTTCTTTGTTCCAGGAACAACTAAAAGATACTGACTCATATTTGTATTTGTCTGCAATCAATGGAATATCATCTTTAGCTACACAATGTACCGACGATGTTATAGGGCTGTTGTGCAAGGAGTTTTGTGATATGAGCATCGAACATAACATGCAAACTATGGGCCAAGAAAATAAGATTGTCGAGTTAAGAATGAAAATTGGAGATATTGTTGTAAAAGTGACGAGACGCCTTGGTAAGTATTCTAAATTCTAGTTACTAGTCAAGATACAAGATATAAGAAGTTTTATCGAAATCATACGGACTGATTTAATTGACTACTACAAAGTGTGTGGAGTATTAAAGTATGAAAATCGCATATCCTATTGACAAAACCAATATGCATTTATTTTTTCAGGTGAAATGGCAATTGTACATAAAAGTATTCTACTTAATACAATGCTATGTGGATGCAGAGACCAAGACCCGCTTATTAGAGCCTCAGCCTTATCAAACTTAGCTGAAATTGCATTGGTGTTACATTATAGAATTGGAACCATAATATATGAGGTATTATAATGCATTACTCTTTCTAAAATAAAGGTTCTGTTGCAGGACACCTTCTAGATGGGAACATCTAAATTACAAATTGGCATGGCGATCCGTATTTCACACCAATGCGCAGTGACCCAGATCCAAAAAAGTGACATGTACTTTTTATTAGTTTCGTAAATATTAGATCAAAACATATTTCTTTAAATGATTTAGACATACTAGGCAATGAGGGTTTTTGATATTTTTTCTACCTATAGGGGGCAGACCCAACTCACACAAAGCGTCATCTGGTGGCATAAGTGGTATCAAAAACGGTCAATAAGAATTTTCGATTATTTTTCTGTCACCAGGTGGCGCTTGGTAGCACGACGGTCCTTGTCGTGTCAAAAAGCTGTCAGATGTCACGAATTTAAAATCCCTCATTGGGAATTCTACTCTTGCGTTTTTTTTTATCTAATCTTCACGAAACTGTAATAAAAAGTACATGTCACTTTTATGAGGTTTTAAAACACTGCGCAAGGCTAACATATCTCATGGTTTTATCTGCCGCATAAAACTTTATATATTAATCATCAAATGTATCTTGTCAATGAAATTACATTAACATCCCGTCTAAAATAACCGTCAATTATGTAGATCTTATTCTTGCAGATACTTCTCTGCATTTGGAGTATCATAGAGACAGACCCGGCGATCGAATGTCGGCGGGCGGCGGTGATGATTATAACGAGTTTATTGAGGGGCTTAGGTAAGGATGCATTAGTTGAACTAAAGGAAAACCTTCTTCCTATATACAGAACCCTAAACAAATTGTATAAAGACGAAAATGAAGATTCAGTGCTACGATTACACGCCCAGTTAGCTCTCGAAGAAATAAATGATATAGTTAAACAGTTTTTAAATAGTGAACTACCAATGGAAAAACAGTTTTCGTTGTTAAACGAAAGTGAAATTAAGTTCCAATAAAACAATGATTTCTAATTTTAATATTTTTATTTCATAACACTCACTAGTTGTCTTAAATTAGTTCTTATGTACTAAAGTTTGGGTTTGGTTTGCTTCTAAACACTGTTCGTACTATGAAGCGTACCTTTGCAGTTATTTTTATACAACAAGATTATTTAACTCTACGTAATGATCCATAGTTTCCGTGTAAAATAATAAATAGAATACCTACAGTGCTTATTTCATATTGTATGAAATAAAACCAAATTCAGGCTTAATCAGGAATAACGCTCTTGGCCTGCAACATGCAAGTTTACTCAGTCTTAAGAGCACAACAACCAGAACTGTAGATACTTTATGGTAGCTACTAAATTGACTTTCATAATGCAAATTAGTATACGAATTACGATCCATCCAATACGGAACTAAGTATTACAAGAATTTTAAAGTGTGACCCTACATCAGGCTACGAGTATATAATATATATATATATATATATATATATATATATATATATATATATATATATATATATAGGTCCAGAAAAATCAATTACGGATGTTTCGGGTACATGATTTATGTTAAGACGTTTAGGCAGAAAAATAATTGTCCTCGAAAAAAAAAAAAATTCTATATATTGGCGAGTTTACGTTTAGCGGAGAGTCACCCATACATGAGATGATTTTTTACTTTGAGTATGACATATATTTTTTTGCCTAAACAAAAGTTACACAAGCAGTGAATCATGTGCCCGAAGTATCCGTAATAGATTTTCGGAGACGTTATATATAAGCTTAAAGGAAGAGAGAGTGCTCTTGTTTACACACTTGGGCACTATAAAATAACTCCTGTAGCTGGCCTGGTTTCAGTGAAACCGGCCACCGTCACCGAAACCGCTGTGGGGAGCTATATATTAAAGCTTATTCTTACGCGATGTAGATCCACTCTTTCAGAAATTGTCACTCTACAGTTTCACTAATTTTACAAATCAATGTTCTCAATTTTATCGTCGTACCTAATCAAAAATATTTATTTATAAAACGCGGTGGAACCTCACATGTGATAAACAATCCAAATTGGACGTGCAGTGCAGCTTTAAAATAACATTCGTGACGACCTTAATCTATTTTAGATTTGCAAACAAATTTACGCCTCCGAAGTGTTATCGCTGTCACTTTTCTTAAGTATATCATCATTCTTCTCGGATAGGGTTATCGAGTATACGGAACTCCGGTTGGAATATCTGTCTCTGCTCCGCCTACTGAATATGCTATTGTTAGAGAGAGATGACGACGTTATAATCGACATGTCATCGGTGTCTTGTGGCACCATTTTCCATATGAGAAATGCGACCCCTCCGAAGGCAGCGATCACCAAGAATATCACTAGTGTTACTTCTCCGAGCATACCTGAAAATTAATTCGCAGATATAATAGGCATGCATGCGTTTGTGTAAGGCTGGGACTATATGAACCGGAATCCGGCAGGCCCGAGGAAAATTTCAGAGCACTGAAAATAGATTATTAGAGTTGAAAATCGAAGTGTCGAATGTCGAGCTGTCATATATATACATTGACACTAGTCTATTAGATTTTCAGCTCTATTGTATCAGCGCAAGGCCGGGGAAAATTCATAATTCTAAATATAGACCCAGCCTAAGCGGCGCCGCAAAAGACCGGCAACGCACAAGTAATTCCTCTAGTGTTGCGTGTATTCATGGTCGGTGGTAATCGCTTTAACCTACCATCAGCGATGTATCTGCTCGTTTTCTAGTTTTAATTCAATAGAATTAGGTACGTAAATATACGTACTTTGTTCTGTTTCCTCTTTTCTCGATTCTAACCGGGCTGGTTGCAGTTGATTAGTTTCTATATCCTCATCGAATGTCTGCACAACGTCTGCCGATCCTGATAATACATCGCCAGGGCTCGCTTTGGGCAGGTTAATCCCAGCTCGCACTGTTAGTGTCTCAGGTTTGTACGTGCATAAAACCAAAAATCTGAAATAAATGCTAAATCAAAGGACGCCAGTAATTCTTTCCAATAATAAATAAGCTGGAGCCTGGATGAATCTAAATTCTAATCATTTTTTGTATGTAGTTGGTAGCCATGGATTCTATTAAATACTTACCGACGCGTGCTATGTGTGAGTATCGGTAAATTTTCTTGCACGATAACGTAGGTGGCCACTGTCGTATCGTTTACATCAGAACCGCATTCTTCGTGATCTATCCTCAATATGTAGGCATCTTGGGCACTGTTCGGGTTTCCTTGCAAGGAGCAACGCTCGGGGCCTCCATCTGCAGCCTCTACCGCGATTCGTCCTCCGAAATAGGGACCTGTCGAAACTTCCACTTCACTAGCATGGGGCAAACACTGTGTGGCGCGAGCAGAAACTGTAAACAAACAGGAATCATTAAAATCATTGACGTGACCTACGGATCCCTAAAAATGGATGGATGGAAATGCAATTCCAACGACGGCCTCTGTGGCTCAGTGGGTAGTGCGTCGGTGCTCAAGCCGAGGTCGAGGGTTCGAATCCCGCCAGGCAACAAAAAAGTTTTCAGTGTTCCTGGGTCATGGTCCATGAATGTGTATTAAATACGTGTATTATATATTAAAAATAAAATAAAAAATCTTGAGAGGTGCCAAGGGACACCCGAATGGAACGAAGTTCCTTTCGATTAATTAGTTAAGGAATTGTAATAAAATTTTATTTTTTTTAAGTTATAATAATATTTTTTTATTATTAACAAATATAATGTAATATAAACTTAATCAGTAGGCTCAATTTAAGTAATAATTGAGAGAGAGAGAGAAGGAGAGACAGACAGAGAAACACGCGCACGCCGCACGGCTTACAATTAAGTATAGCAAAAAGTGTCGTTACAGTCTTAATTTTTTCCGTCTAGCCCCCTTTCGCAACGCGCGATAAGGAACTTCGTTCCAATATTTGATTATGTTATTAAATTCTATGTATTGTCTGGTAGCCGTAACACAAGATCTTCGAGAACTTACAACTAGAGAACGGCTGGACCGTTTTGGCTAATTTTGGTCTTGAAATAAGTGCCGAAGGTTAGGGAAGGTTTAGACGACAAGTCTGTTGGAAAATTGCGGAGGAAATACGAAAAACGTCGATTGAGTTTTCCCATACTAACTGTTCACTGTGTTCAATTAGTCACTTGACTGTCAAATATTTGTAGGTGCGTTCTGTTTACCATACAGGTAAACTGAACGCACCTTTACGCTTTATTTCAAAAAATTGGCTGGCACCAATCGGTTGGTAGATGTAGGTGTAAATGTAGCGTGTAGGTTGTAGGTGTAGATGCAGTTTGTCGTTGTAGGTGTAGGTTGTAGTTGTAGTTTTTTATTTTTTCCAGTTCATAGTTAAGACGGAATGTCAACGTGTGCGTGTACTGCTAGTCTATTATAAAAATTGGCGTTTTATCGTATACACCATGAGCGTTTTTGCAGTGAGATTTTAGTCCAATACTTACAGCCCTTAGTTGGCACGATAATGATTTTAGAGCCGATGGATTGAGGATCGGCTAGGTCCCTTGCATCTCTTCGGACTGGGCGTACTTCAAAGGAATACGTCGTGGCCATGCGAAGGCCGGATATGTAGGTAGCGTAGGTACGGCTGCGTCTTACTCCTGCCACAATTTTCACCGTCTCATTACTATCTTCTGATCTTCCAGATCTTTCTTCCTCAAACGTGTCGACTACCTGTGGCAATTAAATGCAGGTAAATTCTTTCGTCTTTGCAAGATTTATTTGGTAGCACCAAATAAATCTTGCAAAGACGAAAGAATCAATTCAACATATTGTTAATTTCTACTATCTATTTGGATATTAACCAATGCAGATGTATTTAAAGATTCGGCGCCTCGGGCGTAGGTATTTAAAGTAGGTAGGTACCTACCTACACTTACCAAATAAGAAAAATGCAGCATTTATTTAGATACCTACCTACCTATACCTAAATTAAGTTTAAAATTATTTTGATGCCGATAATTTAAAGACACATTACAATAAACAGTAATACTTCAGCGAGGCATATCATTAAACGCAAAAAGGCAGGTGACAGAAAATGGATGAGGACATTTACGGAGTAGGTCTCGCGTCGCGCGTGCAAACCACAGCGCGCAGAAATTCTGTGACCCACAAATTATGACTACAAATCAAATAAAAACATGTCTGTATCATTATGAGGTGGGCTTTAAATATTTGCAAATTGCAATAGGTACTGGTACCCTCTCTTACTTAAATTCTTAATCTCTCCGGTCGAGCCAACCAATTAGGAATATTACTAAGTTTTTCGTTAATATTTTAAATGTGCCGCGATTTCCGTGAAGTTAATATCCGATCGAATAAATACAAATTATCGAGTACGTATTTTTTATAGTTTTTTTTTAATTCGTCTTAAAGGGAAATTTAAAATTTAAATTTAAACCTCTAAAAGTGGTGAATTGGTGGTCCAAAGCTTGTACAGTGAAATATTAACAACAACGTTGTTTTATCACAGGGTGTCAGCGTAATTTTTGGGGGCCAATTGCCTACATATTATTGTTTTGTTTTAGTATTGTATTGTTTTTACTTTAAAAAATAATGTAATATTTTAAAGACAAGTAATATTCATAAGGGATGCCGATATGATGTCGAGTTGTATAGACGCCTCGCTACTGCAAATAACTCTATTAGACTATACCTCTGACAGGACCTTTATTCCGGGGACGTAAGGATTAACTCTGATAGAAATTATCCATGTTAAATAACTCTGAACATAATTATATTATAGTAGGTAGTATGTAACAGGTATGCAAGTATCGAACTCTTTACCTTAGTTCGACATCTATACTGTCCCCATGCTTGAAGCTCGCAGTAATGAACTTGGAACGCTAGAATTTTTTTCGGATCCACTCCTTCACTCTTTCCGTACTCCCACCGCAGACGGACATCTCTGAAGTCAGGTTCTCCGATAAGATGTAACACTTCTGAAAAAGATAAGTTTATATTACAATATAAATTACAAACATCTGTCGCTTTGATGAAAATGAAAATATTATGTAGAGTAGGGTTGCCAACCGCCCTGTTTTCCCAGGACATGTCCTAGTTTTGCAGTGTTCTGGGGTGTCCTGAATAGTTTTAAATATCCAGGACACCCCAGGACACTGCATAAGGTCATGTATTTAAAAATTCGCGTGCCACTTTTACAATTTTTATTTCTAATTTAATTTTATTCAAATACTTTTATGAATTAAACCGACTTCCAAAGTAAAAATACACAAAAAAGTATGGAATAAATCTTATTTTCTAAATAATTCCCCTTTTAAATTCGGCTAATATTTCAACTATTTCTCTACACAATCTTCATAATTTTGAAGTCGGTACCAGGCCAAACAATATCCTGATAAATCATTATTTTATAGAGCTCACGTTGCTGGGACCGACTTCAAAATTAAGAAGATTGAGTAGAGAAAAAGTTTTTTTATAATTTTAGCCGATTTAAAAGGGGAATTATTTAGAAAATAAGATTTGGAAAATAAAACTTTGGAAGTCGGTTTAATTTTTTGTTTAAAAATAATAATTTTTCCGTTTTTAGTCATATTTGTTTTATTATTATTAACACATTTTAAGACCTTTTAAAATAAACTTTCGAATGTATAATTGAATACGCGCCAAGCTTCCGTTAGGTATTGTATATAAGAAGATGATGATGATTACTGTAAGTTACTTAATGGTATATGCTTGCAGTTCTATAAGCAATGTCGAAATTTCCCAAAGCGTATATTTAAAGACTGAGGAGTTCTGTTCAGTGCTTTTGGATCCAGGGTATACCTTGGCAGTGTGAGCAACCATACTATAATTATAGTAGATATACTATAATTACACTCTAATGCCTTTACTATAATGTTGAAATCTACTATAATTTTTTGAATTATGAATTCAATACTAATAGCTAATATTTTTTTCAAATTTTGTTTTTTCAATTTGTATTTTGGCGCAAAAATTATCCGCTGTTGATACAGCAGGATATATTTCAATTCAGCACTCGTAGTGTACAATGTATCAATTACGTCGGAATAAGTGACAACTAAAGTAAAATACAACCTCGATTGTATGTACACTATCCTCAATATTCTCTGTTCATCATGTAAATCATTTGAATTTTGAATATAAAAGTTTATATCGATACGTTATGAGTTAATATTAGAATAATAAATTCTAATATTATCATTCAATTGAAAAAATATATATCTAGTACATAATTTTAAACGATAAAATCGAATTTCCCCTTTTTTCCTTGTGTCTACTATAATTTTTTCGAACTTACTATAATTTTACGGCCCTGGTACTATAATGCCACTCTCCGTGGTTGTACCTTGATGAAAAATCTTACTTTTTAGTAGCATATGCTTGGGTTACTTCAGAAAAAGTCAAAATCACTATATGTGTTCATATAAATTTCGAGGAGATTCCTCGTTTCCTCATGGATGACATCATCAGGTTACCACTTTGGTGACAACGGGACCAACTTCGGATTATACCCTTTACATCAAAAAAGAATTTTGAAAATCGGTCCATAAACTGCAGAGTCATGTTCAAAGATATCCGTGTCGGTCTAAAATACTATGAGAAGTACTTATTAAATCATCATTGTGATTATGAATGGTGTGATGATGGTGGTGATGATGATGATTACTTTAATTGACTTATGATGTGATGATGATGATTACTTTAAGTGGCTAAAGGCGAGACGAGAGGCCGATCGTTTCAGAACTGACGTCAGTTCGGCCTGAACGGATTCGTGCACATACACGAAGAAAATCCGACCGAACTGACGTCAGTTCGGCCCTTAGATTAATAACGCCTAGATAGTCTTCAAACAAACGCATCGTACAAAGTGAAGCAAGCAACAGGTATATGTAGGCGTAAGCATTACATACCGACACGCACACAAACAAAAACTTTAAAGTTGTGGAGTGTGTACTCTTAAAATTGGAATTATTGTATTTGTTTTTCTTAATATCGTGAGATGTAAAAATATAACTTATATTTCATTTTAAACCATTTAAACACAATTTGTGAACTTTATTTATATTAAACTGGTATTAAGGAATATATTAAGGAATATCTTAATACTGGCAATACTTTAAAGAGATAGTTAAAAAAATCAGAAAATATTAGAAAACTTTGTCTTAGTTGCAACTATTAGTTAGCCATGAAAATTTTGAAATAAATTTATTATCACTAGTAACACTTTCACAATTCACAATAGGGCAGCAAGATGGTGATATGATTTTATTTAAAAATGTTTTAAAATAAAATAATATTATAAATTAAGCTTTTTTAATTCAAATTTTTTTTAAAAATTCATTCAAACACAAACCGTCATAATGTTTTTAATAGTCGGAGATGTATGCACTAGCGCTTGACCTTGACAACTGACGGGTCGTTCGAACTGAGCCGATATGGGTCAGTATGATTTACTTATGAGATACTTCCGCTTTTCATGCACGTACCCGGTTTCTAGGCGTTTTAATCTAAGGTTCGGACTGAACGGATTCGAGCACATACACGGAAAATTGCCGCGAGTTTCTGTCGTGTTTTTATTAGTTTTTATAATTTCACTCTGCCCGTCCGTCTGTCTGTCTGTCCGCCGCTCTCCTAGCTTCTGTAATAACTTTATGACAGTAAGTTTTGTAGTAATTCCAAGGAAACCTATTGCGCGTTGATAGTTACGGAACCCTCCTTAGACATGTCGTGACGTCACTCTTGGTTAGTTTAGGCTATTATTTTATTTAATAATTGTATTTTGCTGCAACTGTAATCACGCTATCGACGAAACCGAATTATTGGGTCATACATTTTTCCAGTAATAAGTTATAGAAATCATTTCTCTTTGTTTTATAGTAATAATCTTTAGATTCTATCAACCATAGTGGCTCTAAAGTTTTAAATACTTCAATGAACTCTAATATATTTCTTTAGACCACGTGCCATTTTTAGGGTTACCCAAAGGGTAAAAACGGGACCCTATTACTGAGACTTTGCTGTTCGTCCGTCTGTCGCCAGGCTGTATCTTAACCTTCTTATACGGCTTATACCGTTATAGCTCGACAGTTAAAATTTTCACGATTTTTGCTTTTTGCTTGCAGTTCTTTAAACAACGCCGAAATCCCCAAACATATAAGGAGTCAGGAGTTCTGTTCAGTACTTTTAAATCCAGGGCATACCTTGGTGCAAAATATTACTTTTTGGTAGCAAATACTTGGGTTACTTCAGAAAAAGTCGAAATCACTATACGTGTCCATATAAATTTCGAGGACTTCCCTCGATTCCTCATGGATGCCATCATCAGGTCACAACTTTGGTGATAACGGGACCAACTTCGGATTATACCCTTGACATCAAAAAAAGAATTTTGAAAATTGGTCAACAGACGGCGGAGTTATCGTTGAACATAAAAAAGCAAAAATATATACAGCTGAACGTATAACCGCCTCCTTTTTTTGGAAGTTGGTTAAAGAATATGAATAGCGTTACATACGTATTTCATTAACCTATTTTTACTTCATCTTACACTTTAAACGAGACGATCTTGTATACCTATATATAAAGTTCGGTAAAATCAACTTCGGATATTTTGGGCAAATGATCTACTTCTTATGTATAGACGCGGACGTTTAGGCGTACTCGAAAAATAAATATTTTATATTTTATATGGGCGAGTTTGCGTTGAGCGGAGATTCACCCATCATGAGATGTTCTTTTTACTTTGAGTATGAAAATAATTTTTTTGCCTTCATATCTTTATATGAGCAGTAGATCATATATTATACCAAAATATCCGTAGTTGATTTTACCAAAACTTATATAATCGGTATCATGATAATGGCTTCAAGTATTACCATGAAATTTAGTATGCAGGGAGTTTCGGGGGAGTGAAACCGATCTAGCTAGGTCTTATTCCTCAGAAACTGCGCATTTTTAAGAAATATATGTTTTTTTATTTCGTCGTGCAACAATATATCAATAATTTCGACTCTTACGGAAATAGAACTTTCGTTTCAATTTTCAACACCTTATACCAAATCGTCAAGTCTAAAGTCTAGTCAAAGTCCAAATAAATAGTCAGTGCAGTCCATGAGTCATGTCAGTCGATTCAGTAAAGTGGTAGAAGCTTTACTGAAAGTTCCTAGGGAGTTTTGGAGGGAACACAAAATAGCACGTTTTTAGAAGTTGTACCACTTGCCCCCACACTTGTGCACGTTACGAATATTTAATGGTCAATATTCTACCAATATTACACATTAAGAACCGAAATGACACAATTTTATGAGGAAATAAAAAAACCACAACGTCCCATTAAATTCCCCGGCAAAATTACAAATGTGTTTTAGTAACTGTTACAACTCTATTACGAGTACTGCATCCTCTTTTTAAACTGAATTGTCCTGGTTTTTCCAACTTCAAATCCTAGTTTTTTTTTAACGTGATAACGTCTTATAAATTGATGGAGCCGGCTGCACGCACGAAAAAACATGACTCTTGCGTTACCTGTTACCCGTTATCGTTAACAACTTACTTACTTTACCCAAGTACCGTTACCAAGTACCAGCGTTACCTCGCATTGCCTTTACCTCATTATTATTATTATTATTATTGTTGTTGTTGTTGTTGTTGACGTTGTCACGTTCAACTATCGTCAGTAAACTGACTTTACAGACAACCGGTATTTTTTAACTTGGGGTTGGCAGCCCTAATGTAGAGTTCACAGAGGCCTATTTCTTATTAGCTGCTATGTTCAAACATTATAATTTCCAGGTGAATATAATATGACGGCGCACTTCTAGCGCCATCTATAGAACTGCGTTGGGACCAGACCGGAAGTTATAATTTAATTATTTTTTTATGTATAATTTAACTACTTCCTGTAACTTAATAATTTATGAACTTCCGGTCTTGCGAAGCGTTGTGTTAGTGGGGTGAGCTGCCGTATAAATTGAAGTGCGCGGAAAACCAGCACTTCTTATTAGAACGGCAGCCACGCCGGGTGACCGACGAATCGCTCTTATTCCACGCAATCTTAGTGATTTTATTTAAAGTTATTATTATAATTAAAATTACAGTTTTTCTATGTGATCGTATCTTGATTTTTGTAAATTACTTAAATTATCATTAAAACAAAATGATTTTAAGTTCTGCACTTTTCTTGTACTTTGTACTGCCCAGATACCCAAGTAAAACCGTTATGGCCGATCCTGACAGAGGTGGTACTTCTCCTACATCAGAAGTGGCACGAAATGGGCAACAGGAAGACAATCTACTAGCAGATGGAGGTTCAAAATTGTTGAATACAATGGAGGCGCTACTCAGCAGAGTGTTAGCGACATCGCCAGCTCCCGTAACAGATAATAACGCCCAGTCAAGTGCGATAAAATTAATTCAGTTCGATCCAGACGAGTCAGGCGCAGACATTGAAGGTTGGTGCAAAGTTACTGATTGTTATTAAAAGTAAACGGTTGGAAGGCGTTGACTTGCTTATGGCTCTTATGGGTGCGCTTAAAGGACGCGCAGCTTCTTATTTGACTAAAATAAATCTAGATGAGTTGACATGGGATATGGTTAAGCAAAGCCTAATGGCTAAATTTTTTGAGCCTAAATTAATTCAAGATTCCTTTGACGAAGTGCTTCGTTTCCAAATAGGAGTAAAAGAAACTGCCACAGAAGCTGCCTTACGTTTATGGAACTTAATTGAGCGTATACCACAAACCCACATGTCCGAAGAAGTAATCACCGGTTTTGTTATTTCGGTACTGTGCCAGAAGGATGGTTTGATTCGCCGAGAGTTAAATGCCCGGTCTATTTCAACCAAAACCCAGTTATTTAGAGTACTTGGAAGTGTTTCACTGAAACGAAGGTTAGACGTTAATGAAGCACCAGAACCAAATTTGAAAAGGCCAAGACTGTCAGAAGCTCAATTTCTTGGAAGTTGTTTTTGGTGTGGATTAACAGGTCATCGAGCATTTGAATGCCGAAAACGTCGTGAGGATTCAATCGTTAACTCAAAATCACAAAATTCATCTTCAGCACCTGGATCAACAACTACTTGCTATACATGTGGCCAACAAGGCCACATTTCACCAAACTGCCCAGAACGAAACAAGAAGACCAGCGGTGGGACAGTGAAGGGAGAGGTCAATCTCTGTGAGCAGCGGCTATCGAGGGGCGTCTTGAAGACATCATCCGGTGAGTCGGTCTCCTTTTTATTCGATAGTGGATCGTCTTGCTCACTGATAAAACAAAGTTTATCTAGTAAATTCCTTGGTACTGTACGCAATAGTATCGTTTATCTTACCGGTATAGGCGGTGACCAAATTGAAATTGAATATTGACATATTAGAACATAATATAAGTGTTCAGGTTAATAATAATAAGCTTAAATTTTCCGAATTAACGTTTGTTTTGTAGAGAGTAAAGTAGAGCATTTTGAAATCGACACAGACTTAACAGGTGACGATAGAGAGGCTTTAATTAAAATACTAAATAAGTATTCTGATAGCTTCATAAAGGGTGTTCCTAAAAAACGTGTTACTACGGGAGAGCTAGAAATAGAGTTAGTAGACCCCCATAAAATAGTTCAAAGGCGATCATATAGGCTAGCTTCTATAGAAAAGAAAATCGTTAGGGAAAAGATTCAGGAACTTCTTGACGCTGGTGTAATACGGGATAGTTCATCGCCTTTCGGAAGCCCAATTCTTTTGGTTAAAAAGAAGAATGGCGATGACAGAATGTGTGTAGATTTCCGGGAACTCAATCTCAATACAAAGCCTCATTATCCTTTACCGCGGATTGAGGAGCAAATAGATCAGCTTGGTGGTGCATATTACTTTTCATCACTTGATATGGCTTCGGGCTTCCACCAAATCCCCATTCACCCGGATTCCGTAGAAAAGACAGCATTTGTGACGCCTGAGGGGCAATACGAGTATCTCGCTATGCCCTTCGGGTTACGCAATGCTCCGTCAGTATACCAGCGGTGCATTACTAAAGCCGTTCATGACTTAAAAGATAAACCCTTAATTTATATGGACGACGTTTTATGTTATTCTAGCAGCATTTCAGAAGGTTTAAAACGGCTTGATGAAGTTTTAGCCGCATTATCTCTAGCTGGATTTTCTCTTAATCTCAGGAAATGTAAATTTATGAAGCAGAAAGTCGAGTATTTAGGTTACTCTATTCAGTGTGGTAAAGTTAGGCCAAATTCGCGTAAAATACAGGCATTAATAGATTCTCCTCAACCTAAAACAGCTACACAAGTCCGACAGTTTCTAGGCCTTTCTTCTTATTTCCGGAAATTCATACCTAATTTTTCTAATATCGCTGGTCCCTTATATCCACTCACAAAACGAAATGGACCCATTCAATGGAGCAAAAAGCACGAGGAGATTCGCAATACCATTATACGTATACTAACATCCGAGCCCGTACTGACCATCTTCGACCCTGATTTACCAGTCGAGTTGCATTGCGATGCCAGTTCGAAGGATACGGTGCAATCCTGATACAAAAGAAAAATAACCTTCCGCATGTTATAGAGTACTTTAGCAAGCGCACGTCTGAATCTGAGTCGCGTTACCACTCATACGAGCTGGAAACACTCGCAGTCAGTCGTACGAGCGGTAGAACACTTTCGACATTATTTGTACGGACGTAAATTCAGAGTCTTTACAGACTGCAACTCTCTTAAAGCATCAAAATCCAAAACTGATCTTACTCCTCGTGTCCATCGTTGGTGGGCTTTCCTCCAAGCCTACGATTTCGATATTGTTTAGCGCGAAGGCCGTGGTATGGGACACGCCGACTACCTATCTAGAAATCCGATTCCAGAACCTAATACAGTTACATTACAGTCTTCTTCGGCCCCTATTCCAGAGACCGTTAATTTTGTAGAGCTTCATCGATGTTGGCTTGCGGTAGAGCAAAAACGCGACTCGGAAATTTAATTAGGAATTTAAGATTTAATAAGGAAACCTATGGACGACGATTTCCATGACACGGTTGGTCAAACATATGATGTTAGGGCTGGTATACTTTACAGAAAGATAGTGCGAAATAAAATTATTTCATGGCTTCCCGTAGTACCGCGATCATTGATATGGACCCTTATTACTCACGTTCATAACGAACTGCAATACTTGGGCTATGATAAGACGTTGGACAAGTTGTATGAACGGTACTGGTTTCCTCAAATGTCTAAATGTGTTAAGAAGTTCATTGAATCTTGTATAGTATGTAAAGCGTCAAAGGGACCATCTGGAGCCCAACCTGTCCAACTACATCCTATCCCAAAAGTGTCTGTGCCTTGGCACACTATTCATATAGATTTCACCGGAAAATTAAGCGGCAAGAGCGATCGCAAAGAATATTGCTCTGTAATAATTGATGCCTTTACTAAATACGTACTATTAGAACATACTCTTCAGATTGATGCGGCTAGCGCAGTTAGGGCGCTTAGAAAAGCTGTTTGCCTTTTTGGAGCGCCTAAACGCATCATTGCAGATCAGGGTAGATGCTACATAAGTTCTAACTTTAAAGAATTCTGTGCAGAATATAATATTGAATTACATTACATTGCGACGGGCTCCAGTAGGGCAAACAACCAGGTAGAGCGCATTATGCGAACATTAAAAAGTTTACTAACGATAATTGAAAACAACCCCAATAAAAAATGGCCCAATGAATTAGGAAACATCCAACTGGCACTTAACAGTACCAGGTCTAGTGTCACCAAATACACGCCAACGGAGCTTATGTTTGGCATTCAGTCACAATCTTTGGGAATGTCAAAGATAAGCTCTTCTGCTCCTGGAGATGTACAAATAATTGACCTAGACTTGGTGCGAAATGATGCCTCTAGTAATATACAGAAAGCAGCCACATCTGATGCTCAAAGGTTTAATAGAGGTCGCGCGGTTATTAGACCATTTTCAAAAGGAGACTTCGTGTTCATAAAAAGTAGCGAACGTAATCAAACTAAGCTAGACAGAAAATTTAAGGGTCCTTTTGTGATAACTTCGGTGTTAGACAACGATCGTTACGAGCTTAAGAGTTTATTCGGATCACATCATACTCTAAAGTTCGCGCACGAGAACTTGCGTCCAGTACCTCAGGGTCATGATGGTTTAGTTGAATTAAGCACTAGTCTACTGGATAAAGAGGAGGCCGAGACGGCGTCGGTAGATGTAAATCTCGATAATGAATGCCCTATTAGTTGTGGTAGTGAAACGCTCTCTGTGGACTCCGATACCCTTACAGCTCAATCGGACACGATGACGGCTGAATCTGAAACGGTAACGGCTGAATCGAATACCGTCACAGCTGGATCGGATACTTTGAGTGTTATATCTGACCATGATATTCTCGTTCACGAAAGCCAAGCTGAGCTTGGCTGAGCTGAGACAGTCCATAATTTTAAAGTATGTGAGTACTTTTGAGAATACGTATGTGTGTATTTGATAACTTATTTGTGTGTATGTGTACGTGTTCTAAGACATTAAGCAAAAAGACATTAAGTAGAGTCATGGGGGACGATGAGTACCTCACCATGCCAGGCTCCGGTCTGGCTGGTTGAAAGGACACATCTTTGGGGAGGACGATGTCGTGCCTGGCCATGCCGGGTTTCGCCCTGGCTGGTTGGAATAACGCATTTGTCCGGCTTAGGATGGGCGATGCTGTGCCGGGCCATGCCGGGGTCTGGCCTGGCTGGTTGGGGGACACATACGTCCAGGAGAGAACTGTGTCGTCCGGGCCACGCCGGGCTGGCTATGCCGGCCTGGATGGTTGAGGAGACACGAAGTTGAGATCAGGTTTAAGAGTTGAGATATATAAGATAAGAGTTGAGTACATCACTTCGATAATATTGAGAATAAAAGGACACAAGATTTAATGTCAGGCTGGACGAGCCGATAAATAATTTTACGAGATACATATGTTCTATAATTGTTACAGAGTCCGAGGACGGTCGCAAGTCAGTCCGGCCGTGACGGCGCACTTCTAGCGCCATCTATAGAACTGCGTTGGGACCAGACCGGAAGTTATAATTTAATTATTTTTTTACGTATAATTTAACTACTTCCTGTAACTTAATAATTTATGAACTTCCGGTCTTGCAAAGCGTTGTGTAGTGGGGTGAGCTGCCGTAAAAATTGAAGTGCGCGGAAAACCAGCACTTCTTATTAGAACGGCAGCCACGCCGGGTGACCGACGAATCGCTCTTGTTCCACGCAATCTTAGTGATTTTATTTAAAGTTATTATTATAATTAAAATTACAGTTTTTCTATGTGATCGTATCTTGATTTTTGTAAATTACTTAAATTATCATTAAAACAAAGTGATTTTAAGTTCTGCACTTTTCTTGTACTTTGTACTGCCCAAATACCCAAGTAAAACCGTTATGGCCGATCCTGACAGAGGTGGTACTTCTCCTACAAATATATGATTTTGTTATTTGTAATTAACAAGTTGAACCAATATTAAAAAATAAAAACATTTTATACAACATGCACACTCAAATATATAAAAAAAAGTAAGAAATCTACATACATTTCAAATTCAACCAATGGGTCTCTCAAAACTCCCTAGGAACTTTCAGTAAAGCGACTACCACTTTACTGAATCGACTGACATGACTCATTAACTGTACTGACTATTTATTTGGACTTTGACTAGACTTTAGACTTGACGATATAGGAATACAGTGTTGAAAATTGAAACGAAAGTTCTATTTCCCGCCTTTTTTACTTGACACTGGCAAATGGTTTTAAGATAAGCCGACGCCACATATTAATGAAAAAAAATTGGGCCTTATACTGTGCAAGTTGCAACACAAAATTATTATTGTTGTTCATTTAAATTTTTTGTACCTATTTACCATTTACCTAATGCTATGTACTGATTTGGTAATTGCATTGTATTTTTTAGAAGACTTCTTCTTACAAAAATCAATTGACCTGTCGTCAATTCTTATAACTATTTAAATTGCGTCGTAAAGCGCTACTCATTCCTCTTAAGCGGCATTTACACGGGTGACTAAAGCCGCAAAGTGAAAATCGATCGTCTAAATGGCAATTCGACCTATAAGATTATGAAACGTCGATGACACACCGTTACGCTCTTAGCATTTTCTATTGTAAAACTAATGGGGGATTTACATGCGTCGTTTTTCGCCGTACGATATCCGCCGCACAGTGAAAATGGACCGTGTCAAGTCGCAAGGCAATTTTGCAAACAAATTGACAAGGCGATTTGTCAAGCGCTCGCCGCTCAGCGAAAATCGACCCTTGTAAATCCCGCATAATTCTACATTGGCTTCTAGCCCTCGATATGCGCTCTGATGGGTCGGTGAAGCAGCGATCCGAGTGTACCATTAACCCAATGACTTGCTCACTGGTCCATTCAGGTATAATGTGACCTCTACGTAATGGGATAGCCATCTCGCCTCATTACCGGCCATATTACTATACGGTATGGTAATAATATATTGGAATATTGAGCACAATAAATTTATATCGTGCATTTTCTTTCTATAATAGAAAAACAATTTAAAATGTTCTCTTTTCAATCATCTTACTGTATATTTATCGTCATATTGCATTAGAAACGTTAAAAAGTTATTTCCTCCTATACACCTGCGTAGACGCGGTAAATGATCCTGCGATTGTTTCCTCCTAAAGTGGAGTCATTTTTATAGGTAAAATTTGACAATTCATCAACAACGTAACCTTGTAACGGCGGGCATAAAATAATATATTTTTTCGTTTTGTTAGAACTGCACAATTGCTTAATTAACTTTTTTCAATTACGATTACATATTTATTGTAATAATGACCGATACGAGTAATTTTACGATTTGCTTTCACTAATAAACCATTCTAAACATAGTAAACAATTTCGTCGTTACAATGTTGCGTCAGCTACCCTTTTTCTTTTTAAACACTAGGGATGTTACTCTAAATATCGAAAGCTGATAAATAGAATCGAATGCAATGATTGCTTGTAAAGAAATATCACCATAAATTGATAACCACGTTGTGATTATAATAAAACATAATTATGTTTATTATTCTTTTAACTCGCTATAAAAATACAAAAAATAAAAAAGTTAAATTATGTACTTGTCTTATTTTTTTCCTTAAATTTACGAAAAAAAAAATAACGGGACAGGGATTCACTTGATGATTTTTAAAATTCACATATGTTTCAAGTCTGTATCGATTCATTTACTTTAATGGATGTTTTTAAGCAGATCACCTCACTTTGAAGATAAAACTGACAGACGTCAAATGTTACCTATTATAATGACTCCCACTGTACATGACTTTTAAATAAGGCCCATAAATAGTCCCTAGTCTTTAGTTTACAGGAAATTTGATTGTCTGTTGCAAGTTGTAACCCTACGAAACATAAGTACCTATGTGGTGTAGGCAGCAGGCAGCATACCTATACTTTTTTTGATGTATAGGGTATATTCCCAAATTGGTCCTTTTGAAATCAAAGTGGTGACCTAATGATAGGATCCATGAGGAATCGAGGGGACTCCTTGAAATTTATATAGACACATATTGAATGATTTCAACTTTTTCTGAAGTAGTCCAAGCATATGCTACCAAATAGTAAGTTTTTGCTCCAAGGTATATCCCTGGATCCAAAAGTACTGAACAGAACTCCTCCTCTCCTTATAGACACATGTTTGGTGATTTCGGCGTTGTTTAAAGAACTGCAAGCATATGCCACTATGTCAATTAGAGTAATCATCATCACTACCATCATCATACCATACATCAACACATTATGATGATATAAAAGGTAATTCTCATAGTATTTTACACCGACCCGGATATCATTGAACATTACTCTGCCGTTTATGGACGTATTTGCAAAATCATTTTGTTGTTGTAAAGGGTATAATTCGTAATTGGTCCTTTAGTCACTAAAGTGGAAACCTGATGATGGGATCCATGAAGAATCGAGGGAAATCCTCGAAATTTATATGGACACTTATAGTGATTTTGACTTTTACTGAAGTAACACAAGCATATCCTACCAAAGAATAAAATTTTGCACCAAGGTATGCCCTGGATCCTAAAGCACTGAACAGAACTCCTTTAAAGATTTTTGAAAATTTCGGCATTATTTAAAAAACTGCAAGCATATGCCATTATGTAACTTTTTACAATACCTAATGGAATGGAAATGGCGCGTATTCAATTATACATTCGATCGTTTATTTTAAATGTATTAATAATAATTTAATAAATATCACTAAAAAGGGAAAAATTATTATTTTTAAGCAAAAAATTAAAACGACTTCCAAAGTAAAAATACACAAAAAAGTACGAAACAAATCCCTTTTTCTAAATAATTCCCCTTTTTAATTCGGCTAAAATTTTAACAATTTCTCTACTCAATCTTCTTAATTTTGAAGTCGAGACCAGCAAATTTGAACGTGAGTTCTATAAAATATTGAAGGAAATGTTTGGGCTGGTACCGACTTCAAAATTAAAAAGATTGAGTAGAGAGATAGTTACAATTTTAGCCGAATTTAAAAGAATTATTGAGAAAATAATTAACTTATTAAGAAAATATTAATATAATTGTAGCATTACCTAGCAGGCAAGGAATATAGTAGACAAAAGGAACTGCCCGAGATAACATTTTCCTTTTTGTACGTATAAAAACAAAGCTATTTCATAAGCTTTAAATAAATAAGAAAAGGAACAAAATGGGAATTCCTGTGCTCGTGTAGCGACAATGTGACTCCAGTCGATACAAAAGCCGTTGGGGTCAAATACGTTTGTTCTCGCTCACATGAAACCGAGACCCTAGTCACGACGTCCAAGTAACAGTGCACTGTTTATTTTGTACTGATCAAAAGCTGATTATTTTGCCTATAAATAGAAATTACGCTTATAATATCATATTTACTACACAAAAATTGGGCTCCAAATACCACACTATCACATTTTGACGTGTTTAGCACAAGATTAATTACTAAATTCCCTATTGTACTTTTTACTAAACTGCATTACACAACTCTTATTGCGACATATCACGCTTTCTTAACATTGAAATACATTGTGGAGAAAGAAGAGTCAGAAAATGTAATGAAAATAACCCGGTAATAAATTTCATCAAGCATTATGCAGCTTTAATAATGTAAAAGTATGCATTTTCGGACCGCAGCATAAAGTTAGCGCGTATGCGGCGACGAGACGTGATTTAGTTCTAATTAATAAATAATGCATGATGTATCTACACCGGCACAGCGGGCACATATTGTGTGGGGTGAGTGGTGCGAGACGAATTATGTCGAGTGCCCAAACAATAAAAGAGCTTCACGCGTTCCGCTCTTCCTGTGTGTATATGAGGTCATTTGATTTCAAACTGTCGTTTTGCGAACAGTCCATCGCATATGTTATGTTTGAACGGACTGTGATGAAAAACTTTTGCTTGTTTAGAATTTTATATACATTTATACGTACGCGTAACCAAATAGAATACTGTTCCATTAGTAAAAGATTACGTCCATTAGTAAAAGACACCATGAACGTAGCTCTATGTTGTAGTGTAACTATATAACGTTCCTACCTGGAATCCTTCGAATGTGTATTTCACGCTTTGGCAGTAGACTACAGACTATAAAATTTGCATACAATATACATAAAATTCAATACATGATATCTACAATTTTGATAAAAAACTATAACCCGACTAACGTAAACGTCCGACGTAAACTATATAGCCTATGTTACCCGGGCTATTATTACGAATCTATTGACAACTTATTTATTAAAATTGGATCAGTAGTTTAGGCGCTACGGTGGAACAAACATACATACATAGACTGCCAAAATCATTACTCTTCCTTTTAGCTTCGCCGTAGTCGGGTAAAAAGTTAAACACTGTGGTACCGACTTCAAAATTTTGAAGATTGAGTAGAGAAATAGCTACAACCAAATTTAAAGTGGGAATTATTTGGAAAAAAAGTTTTATTTCATACTTTTATGTGCATTTTTACTTAGGAAGTCGGTTTAATTTTTGTTTAATAATTAGAATAATCTTTCCCTTTTTAGTGACATTAGCGCGCCAAGCATCCATTAGGTATTGTAAATAAGGTAATGGTGATAATTACTGTAAGTTACAAAATGGCATATACTTGCAGTTCTTTAAACAATGTCGAAATTTCCAAACGCGTATATTTAAAGACTGAGGAATTCTGTTCAGTGCTTTTGGATTCAGGGTATACCTTGGTGCAGAATCTTACTTTTTGGTAGCATATGCTTCGGTTACTTCTGATAAAGTCAAAATCACTATATATGTCCATATAAATTTCAAGGAGTTCCCTCGATTCCTCATGGATGCCATCATCAGGTCACCGCTTTAGTGATAACGATACCAATTTCGAATTATACCCAATACATCAAAAAATAATTTTGAAAATCGGTCCATAAACGGCAGAGTAATGTTCAAAGATATCCGTATCGTATCATCTTACTATGTCGTATGCTGCGGTTACTTCTGAAAAAGTCCAAATCACTATATAATATGACCACATAAATTTCGAGGAGTTCCCTCGATTCCTCATAGATCCCATCATCAGGTCACCACTTATGTGAAAAAGCGACCAACTTCAAAGTATACCCTTTACATCAAAACAGGAATTTTGAAAATCAGTCCACAGACGGCGGAGTTATCGTTAAACATACAAAAAAAAATACATACAGCCGAACGTATAACCACCTCCTAGTTTGGAAGTCGGTTAACAAATAACAATGTACCTACTTTGAATATCGTTAATTTGATTTGTCTTAATTTAAACTCATGTCCATATCGCCATTGAAGTCTTACCCTACTTAAATATCGTGGGAAAGAGCATGACATAGAGATGGACTCTTTGAAGATAAGTCATAATGCAGCTGAAAGACGATATAAATCCGAACGCATTGTTCAGTCGGTCGTGCGTGTATAATCACTGTTTTTGCTGAATTCAATTAAAACTTGACCCACTGTCAGCGTTTCTAAAAAAATAAAATAAGCTTTTGTATTATTCAAAGTACCTACAGACAAAGGTTCGAGGAAAAAACGCCAACTTTTTTATCTGTTAAGAATGATCTTTGAATTAAAATCTCTTTTGAACTTACTGTTTTTGGGAGACATCTTTTACCTTTCAAGTAGGCACCAAGTAAATTAATACCTATTTATTTTAATTAATAAACTTAAGTCTCAGGATACCATTATAGCTAGAGCGCTTCGGCAATAAAATACCTCATATAACGGCATATTCCCTGGAGTATCTTTGCAGCACATCGCTGGGGTATGTGGGAAATTATCGATGCAATAAGAGCAGCGAGCACGGAGTACGGACCAAGCGCCTGTAACGGAAGATTTTACGATACCAAAAATGAATAACAGTTTAATGTTGCGCAACTGGATGAAGCCGTCATGGTGCTGGCTGTCTTTCACGACTTTGCTTTATCATAATTCCAAATTCAAGTCAGTGTGCTTTTTACTTTTAGTGTTAAACCTTCTGCGAAATAGTTTATGTTAGTACCTACCTATGGATTACGGAAAGCATGGATCAACTATAAAGTAACTAAAAGATTGCTAAAATCTGTGGTTACGGCTGTAGGTAATATTTTTGGAAACCGCCCGCTTGAAATAGTCGTAATTCTAAATATTTTGCCACTTTAAAAATGGAATAGTAAATCAGTACAGACCACTTTGCCAGTTGGTAACAACGAAAATGCAATCTAGCGTGGATAGCCGCCATAAACTGAAATGGCAAATTCAAATAAGGTTATAGAGCCGTTACGAATTGCGCACCTGTCAATGCGCCTGCGACTCCACGCCAAACTGTCGGACGAACACAAGTCTCTAAATAGAATTAAGTACAAGATTCTACTTATTTGTGCGACAACTGACATCTACAGGTTAACTGGCCACTAAGTAATAAAGCATTAACACGTAAGCAGTTACTTTATAGTTGGTTAGAACGATTATTATGAAACAACTTAAAAATTAAAGCCATATTTAGATGGCCATATACTAACTTAAAAATAGAGACAATTGCTATAAAATTATATCATCAAAAACTTTATTAACATGGAAGTGGGTAAAAGTACCAAGATGTTTACGCGTTTAAAGTACTCTAACGATATCTATATCTATAAAATGACCGTCACCAATATGTCCATGATGTATACCATTATAATATTTTTTATTAATGTACCAATATTTCTAATCTTAAAAAAAACGGTTAACTATTGTCGAAAAGATAACGACGTTTCCTACAATAGATGATTATAATACATAATATCGTGATTGATCAATAATTTTGATTAATCATACGCCCGTTGACACACGTAACGATTTATCGTTTCAAAACGAACTGTACAAATTTGTTCTGAACTACTATAAAAACTGTAAAAGTTTGCTCAGTTTTCCGTTGAAGCTCGCAAAAGAAACATATCTTTGGGAATTATTTAATTTTTTTTGTATGGGGTGTACCCGTGAAATATAAAAAAAAAATATAATTCTTAATGCCAAAAGTAAAATCTATATACCTAACACTAAACATGCATTTTCGGAATTTAGCAAGGATGGCAGTATAGGCAGTATAGACGGAATGAACGAAAACTCTAAGGGTTCCTTTTAATACTCCGGAACCCTAAAAACAGTAATGAGTGAAACAATAAGTCCTTTATAATATTATGAAAGGTTAAAGTAGGTACTCTGTGTTTTTTTGGTACGGTCGCCAATAGACCAGGTGTAACATTTTTCGATCTTATAACTAGGTATGGCTTAGGTTCAAAATTGGTACACTGAATTTATCGGTACAGGTCGATCGTCGCACATACACACGCAACGATAAAACTGCATATTCGCATTCGACAACGATTTATCTAACAAGAAATTGCAACTTCCAACCACGAACGATAATAATTCGTGGTAATTTTTCTTACATATGATCGATAAAACTGCACAGTTCGATTTATCAATACGATATGTCGCCACGTGTATAGCAGGCATTACTCCATAGCTTAGCTCGGGATTTGTAATTAATCTTTGATGTAAACATTAAGTTAGATAATTGTTATTTATTAACTCTTATCAGTATCCTGTGCACGCCGCACAGGATTATGACACTGGGTATGCGGCGAAGTACTCGGTCACAAAAACTTTTTCGTTTATAGATTTTTAGCATAGCTACAGCCAAGCGACGGATATCTAAGTCGACCATGCCAACAGAGCAAGTCTTAGATGTACTACTATTCATGTACATCTTCTACGGCAACACAGACAAAACAGCGATCGATCGTCGCGGCGGAAGAAATTCTAATAAGTAAAATAATAAGCATATTTTAAAATATTATAACTACTCACCAGTCAGCTTCAATTTTCACATATTAAAGGTTCCGGTTACTTGAGATTACTATATCCCGATGTAAATTACTAAATAATATGCAAGGAAAACAATATAATTTAATCTTGTGTACACAACCACACAGCCAGTTATACGTTTCATAACTTTTAACATGAAATTTTCGAGTTACATTATTTTTTTGCTGGTTTAATTGTTGTATCTCGGGTACACACCTACCTTTAGACAGAATTTGAATCTTTTCACTGAATGACAATTGTGAGAACTTGTTATTTTTAATTTTTAATAAACACACATTTTCAAAACCTCACAGTCAAATAACATTTAAAAAAAATCGACTAACTCACAAGTAAAAACAAATCACTACAATTATTATAGAAACTCAGTAATAAAATGTTAAATGTACACACTTTTAAATGTTAAAATGAAAAATCTTTTAAGAAAACTATAAATAAACTGGAGCGATTAAATTGTAAACAATGCTTATCACATGAAATATGCAATATGGCCCCCGCGAAACACAAAACGTTTCTTCTATTTAAACAAATAAAACCTTACTAAACAAAAATGCTTAATGTGCATACGTGATTTATTAGATTTCCGACTATTCTTTTTACTCGGATTATAGGCAACGAATAATTTCCGACAAGCCAGTTCGGCGGTTTTCGGAAGCGATCGGATAGCCGAACCGAAGCCGACAGCCATCGCCTGCCGCTGGAGTTCCCGCTTATAATCATGTCGATATTCATGGGTGTGTGCGTTTGCGAAGTATGAAAATTACACACACATGCGATGATTTGTGCTGCTCAAAGCAACCGCATGAGTTGCTATTTATAAAATATTAGGCGTTTTTATGTTAATATATTTTTTTAATTAATTTATTTACTATTAATTAATTATTAAAGTCATCTAAAACGTACGAACGTTTTATTAAAATATCTGTGAATGACAAGTAAAGCACTGCATTTCTGCCTATATGGAGCGCACGCCCCTGACTCTTATAACATCAATCCCGGGTTACCTTCCTAGTTCCTACTTATGTATTAAGTTACATAAAACGTGACATCTATAACTATACTAATACTAGGTTATTAGCTACATATAAAGGGAAAATATAGAAAAAGTAAAAAATTTAAAAAATAAAATAATGTTAGAATTTTTATTTTACGAATTCACAGGAACAAAATGTATGAATACAAATTTACTGATAACTTTGTAATCCTATTTATGTAACAAATCTCATAAATTGGTGGTAGGTTATTTTAGGTTACAGTAGATGCTTCGGGAGGAATGGCTGCCCGCTCGACCGGATAAATAAGACGGCCTCACAGAAAACCGATGGGAAATAGCTCTTTGTGTTTCACTGCGTGAGGAAGGTACTGGTGTCCCAAAGTCGGTTTAAAGCTCGCAAACGCACTTGTAACTGCAATGAAATGCGTTCCCGATCTTTAAAACAACCAACAACTGTTAGTAAGAAATTATAACAATTTTTAACCACCAGGCGATCGGTTTGCTCGTTTCCAAATTAATTAGTAAGAAGTAAGAACTTATTACAATTTCATACTAACGGGCGATCTATTTGCTCGTGTCCAGATCTATTCCATAATTAAAACGTTTACCGCCGCTCATGGACATCCGCAACACCGGAGAAATTATAAGTGCCTTCACGGTCTTTAAAACCCTAAATTCCTCGGTCTTTGGGTAACCTACAAAAAGAAATGAGATCCCACAAAAACATTACCTAAATAAAAAGTATTTCCATGAACACATAAAAGTTGTACTGTAGGGGAATGTGTTGTAACTCGGAGCCAGATGTAATTGGCCTTTTTCTAGATATTCCATAGCTTCTGAATCCTAATGTTGTTGGATGTTGTAAAAAGGATGTTCGATACGTCTCTACCGACCATCTTATATAGAGTAAGTCGTTTGCGACGTTTGCATTTTTGGGTGTCAAATGTTTTATTTGTACCATTAATAGAAGTCAAATGGTTTTAAACGATTTATAATAATGTGATTTATATAAGAACTAGCTGGCACCCTAGACTATACTAGACTCTAACTAAACTGAATTATCAATGTCGTAGCTTTCATAGTAATATTATAAGCTCTAACTATATGCTGTATACACAAATGTGTTCGTAATGTAGTAAGTATTTACATAGGAGTGTAGTCTCCTAACACAGTAAGTAGCTTTGACCTAAACTAGGTTCTGCAGGTCCGGTCAGCGACCCCGGTCTATCAGAGCCTGGCTTCCTCTTGTCGACCTACTTCAGGTACACACGTACAATGACTGTACTTGCTTATCTGCTTATGTTCATCATATTCATCACCTCATGATCCCCTCAAATAAATTAATGAGTTACGTATTTCGTTACGTTCAAGATAAATATTATTACGTCCTATGTTTACGCTATTAGCTATAAGTCTGCGAAAGCCAACAAAACAAACAATTTGTTTTTCATCAGGTTACGAAACAAAGCAGTACTTAGTAACATAGATTAGGACTACGGCAAGCGAAAGTTATTTAGGTGTACTCTACAATCTACATAGAGCAAGGACCTCACACTTCTTTTTAGATATTTAGTTTCTGAGTGGGGATTTCTAAAAATAAGTAGTACAATTTTCAAACTTTTTTTACTAACCAGTCAACAATTATGCATAAATGTTTTATACAATGTTAGACTTGGACTCTACATAACAATTCCCACCATTCAGGAGAAATTAGCTCGTTTAGAGTTTTGACAGTTTCACAATATAACATAGACAAACTTTCGATTTTATAATATCGGCAACATAATATCATAATTATATGTTATGAATTTATTACAATTCGGACATTACTGGTCTACCTTGGAGGATGTAACCCGCGCTAAGTGAAAGCTAAATTTCACCACTGCAGCTGTATATGGATGACGTACGGAGAGCAAACTCGAGTATGGTAATGAACTACTTGAGAGGTACTATATGAAATTATAAATATTAAATAATAATAAACGGACGAAAAGAAAAACAAATATAGAGATTTTAGATATCGTAGAAGAAAAAAATATACTTAATTAAAACAATAAAAAACAGAATGGGAAAGGGACGCTTGAAATGACATGACTAATTATTAAAAATATTATGGAAGGAAAAGTAGAGGGGAAAAGAGGAAGAGGAAGGCCTAGGAGAAACTATTTTAAACAAGCAAAGGAGAAGGTTAACGTTGTGAAGTATCAAGACCTCCGACCACAGATCGCTCCCACCGATAACAACCTAGCTCTTAAGATTTGAATGCATGAAATAATAATAATGATATACTGAGCATTTTATTCTGACATTATAATATTCATAGTATTTGATATACTGAAAGAAAAAATTTTGAGTGCTTTTCAGAGCGTCTTTCGTCTTTGATCAATAAGCTCTATTTGAAGAAACATAACGAAGTTATAAAGCTATTCATACTGCATACACGTAAGGTTTTACCTGATAGGTTTGCCTGCACAATTATACTTGACAGGTAAGCTTGGGCTGAGTAGTATAGTTGTGCAAAATACACGCTCCGGTTTACCTGCCAGGTATAACGTTACGTGAATGGCTAGTATTAGGTCATTTTCGTCCGTTACTCTTTTATATTTACTCTGAAAATTGTATAATAAAGGTAATGAACTTTACCTTTGACTTTAGAAATTCCCCGTATTCCACATTCTACTTAGACAAAAACATTATTATAGTGAACAATAAAAGTACACTTGAATGTTTTGACAGCCCTAGTAATTACTTTATTTCTTTCAAAGCGCCATGCAAGAATGTTAAGTGAGCAATTTTACGGTTTAGAATGTAACCGCGGACACAGGGTTGTCTCAGCGTCGCACCGGCACCGTTAGTTAGCGCATGTTTAATTCTGACCGCGAACTGTTCCACTGACGTAATGACATGCGCGCTATGGGACCACAGCCGCGTAGCCGACGCCGTCGTTGTTTGTAAAAAAATACAAATAAGGAAAAACTAGGCAAAAAAATGTATCAGAGTCAGTCACAAAATCAAAAGTAAGTATCTAACTAATCATAGTTGACATAATGTATCAGCATTTCTTTACATTTAAGATACTATCTAATTCCTTGTACTTGCTAATTACGTTTTATGTACAATATCGACAAAGTTCCTGCTCGACCAGTTCATAACTTTGTCTATACACTAGGACGCCTCAAAACATTTAAACACAAAGAAAGTGGCCGCAACGACAGCAGACGTTGTTGAACTACGTGTTTACAAGTATGTTGCGTGCGTACGATTCAACTGTGATCTTAAGCTATTTTTATTATATTTATATTTATTATTACATCTTATGTCTGGTCGATGGTTATTATCAATAAAAGATTTTATTATTATTATTATGCATTTCTTACAAACATGTTTGAAGGACCTACCGATAGTACCTAATTCGGCATAGGAATACGAAAGCGGAAGTTGGAATATACACATTGGCGAGCAGATTTCATCAACCACACCATTAATTGGTTTAAACAGACGTGCAACATTGACTCTCCAAGCGATGATTATATGTACTTTGTCGACCCTAGTCATAACAATAAACCCCACTCTCAGTCGAGTTATTTTAGGGGATTCATATTTTAGTCAATATTGTTGTTTTATTTCTAAATTAACAATAGTAGGTGTACTTACTTATTCTGAAAACTTTACTATTGTTAAAGATTTTTCTCTATTAATGCCGATTAAAACAATCTTAATTTAAAATTAGTTATTGTCACGTTTATATTTGCTCTATTGACCATCTAACAATTTGTAAAATAGAGATTTGGATTTAGTTTACTTTTAGATTATTATTTAAAATTTATCTGCAGCTTATAAAATATTCTGTGCTATAAGGCACCTCCCAGGTTTTGTGATTACCTAAGATTTTTCAAATACCTACCAAGAACATTAGTATATATAACAATAACTTATAAGTATTGAAACTATCTATCGTCACGCGGCATGCCGGCTTTAAGATGCCCTTCAAAATATCGTTGTGTTAGCGAAAATCAGAAAGTACTTTAACGAGATAATCTACTATACCTACTAACCCCCCTACTAATAAACATATTTATACAGTGTACAAACTATACAATGTTTAGTCCTTGTCTGTCAAACGACTTTCCCAACGTATAGGACAAGGATAAAACATTGTACTTATAGCTTATCCACTGTGTAGTGTGTAAATATTTTTATTAGTGGGGGCTAGTATTTAAACTCATTTAAATAAAAAGGTAAATAAAGAGAACGGCTGACACAAATAATCAACAAATATAAACGCTATGTAGCCTTTAAATGTCTATTCAATTAAACAAAATATATCAACTGACAGAATGAAGTACCTAACAAATAATAAGTTACCCACCTGTTTAAATATACCTAAAGTTAAGCAGTTTAGCAGTTATAATGGCATTTAAAACGTGACTCAACCCACGGAGAGGTAGGTACAGCCGTCTAGCATCACCTGCACCTCTTAAAGAGAACCATTACAAGACGCAGAGGCCGTAGCTGTGACGACGTAACGTAACAAATGTCAACTACCGGGACATTTCAGTTCTAAATATATGTTTAAAAAATTATACTAAAATGTAGAGAATCACCATCAACATTTATCTTAAACATAACATAATAAAACTTAATCACTTAATACATAGAGATGAAGCCATCGTATACGGTTAGGTACTTGTAACTTGTTCTATCTTAATCCAGAAACTGCAAATATGAATGCGGAATTTTGTGGCAATGTAACCTAACCTAACCTAATAACCTAACCAAGAGCATGTCAGGACATGTCTAACGAGGGTACCGTAACTATAAACGCGTAATTTCCTAAAGAGTATTTAACATAATCTATGAAAATGAAAAATTGCAATTTTTTAAGTCCCATAGTTTAGAAATTACGGGGGGGACCAACTTATAAACCACTTTGGAGGCCGACTACTCGAAAATTTACTTTGTAAAAAAGTCATGTATGAAACCTTGCCCTTATTTTAAAATACCTATTGAACGATACCCCACACACATGGGGTAGAATAAAAAAATATTTTTCATCCCCACTACACGTGTATAGAGATCCACCCCTAAAATGTAAAATTTTTTTTTTTTTTGATGCCAAAACCGAGATCTATACACAGTTTATAACTATACCAAATTTCATCAATTTATATTCATAATTACAGAAGCTAGAGGCGCGGACAGACAGGGACGGAGCGAAACATAAGGGTTCCTTAAGTATTACGGAACCCTAAAAACGGGATTAAGATACTCGTAACTTGTTCTGTCTTAATCCAAAAACTGCAAATGTTATGAATACGGACTTTTGTGGCAATATGTTATTTATATATACAAAAATTGCCAGTTAAAAAAAATATACCTTTTTTTTATTTGTAGGTAGGTACCTACTTAAATTACGAAAGTTTGTGACCAATAAATATATAAAACATTGCTAGAATTTTTCAGAAAATTGTTGTAAACTGTGATTTTATTCTTAGCTAGTATATCTATTTAATTAAATCTAAAATAAAATCAAATAAAAATATTTTACGGGACAAGCGAACCATGAAGGAATGATGAACCATGACATCAATGCAGCGAGCACGGACCCTTGCATGATCGTGATAAACGACGCGATCGCGATGGGAGACGAACGATTTATTTCGCGTGTGCCAAGTCGTTAAACTTAAATTAAGAAATTACTAATCCTTATAATAACCATTAGCATCATGATCACCAACCATTAACGTCCCTGAATGTAATGGGTTTAGGATGTAGTCCACTACGATAACGTATCGCGGATTTTCAGACTTCACCAAGTATATAAAAAGAACATTATGAATCATTAGTTTTCTCAAACTCATATTACCTAACATATTATTATTACTCTTTTAGGGGCCTCATATACGGTCCGCTTTTCCTTCAGTTCGGCCTGAACGGATGCAAAATCGTATCGTCGGTCGGTCGTCGGTGCAATTTCGAGATCGCATCAGTCGGCCGGATGGACTGAAGCGATTCGTTCCAGTGTTGCCAGCTCTGTTCTTGCGAAACTACTAAACTCGCGTAGATTTCTACTAAAAGAATTCTGGAAACTATCAAAAAAGCTACTTAACTTAGGAATCCCTAAAGCCCCCAAAAACCACTGCATTTTAGGTTTTGTTATATTAAAATTTTACTATTTATTGAATTATATTATAAATTTTATCGTTAAATAAAATATACTAGGAAATGTTACGTATATAGTAATGAAACGGGTAGTTTTAAGAAAATTAGGGACGAATTCTACGATGTATTATAATAAGGTGTCAAAACTTTTTTTTTGGGACTAACCTAGGCCTTTTGCATATCATTACTGTCTGGCTCTTTCCTACTAAAACACTACTAACAACTAAATTCCTACTAAGGAGGGAATAAAATACTTACTCAATTTAGTAGTAAAACTTTGTAAAATAACTAAGGTGGCGACACTATTTCTGGACTGTACGGATGGTCTGAACGGATCATGTGTGCCAGAACCGCGCCGTGCGGGCGTGTATCGTGTACAAGCGTAGTGAGTTACAATTAATAAACACGACCGTAGATCGCGGCAAACCAGAACGAACTGATGCGATTTTTCCATGTGTGTGCTCGAATCCGTTCAGGCCGAAATGACGACAGTTGGGTCGGATGCGATTTTTTCCGTGTATGTGCTCGAATCCGTTCAGGCCGAACTGACATCAGTTCTAACTGAAACGATCGGCCTCTCGTCTGTGGGAACCTTTAATACCAATTTTGTCAGGACTCCCGACTCAGGAAGGTGCGAGTAGGCCTACCTGCCTTCCAAATACACACACCGGCATATTTAGCGGAACATAAAATAAAGGTTTGATATCAGTATCATATAAGGTTGATGGCTGGTTTATTTAATTGTTTAATTATTGATGGTTTGTTTATTTAATTTAAAAAGAAATATTTTCAAATTAAGAAAACAACACCTTATCTGGAGCGAACTTCTTAGTATTTCTTCCTTCTGAGTTGGATTTAAAATTTCATTGAAATACTGTTTTTTGTTAGTTTTTTTTTAATCGCGTATCTTTTTGGAGTTGAGGACTGAATTATGCCTGACTTAGCCCCAACGGAGATTGCCAGGGCACTCGAAATGCGAAGAAATGGTCAAACCTACAGAGTGATATCCAGAGATCTTCGTCGACCAGTTTCAACGATCCATCGCAGTATCCAACGGTTCAGGGAGACCGGTACTTATGTGAAAAGAGCAGGACAAGGCAGAAAAAGACGCATTTCGAGTAGGGATGATCGCTTCATTCGGCTTCGTGTACGTAGGAACCCCCGTTTGACGGCCGTCCAATCCCGACATGAGTTAAGAAGCAGTGCGGGGTGTAACCGTCTGTGAGCGTACGGTACGAAGAAGGTTCGAAGAAGCTGGTTTGGGTTCATTTGTGCCCGCCAAGGCTCCAAGGCTCGAGGTAAATCATCGTAGAAACAGGTTAACTTTTGCTCAGGAACATCGACTTTGGAACGCGGACCAATGGAGTAAGGTATTGTTTAGTGATGAGTGCAGAATTCTCTTAAATTAAATTGACGGCAGGCAAAGAATATACAGACGCAAAGGAGAACGATACATTCAGACAAATTTTGAAACTACAGTTGCATACGGTGGTGGATCAATAATGGTTTGGGCGGGCATTTGTTTGGGAGCTCGCACAGACTTGGTAGTGATTGACAGAGGGAGTCTGACTGCAGACCGCTATATCAGAGAAGTTTTAGAAGAAAATGTCGTACCGTTTACCCCATATATCGGTGACGATTTTGTTTTTATGCAGGATAATGCTCGGTCGCATACCGCTCGGGTAACTCAAGCTTATCTTAATGATATGAATATCACTGTTATGGAGTGGCCGGCGAGATCACCGAATATGAACCCAATAGAGCACGTTTGGGACTTGCTGAAAAGAAAATTTAAGTCCAGAATTCCAGCTCCTGCCAACGTGGGTGAACTGCAAATCGCCGTAGTTGAGGAATGGCGGAGACTATCCCAGGAGACCATCGATAACATCATTCTCAGTATGCCTAGACAGGTAAAAACTTTAATAAGAGCACGTGGTGGAAATACGCGATATTAATCACCATTTTTCTAATTTAATTTATTGTTATTTTAATATTAATTTTCACTTTTCCCGGTTACATGAAAAGTTCAAAAATGTACCATTTTTCACAAATAGCCTTTACTCGCAAAATCTGTTCTTAATGTGATCTCATTTTAAGTAAAACAAATGAAACTTTAAATAACAAAAGAAGTGTAATAAGTAGATTTTAAAGTAAAACCATATTTTTTTAATTATGGACCTTTTTTTTGTGTTCCGCTAAATATGCCGGTGTGTTTATGATATTTCAGTAACAGTACCTAATCTTGACAGTTTTGATATGTTATTTGATATCTTTTCGTTTCTGACATTCACCACCTTTGCCAAAATAAGAGCGAAGATGGAGAGACATTAATAGCACTGCAAGACATGCACATAAATGTAAGGCAATTTATTTACTTATACATAAAAAATATTGAGCAAAATAAAAAATTGTATGATTGATTATTATTAAAATTCCCTTATCAGAACGATATTAATTATTTAAATAACGTTTTGGGCTGCTCTACAGTTCAATTTCTAAGCAATATCTCCCACAATTATGGTAAAAACCAAGTGGTAAGTAAATTATTCTGTACCTATTACTTAAATTAAAAAATTAAAACATTGTGAAGGTAAGGTCTTTAGAAATTATTTTAATAAAACTATTACTTATAGCTTACCATCTTGCGCTTCAATTTCAGCAATCGGCGTAGCCAAAGTTAGATGTAAAACAAAAATTATTGCAACCAAATATGTCGAGGTCATTATGCAATTTTACAATTCTTAATCACTTTCAACCATAAAATTATTGAAACCACTCAATTTGAATATTTAAATTGGCGCGAAAAAGGCGCGAGTGCCGTTCACTGATACGACTTCAACGTGCGCTTGAGCCGCGCTGCTGCTACCCAACGACTGAATACTGTCGTATTCAGTCCGATTTAACATTAATACATTTAAATCATGTAGAGATTACATTTATCTTTTGACCACACTTTATGTTTTTAACCGACTTCCAAAAAAAGGAGGCAGTTATACATTCGGCTGTGTATACATATACATATAATAGCAACTTTGAACCAGCAAATTTGAACGTGAGTTCTATAAATATTATAGGATATTGTATGGGCTGGTACCGACTTCAAAATTAGGAAAATTGAGTAGAGAATACTTTTTTGCGCATTTTTACTTTGGAAGTCGGTTTTAATTTTTTGTTTAAAAATAATTTTATAAATTCATACCGAACACGTTCCATAAAAAATGTTGATAATGGTAAACTCGGTAAAAAGTTTTAACGTACCTACCTACCTACCTACTTAGGAACCAAAAATTTAAACATTTAAATACTACTTAAGTACTTACGTAATTTAAGTTAATATAGTTGAGCTTAATCTTCGAAAATTGCTTTTAAAATTAACATACCTTAATATCTTTGAAAAAATACTTAGGTAGAAATATAATTGACCTATCATTACTTTTACTCTCTTAACTTACCTATACTTTAAACGAGACAATCTTTTATCTTGTTTATTATATTATATTAAACCATGAAATTTAGTATATAGTTAGTGACTTTTGGTGGAGAAAAATGATAAAAATAGAACAGGGTATATCGTATTATATTTTGTCTTGTATAAATTATATATTATATAATTATCTGTAACTTATGGTCAGTTGCTCTACATTCCGATCCGTAACATTAAATCTCCCACAATTGTGAAAATAACTGATAACACGAACGGGAATTCGTACTATGTAGAACAGCAATTACGTGGAATTTTCGTATGTAGAGCGACTTACACACTACCATTTCAAAATCATTTAATGCATTATTTATTTATGTGCCCCCTTACTAATAAAAATATTTACACAACGGATAACTTAAACAACGTTGCTATCTTTTTCTATCAAATGACATTTCCAACGTATCAGACAAACACAGAAACGTTGTTTGAGTTATCCGTTCTGTAAATAGTTTTATTAGTAAGGGGGATAAAGATTAGTGTCATGAGTCATTAAATATTTATAAAAAAAATATTTATGCGAAAACCATTAAATGTCATTAGGTATTTATAAACATTAGGACGCCGAGTTATTGACTGGTTACAGGCAGCGCGCGCATCCTATTGAAGCTCCATTCAGATTTAGTCCTCAAAATTCTCATTGAAACAACAACACTGGACCGTCTTCTATTTTGGTAATAAAATGTAACACATTCAAAATGGGTAATCAATTCAAAAGTGTGGCAGTGATAGCCTGCCTAAAATCTCTGTTGTTGATTTTCAACATCGTATTTTGGGTAAGTTTCCAAAAATAGTAAAGGCACATGTATTATTATAATATTAATATTTGGTTGTACTAAATAATACCTAACACCATAAGTCGATTGTCGAGTAACATATATAAAAAGTTTTAAATATGTATAAAATATATAGTCGCAAGTTTAGTAATCTCTATTATTAAAATTGAAGAGCTTTAAAAGATTAACGATGAAAACTCTGCAGAAATATTTCAATTCGTGTAGGTATTTCTAATTCTTAGTATTCATAATATGCTAATAGTTTTAGCAAAATAAATTGTAGACTCTAAGGGATTTATTTTAAATGTTATTAATGATATCGTCTTAATATTTTTTTCTTTTTTCAACTTTTAGTTGACAGGCCTAAGCATTTTAATAGTAGGACTCTGGGCGGAATATGACCTGTACAAGTACATGGAACTGTCGCCGGAGTTCTCAGGCACGGCGCCGCTCGTGATCATCGGCATAGCCAGCTTGATAGTGTTCCTGAGTTCCTTCGCCTTCTCCTGCATCATACAAGGACAACCGGTTCTGCTCTATATGGTAAGAGTGCACTGCTCAATATTCACGTTTTATTTATAAAATGTAATGAAGTTAGTCCTAAAACTATGGAATTCAGAAATACTTTTTACTCTGGAACAATATATACTTTAGGAAAAAAAAATTCGTATGATTTTATTTATATGATTTCGTTAATATTCTAATATTTTAAAAAGCATTTCTATTCAGACAAAACTCTGTATATTTAAGTCTGATTTTCTTTCAAGTTTTAAATCTTGTAAAATTAAAACAGATATCGCGGTTTAACTTTCATATTATAAAGGCAACATGGAATATAGAATGAAATTATTAGAATTTTATAGAGAAAGTGAAAGATCGACTACAATGTGTGTTTAGTGGGTGAGACAAACCTACCTATCGCTTTATTATCTAATACTTTTACTTTGTGATTTATAGCGTATTACTTACCAATCAACTCTACATCTATCATTAGATAGATAATATCTATCATTACTCATTAATTAAGTTTTTAAATCATTTTATAGGAGCTTCTATTCCATAATTTGGCTATAAAATTAAGTTCGTTATTATTTTAAAACAGGAAGAAATACTTTTTATTAAATCCAAGTGCGAGTCGGACCCGCGCACGAAGGGTTTCGTACCATTATACCAATATTTTACATGTTAACTTAACATATTATTATTTAAGTAGTTATTTTTGTACGAAGTGTTCCAAGTAAGCAATTATAATTATAACATTTTACAAGTTAGGCCTCGATATTTCCTGAACTAACAAAGTTATCTAAGCCGTTATAGTTTCCTATTAAACAAAGTACCTACTCACTAAAAAAATATAATGTAATATTATTATTAGATACATATAATCTAATACGGGACAATACCTACCTATCATTAGTTATAAATTAGGCACACCGCACGCATAGGTACACATAATAAAAACGTAACTAGTCGGTATCTGTAGGTACATGTATTTATAAACAAAACCCAAAACAATGATTCCTGTCTGTTTGTCTGTACGTTTGACGCGCTAGTCTCAGATACTACTGAACGGATTTTGATCGACTGTGGTATGGTTTATGCATTAGTATTTAGTCTGCATTAACACATATACCACTTTTTATCGCGGAAAAATGTATGGTTCCCGTGAGTTTTTTTTTTGCGCGTACGAAGTCGCGGGAAATATCTAGTAAGTTAATAATTTAATTAAGGCTATTGTAATTTTTTTTTGTTAAATTCTTTGAAAAATGCAGTTATCTTCAATTTCATAAAAGATTTCATCCCCTTTATATGCTACAGCCTACACCCTGACATACACGGTATGGTACTAAAATACAAACATCGACGCGAGTCCGGAAGCTATCGGAGGCGCGGGAAATTTTGGACCGCGATAAGTGCTTCATTTTTTAATGCGCAGGTGCGCTCACCCCATGCGAGTACTTATTTAAGGATTGAAAACCTTCCTATATCTATTGCTGAAAACTGCATTAAAATCCGTCGAGTAGTTTAAAAGATCTAAGCGAACAGACAGCGGAAGCGACTTCAATGAGGCTGTTTAAGTTCGTAACATCTGACAGCTATTTGACACGACTAGCGGGTCCGACTTTTACAAAGCGCCGCCTGGTGGCAGAAAAAGTGTCGAAAATTTATATTGTCAGTTTTTGAAATCACTTGCGCCACTACCACCCCTGATGGCACAGGTCTGCCTCCTAGCGGCAGAAAAAATATCGAAAACCCTCATTTAGGTAGGTAAGTACCTATTTAAAGATAAAGATTACTAATGTAATAAAATCCAAAAGTGGTTCGCCAGGTTTTTCGGCGACCGTAAAGGAAGCCTTCCGATCTATGCGACCGCGACGCGAGACCAGCAACCCAGCGAATCAGGTTCTCTGGCCACTCTCAACGGTCGCGCGACGCGGGTCGCTGGGATTGTTTAGTGCTCCATATAAACTCATAGGTACTAAGCAGTGGCTCCGCGACCCTATTTCGGTCTCAGGTCGCGGTCTCGCGTCGCGTGCATCGGAAGGCTACCTTAACAATTATTTAATTTTTTAGTATGGCGGGTTTTTGGCCTGTATATTCATGATGGATGTAGGTGTGAACGCGTCCGTGGTGTGCTACAGAGACACCTTCGCGAAGGGGCTGCAGGACGGCCTGACCCAGACCATAGTTAACTACGACCCTCAGAAGACTAACTTTGATTTCGCGCAATCCACGGTAAATTATCATGATATTTTAGACAAATCACAAACCTATTCCTACCATTTCTTTAAATCTGTTGTTTTTTTTGTCTACAATCTAAACAGTGTTTCCCAAACATCGTTCCACCATGGCCCGGTAATTTTCACACTGTCCCTTCGTGGCCCACTTACTTTTAAACTTAATAGCAAAGCAAATATTACAAATTTATTAATAGTAAAAATGTTTTATTAATACTACATATTTTGGTATCAAGGCGATACGAATACGCTTACGAATATTTAAGATGCGTCGATTGATTGTAAGTATTGTTTTCAAAACAAGGTGGGAATGTTGCAACCCGGTATTTTATTTTGATGGCCCGGTACCGGGTCGCGACCCGGCAGTTGGGAAACACATTCTATCCGTCTGCCTAAGACTTCCTAAGCTGAAAGCGCAAAAACCTATGACTTTGTCTCCCGTTCAAAGCTATAATCCTACTTCGAGATTTTGTACCTGTACTGTTATACAAAAACCGGCCAAGTGTTTCCGTAGTCACCGTAGTAGTTTCCGTAGTCACACATTTATGATTATATTTTACATGTTACTTACTATTTCGTTAATTTTGTATGAAGTTCTCTAAGTAAGCCAAATTTTACAAGTTATCTGAGTCGTTTTTTTTTAAGATTTTTCGAGGGATTGCGAGAAAAAAAATCATCCTCATTACGTGTAAAGGATACCTCGAGGCTTCACCTCCAAAAAAAAATATTTTTCGTGATTTTAATTTAGCAGTTTGTCGACGTGATAAATCCATGCAAAGTTGCAAAGCACTAACCGTTTGGAAGGTAAGCCGAGAACGGACGGACATGAAGAAACCACAAGGGTTCCGAGACGTGAACAGAACCCTAAAAGAGCATGACGTGTACATATAAGTCAGTAATACAGTAGTACTTCGTTTATCATTTAAAATACAAGATTGCATCGCTCGTGTCGGTGACTCGCGTTACGCGATCATGAAATTTCACTCTCAACGCGCCTAAATCAATTTCACTTAAAAAAAATTTCAGCTCCAGTGTTGCGGAGTGGCGAACTACACAGACTGGATGCGACTCTCGCCGCAGCGGGTGATCCCCATCTCCTGTTGCATCGACACCAACCACTGCGTCACCGCCAACTACAGCGACGTGTATCAACGAGTACATTGAAATGATCCTTTCTATTCCTTACTTATATTATAAATACGAAAGATGCTATTACCCACTGGATGGATTTCGGTACAGGGATAAATTAGTCCCTATGGATAACACGCAATTTTTATCGCGGCAAAATGTACGGTTTCTGTGTGATATGTAAATTTTAATTTACCGACCGTTGGCAGAACAGGGCGGCCGACCTGACAAAGGCGTCGACGAATTGGATGCATTTGAAATACTAGCTGAATGTTGCAAAGGAACACGATTTATGGAGAAGAGTCTTTCACTCAGCAGCGGCACACAATTCACAAACGACTAATTAAAAAAAAATATTATTTATTCCCATTTACCCGTATAACAATCCATTAGAGTTTTGCCGGGGAGTTCAATGGGTCATCATCATCATCATTAACAGCCATAGGACGTCCACTGCTGGACATAGGCCTCCCCCAAAGATTTCCACAACGAACGGTCCTGGGCCACCCGCAACCAACGGCGGCCCGCGACCTTCATAAGGTCATCGGTCCACCTAGAGGGAGGCCGTCCAACGCTGCGCTTTCCAGTTCGTGGTCTCCACTCTAGAACCTTTACTCCCCAGCGATTATCAGTTCTACGAGCGATGTGGCCTGCCCATTGCCACTTCAACTTGCTGATTCTGCGAGCTATGTCGGTTACTCCAGTTCGTCTGCGAATCTCCTCGTTGCGGATTCTGTCACGCAGAGAAACCCCGAGCATAGCTCTCTCCATCGCTCTTTGAGTGACTTTGAGCTTATTTAAGAGGCCAACAGTTAGGGACCACGTTTCACATCCATAAGACATCACTGGCAACACGCACTGTTTGTTCAATGGGTGACGTTGAGGAATTCGTATTTCTTCATAAATTTGTGTTATTTCGGTTCTTAATGTGTAATATTGGTAGAATATTAACCGTTAAATATTCGTTAACGTGCACAAGTGTGGGCAAATGGTACAACTTCTCAAAACGTGCTATTTTGTGTTTCCCGCCAAAACTCCCTAGGAACTTTCAGTAAAGCTTCTACCACTTTACTGAATCGACTGACATGTCTCATGGACTGTACTGACTATATATTTGGACTTTGACTGGACTTTAGACTTGACGATATAGGAATACGGTGTTGAAAATTGTAACGAAAGTTCTATTTCCCGCCTTTTTATCTTGGACACTGGCAAATGGTTATAGGCCGATGCCATAAATAAATAAGAAAACAATCCATTAGTATTTATTCTATACTTCTATACTAATATAATACTGAGGAAAGATTTGTTTGTTTGCATTGAATAGGCTCCGAAACTACTGGACCGATTTTGATGAAATTTGGCACATATATAGAATAGACCACGGGAAAGGGCATAGGCTACTTTTTAATGCGGTAAAATGTACGGTATTCGCGGTATTTCCTTTTGCGCGTCTAGTAGTTTATTATTTTCAAAAACAATAACAATTTTACTTTTGTTTTTCAGGGCTGCTACGAAATAATCGTGGAATATATTACAAGCAATATGAACATTATAATAGGGGTGGCTGTCGGAACTTCTCTCTTACCACTCGTCGGAGCTTTTCTGTCCTGCTCTTTGGCAAACTACATCAAAAAATCTAAATACGACGCTATTGAATAAAGAATAATATTTCAATTTACATATTCTCAATTTACGAATTTCGAATCTTTACTTATTTGACTGACTATTTTTTGTATGTAGTATTGACTTTTTAAATATTTTATTCTTAGTATATGTATTGATATTATAAATTATATTATAATTGTTGTTATAATGTTGGACTTATACTATACCATCAATGCATGCACTATCAAAATATGAAAATCTATACTTTATCTTGTTCTTAACTTATCAATTTAAAAAAATCTTAATAATGTTATTGTTAAATTAAGCTAAATTATTATATGTTTAAAATGATATACAATGATGCAAGCTAACATGTTTTTTTTTTATTTATTTATCAAAGTATTTAACCGTCAACATTTATAAATCCACAAATAAGAGAATCAAAACAAGCACCATTATATTAATCACTGTCCGAGCTATTTCGTTCTTTTGTTTCAACTGGAGTTTCTTGTTTGTAATGTCTATACTCTGGTTTCAACTCCCACATATTCTTGTGAGGATTTTTCAAATTATAGTTACATACCTCTTTCAAAATTTCTTTTAGATATACGATAGGTTGCCGTGTTATCTAAAAATAGAACATGTATTAGTGATAGTGCTTTCCGTTTACAGGGGGAAATACATTTACACAAAAGGGATTGTGTCAAAGCTCAAGTAGTTGTAAGATGGAAAATCTTAAAAAGATCAAGAATTTAGATTTTACTGCGCGGGAGACGGGGCGCCGGGCCTAGCACCACACGCCCATGGATGCTCCAATCACACATATGGGTAATTGGAGCATTCGTCGGCTTGACATTAGCTTGTTCATCATACGGTAACAATTATTCGTAATTTCAGTACATTTATAATTTTTTCTGAACTACTTTTTTAAATGTATAATTAAGTGAACAATAATTTTAAATTGGTAGTGATGTAACTAGTAAAATAAAATTTTACCAAGTTAGAAAAAAATTTACTAAGTTTGCCATAGTACTCTATTTCCTACCAAGTATACTCTCTCTGTCTCGAAACAGAATAAAAAATCAGCCAGTATAAAGTATATTATTATGTCAAATTGAAATGGGCCATAATACCTTTTGTAGATCTTTGATATTGTAATACTGGTGTTTCTCGAATGCTGCAAACAACACATTGAGTACAGCTTCTTTATCATCACGAGCTTTCTTGCCTTCAGCCTTCTTACGTTCCTGGTATTCAATCTAAAATTTCAAAGTTATTATATATGTATAAAATGTAAATTAGACAAACAAAACATCAAAAAATATGTTTTCATCATACTTACATTATGTTTGTGATCAGAAACTGGCTTGAAGTTTTGTACTATTCTGTCTAATTGTTGTACTTGTCTCTGTGGCATTGATGCCTTTCTTATGGATTCTGACTTTAACTTATAGTAAATAGAGTCAGCATAAGGCCTACATTCTAACCTTTGTACTATACGTCCCTCCATGTACAGTTTTTCCGACTCTGGCACTACTGAATCAGTATTTGTTGCTGTAACACAAAAATTACATACCAAGATGATTAAATTTGATGACATTGATGCAAAAATTTAATGCTTCGGCAAATACTTACGCACTACGTGGGAGAAAACTCCTAATGACTGCCGGGTTACATTCGACACATCAAGTCTATGCTCCTTTGGTATGCTCTGCTCGCCGGGGTCGTTTAAACACAATACTGCCTCTGACAAAGAAAGCTGCACTTGTGCTCGTTGTCCAGGAACCCGAGATATCTTTAACTTGCCTACTTCTATATTACTAGTTGCTTTTTCCCATTTGTTTGCTATATACTTAGGAACTTTAACAAGCCATACTCCTCTTCCCGTATTTGATAAGTCAAGCTCTCTGTCTACGTGCGGGGTAGTATTTGTAGTAGCCATATTATTCGCAGACGTAGTAGAAATTATACTAAAGTAAGTTTTTAACACAAACTAAGTTAAAACTTCTAACTTTAAAACCTCACAGCAATTTCACATTCATTGACAAATGACAACAGACAATTCTTCTTCTTCTTCTTCTTTAAAATGGTCTCCCACAAGGAATAAACAATAGGCTACTATACTCGGAATTATAATTCGATTCCATATTTGACATTAGCTACTGTCATTTTGTAAAATAATGATACCACATATAATAGTGTAGTGATGACACAAAAATCGATAAACAATCGCGATTTACGTTTATGTAATCATAATATTGGTGTGCCAATTAAAGACTAAATTATTGATTTTTATTTAAATAAATACATAATTATTCATAATAATTATTTATTAATTAGTAACCACTGCTTTATTTTATAAAAAGTTATTTAATATTTTTGTTTTTTATATTAAAAACAAAACTTATAATAAAAGAGCCTAGATAGATAGTTTTCTGTATTGGCAACCCGTGTGCGCTCGTGCAGCTATCGCCATTTTGTTTATCTTGTCATTCGGCTTCATTCTCCCAGTCTGACTGCAAGAATATCTTGTTTCATTGCGAATCGATATTTTGTTATTTTGTTGGGTTTTTGTTAAAGTTTTGTTACGTTGTGTTTGTTGTTACGTTTATAGTTTTTTGTGAACTTTGAGTGAATCTATTTGTTTTGGTTTTCCATCAAAATGGATCATCAGCCAAGTACATCACAAAAAGACGTGGATGATTTCTTGTCCCCAAGAAAAAAACGTCCACGAAAAGCTTTCACTGTTACTGAAAAAGTAATGATCCGCAATGCCTACAAGTACGTGAAAAATGAAACTTCTGCGCAATTGGAGGCCTTTGAAGTTGTGGAAGAAAATAAATGTATAAGCAAAGTTGCTGACATATTGGGAATAACTCACGCTCTGTTTGTAATATTTTGAAGGAAGTAAATAAAGGTGTGCCGCCAACGCCTCCTAAAAAAAACTGAACCAAAGCGAAGTTTCAAAGATAAAATTGATGAATTTACATTCTCCGCAATACGAAGAATTGTTCATTAGTTCTTTTACCGAAATGAACCTCCAACCATTGCAAAGGTTAGTCAATCAGTCAGACAGTATTATTTTATACCTACATCTTTTATATATAAGTAATGATTTCAAACTATTATACAATTTACTATTTTAGATTTTACAAGTGATGAACGATGATCCAGAAATGCCCAAGGTTTCCAAAGACACCCTCAGAAAAATTTTGAAGCATCTTAATTTTAAATTTGTTGCACGGTCACGCAAGAGCACACTTATTGATCGAAATGATATAATAACATGGCGCCAGCGTTACTTACGATTTATATGTCAGTTTCGACGAGAAGGGAGACATATATATTATCAAGATGAAACTTGGGTTAACGCAGGGAAGGCTAACATTTTGAATTTATATACATTTTACATTAAATTTAATAGTAATATTGAATGTTCATGTACTATGTTTATTTTTAGGTCATACTGTAAAAAAACTTGGGTGGACAAGAAAGTCACATCATCTCGGCAAGTGTTTTTGGAGGGACTGACCACTGGATTAAGAAATCCATCTGGAAAATGCACACGTCTCATAATTAGCCATATTGAAGTGAAGAAGGCTTACTGGAAGAGGGGCTCATGATTTTTGAAGCAAAAAAAATTGTGAAGATTACCATGATGAGATGAATGCAGTTTGTTTTGAGGAGTGGTTCGCTGGAGTCTTACCACAATTAAGACCAAACTCAATTGTGGTGATGGATAATGCACCTTACCACTCCCGAAAATTGGAAACGGCACCAAAAATGAGCTGGAAAAAATCTGCCATTCAAGACTGGCTTTTAAATAAAAATATTCATTACGAACCAGATATGTTTAAAGCTACGCTTTTAGAACTGATTCCACATAACGAGTCTTTTAATAAGTACGCTGTAGACGAAATGGCAGCACAACATGGGATCACGGTTTTAAGACTGCCCTCTTACCATTGCGAGCTGAACCCTATCGAATTGATATGGGCGCAGGCAAAGGGGCACGTAGCTCAAAATAATAAAACCTTCAAATTGACAGACGTGAGAAATTTATTTGAGGAAGGCATTCAAAAAATTACGGCTACCGAATGGTCTAAATGCGTATCCCATGTTGTCAAAGAAGAGGAAAAAATAAGTAGGCTAGATATGTTAATTGACAACATCACAGACACATTTATAATAAATTTTACAGAAAGTGACAGCGATAGTGATAGCGATGACGGCGACGATTTATAAAATAAAATATTACCATAATACATCTATTTGTTTTATTTCTCATGGTCCTTCATGATCAATTTTTTTATTTGTTTCACACACAATTATTAAAGAAAACTCTCAGATCCTTAATAAAATTCATCGTCATAACTAAATCCGTTCAGAAATATTTAATTTCCTGATATACTTAGTTTCTATTAAAGTAGTAGTTGTTTAGATATACTACTATAAACGAGAGGAATCGATCCGGAAATATTCCATTTCCGTATCGAATAATTTCACAACGTCACTATTTAGTACTTGTCATAACGTTGCAACACTGAAATTATCAAATCTGGAATCGAATTAAAATTCCGAGTATAGACCTTGATTTTGTTAATGTCCTAAAGGCTTCATAATTATTGTTTCTCCTCTAATTTGGTAGCCGTCTGTTGTGCAGTGTGTGGTCTAGCGTTGTCCAGAAGAAGCTACTGCCTAGAGCGAATGACCAACCTCGGTTGTTTAGCAGCTAGCTTTTCCATCATGATTTGCAGTTGCTGGTAATAGACATCTGCCGTAATCGTCTGGCCAGATTTAAGAAAGCTGTAGTGAACGACACCGGCACTAGTCCACCAAACGTTCACAAGTAACTTTTTTTGATTCAATTTTCGCTTGGGGCAGGCTTTGGTTGGTCCGCCAGGATTCAGCCATTGGGATGAGCGTTTCTGATTATCGTACAGGATCCACTTTTTATCGCAGGTAATGATTCGATTTAAAATCCCTTTATTATTGTGTCGGTTGAGTAATGTAACGCAGCAGTCGACGCGTGTTTGCTGCACTCAATTCATGAGGATCAACAGTTTTATCACTAACACCGCAGCCTGCAGCTAACTCGGACGTGGCTTGCGATGGATCCGCTTCCACAATAGCCTTCAATTCTTCATTATCACGGGGCATATTCTGCAGGTCGAAATTTCCATAACGAAAACGTTGGAATCAAAACTGCACTGTGTTTTCTTTTGCGATACCGCCGCCATACACATCATTAATCCTTCGAGCCGTTTCTGCAGCACTTGTGCCACGGTGGAACTCGTACTCGAAAATAATACGATATTTCAAGTTTTCCAGTTTATAAACAGAGTGACGCAAAGAAAAAACCAAAAATTATCGACACAGTGTCAAACACAGAGAGAATTTCCTTTATATGGAAAACACTCTATGACTAAAGGTTTTAAACTGTAACGCCATTAAAAAATATACTGCCTTGTCTGTCTAATGTCAGTTGTCAGTTATTTGCAAAGTGCAATTTTTGGCAATTTGCATCTTTCGACATTTTCGAATCGTAGGCTTCAGTAGTATTACTTATCATCTATGATCGTAGGTATGCGAAAAATATAGGTAACAAAAGTCTGTTTATGAATTCGATAACTATAAGGTTTTATTTCTTTATATTAAAATGTGAGACTTATATCTAAAAAAGTCGCAATTAATTATTATAGTCCGACTAGTCATATGTTTATGTATGGAAATCATGTTTGGATATAGCAAAGAAGCAGTAAGAGTTAAAGTCAAGGTTTGTATTGTGTAAATATTTCAGTAATTTTTAATAGTGAAGGTAATCTATTGTATTAATGTTTTAGAAATGCGAAGGTAAACTTCAACAGGAACTACGCAAGTTTTCTGTTGATCCACAAATTACTTCATTGGAGGTATTGCAAAGTATTTTGATCAAGGCTTTTGATATCAAATCGGATTTTACTCTCTCGTACAGAACCGTTGATGATTATGGACAAGAGATTTATTTGCCACTATTGTCTGATTGGGACTTGGATGCTGCATTTCTCAAGTAAGTATTGGTGTAGCTCAGACTATTTTTGTTTGTTTTTAAAATCCTTCTTCCATCCTTTAGTATTATGGATAATAAGAATCTATTAGAAGTTTTTGTTTTATATCCGAATCATAGGTACCTGGTATATGTTTTATCTCCATAGTATATTTATTCTTTTGTATATTTATGATATTTGTATATAGTTGTAGTTATACAATAATATTTTATGAATATTCTGAGGCTTGTTTTTTTAGTGAATTTTTTACAATTTTCATAATTCCTAAATAGACAAAGCAAGAATCTAAAAATTATAAACTTTTACAGGTCTCATAATATAGCTTTAACACAAAGAGCAGAACCATGTGTTCAGTTAAAGGTGGATATGAAGCCTTTTGCAGAGGCATCAGAGGACTGGGAACCACCCACTATAACAGAGACACCAACTGTAACACAAAGCATCAAAGAACAACCAATTGTCCACCAACCAACTACAACAGAAAAAGTAGAAACACAAACTGGCTTTCAAGGGTTAATTATGAACCAGGTAAAGGACAATTATATTTATGTTGTTTAAGAAAAGTTCTTAAAACTTCTTTAAAATTGCTTTTAATATACATACTCCTGGACCTGTCCTGGCCTGCTATATTTATCTTGTCTTAATTTTAAAAGGTTGAAAAAACATTTAACCTGGTATCTCGCGCACTAAATTTGTATGAAGAGCCAAACACACTTCCTCGACCACCGCTAAGCGATATTGAGTTCCGTGCTTTCCTCGATGCTGTCGGACAAATCAATAACACATCTAAGCTTAGAGAAGTTATTTACTGTGGAGGAATTGAACCAAGCTTAAGGTGAGTTCGGATATCATTCAACATTTTTCTTTGACTTCAAGACATGTAATATAGCTGAATGTAATATTTTTTTCTTTTACTGCTAGGTACTATAAAACTGGAAAATATTTTTATTTTACTTGTACACAATAGGGATACTAGTCAACACTAGTGTGGAATATCACATTTTTATAAATTAAATTTTAAAATTTTGATTAAAAATACATAAATCTAAAAGAAATAGGTATTTAGATTGACACGGTTAAAAGTTATAAGCAAATAAAAAATATTGCCCATATCTTTCTCTCAAAACGATTTGTTACGTCAGAAGTTGCTACAGCTACAATTTTGTAATGTCAAATGCATGGCGGGTGCAGCTCGTGACGTCATAGGCCGATATATGGCTTTCTTTCATATTGTAAATTTAAATTGTTTGTATCTTCGTTATAAGATATACGAAAATGGGTTCTAGATTGTTTATTTTTTAAGTAACATGTTGTCTAACATCGAATAGACGAAAAAAAAACTTTTTAGGCAACATGCCTATTACAATTAAATCTACTTTGCAAACAGGGATAGGCACTTCATTGACTTTTATTGTGGTTACTAAATTACTAATATCATTCTTCTCATACAATATTTATTCTCAGTTTATTATGATCATAACTAAAATGATAATGAACCAATATAAAATTAGTTTTATTTGTAAATAGATGTAGCTAGAAAGAAAATCTGCCAATCGTGTGAAAACTATCATTTTGCAACAAAAAAAAGCATGCAAGCAGCCTGCGTGCTAGCGCATTTTAATCCATTCAGAGGTTTATGCAAAAAACTGTAATATATAAACACGCGGCAAAAGAGAAAAGTTGGAATTTTGCTATGTTAAAATTTTTAATCAGTTTGTGTACCACTTCACATAATGGCAAGTCATTTTCTACATATTTTATTACTTTTTAGAAGGTCAGGGGAAATACAAAGGCCAGGGTAGAGACATATTTGACCAGGATTCTTAGACTGATGCAATAAAATAACAATACCTGGGTAACCGAGCTTTGCTCGGAGTTCTGATAAATTAAAATAATAAAAAGAATCACTAAAATGATGACCTGACCGAGATTTGAACCACCACACCAAATTCCAAATTTCCGAACAAAGCATAAAACGCATACCAAATTGCCAAACGGACTGAAATAATAGTGTCAAAATTTTTGATATACTGTTGCATGACGAAAGGAAAAACATATATAGCTTAAAAATGCACAGTTTCCGAGGGATAAGACTTAGCTAGATCGATTTTTCTCCCCTAAAACTCCCGGCATACTAAATTTCATGGTAATACTTCTAGCCCTTTACGAGATACCGATTATATATAATAAGGTTCGGTAAAATTAATTACGAATATTTTGAGCATAATATTATGTTCTACTGCTTATTTAGACACAGAAAAATAATTGTTATACTCGGAAAAAAATCATCCTTTAGATTTATATTTGAGTTTGCGTTGAGCGAAGAGTCACCCATACATGAGATGATGTTTTTTCTTTGAGTATGCCAATATTTTTTTGAAAAAACGTTAAGATCTACTGATGAAAATGACGTTAAGATCTACTGATCATATACCCAAAATATCCGTAGTTGATTTTACCAAACCTTATATATTATACAAGATAGTCTCGTTTAAAGTATAATATATGAAAATCAACTTTTATTAAACATTAAACTTATAATCAGGCTGTTATTTTTATCAGAATGTAACATAAATAACTTTGAGTTAAGACTATCATTTAAAGCCTTTTCTTTAGTCTAAAACAAAAGCATATTTGCTATTGTTCCACAATCTTAATGAGTAAACAACATGTAATCCTATATTTAACAATGAATAAAATATCTCGTATTATTAATTCTAATTAAGAAGCAGACTAGCGCTTTTAGGGTTAATCATACTTTTTATAATCAGGATAATTTTTATGCTCTGTAATTTTCTTTACGTGTTAACTTTTTTCGTGGTGCCATAATCTGTAACAATATAATACTAATAACTATTAGAACTTCTTTATTTTTTTGTCATAAGAATTTCTTTATGATATGATTAGTAATTTTAAAGTGATTTTGATACATGTTAGATATTCTGAATTAATTGGCACATAAATTTATGATAAAGATTATCTCCCCTGGTCAATAAGTCTCTCCCCTGGCACTTATGATGCGATAGGAGAAATATGGCAGAGGAGAGACGTTTTCATGATAAATTCAATTGTTGTAATTAACATACGAAAGTTTTGGCTTCATTATATTAGGTCATTAGTAATGATTGAATGGCTCATTACATATGAAATTGGCGTTTTGTAAAGGAGGAACATAAAGTTAATATTTTTTAAACATAATATATTTATTTAATCAAAGTATATACCATTGCTATCTATGCACTTTTGCCATCTCATAGGTAGTTTATTGATTCCTTTACTAAAAATAAAACCATTCGGACAGGAATCAATAAAATCTTTGAAGGCTCTTTGGACTGCCCCATCGGAGTTGAATTTTTTCCCTTGCAAGAAGTTATCCGAATTTCGAAAAAAATGGTAATCTATTGGAGCAAGGTCCGGGGAGTACGGTGGATGTCTTAGACATTCCAATTGAAGCTCCTCTAATTTGGTAGTCGTCTGTTGTGCAGTGTGTGGTCTAGCGTTGTCCTGAAGCAGCAGTGGCCTAGAGCAATAGACATCAGCCGTAATCAGCTGGCCAGATTTAAGAAAGCTGTAGTGAACGACACCGGCACTAGTCAACCAAACGCTCACAAGTAACTTTTTTTGAGTCAATTTTCGCTTGGGGCAGGCTTTGGCTGGTTCGCCAGGGTTCAGCCATTGCGATGAGCGTTTCCAATTATCGTACAGGATCCACTTTTTTCGATTACATTTCGTACAGGATTCGATTTAAAATCCCTTCATTACTATGCCGGTTGAGTAATGTAACGCAGCAGTCGACGCGAGTTTGTCGGTTTGCTGTACTCAATTCATGAGGTTTGTAGCTCAAGTGGCCAGTAGGAGAAAACACCAATTTCATATGTTAGGATCTAATATATCACAGTTTAATTATTGTAGTGTTATTAAATCAGAGCAGTAAATGCTAATAAATTAAGTTAATAATGTAACTTTTATAACTTACCAGTGGAGAGACGCAATTACCTTACGAGACCACTACACTTCACGGCTGCGTCGCAACAATGACAAAATGCCGGCACTTTATCGGCTCACGTGTTTAGTAAAGCTAACTGCATGTCGAGAGAGACGTCCTTGAGCGGTATTCCGAATATGGCCGTCTTGTTTTTAAGCCGGGAAGTAGCGAAACAAAATGTGCCAGGGTAGAGGCAAAAAAATTGGGACAAAATGCAAGTTCAAAAATTGAAAATTAATTAATATTTTTGTATTTTTTCTTTGAAATACTTAAGTATATCTATTTAAAGGACACTGGCGAATCCTGCCTGATTTTCCATCAAGAGCGGCCAAGTTTCGAACATATATGGTTTTATAGTACTCAAGTGGTTATATAAATATATATATATATATATATATATATATATATATATATATATATATATATATATTTACGACTTGGGTAAAACTGCGATGGGGACTTCAATAAAAAGTTATGAGTCTCAGAATATCAGAGAATTGATGTCTAAAATACGTACTTATCTGCAGTAATCGTTGTCATCATATTATATAGTCTATGGTTATCATACTGTAAATTGTCAATTTGAGGCGTAAAATCTCCATCTAGTGGCCCAGTAAATAGATTTATTTTAATTGTAGTATAAAGTTATTTTCTTTTTCTATAGCTCAGCAGTTTCGTAGTAGTTTTATGAAAAAATAAAAATACTTGGGGAAGTGAAATAGATCCCTCTATACTGTTTATATACTAAGAAAAATAATTATTGTTTTTGGTTTTCATAACGTGAAAGTAACATCTATCATTTATCTGTTAGCATATTGCGTTTCCAAACAGACTAGTTATTAACTTCATTGACACCGCGAATAGAAGATGTCGCTTTTCCTCAACCCGCCTCTAGAGCAATATATTGAACTATAAGTTGGGTTATATTTAATCAATTATCTTTTGTCCCCCGAGTTTGATGTATAATATTATTGTTTTTTTTTGTTCCTATGCTCATTAAGTACAACTTACAATAAATACTTTTTGTAGCCTCGTATTTTAATTACCAGGCAGTAAATGTAGGCAGGCAGTAATTGCCAGTCTCCTTTATATTAAACATACTTTGCTTGACAAACTGATAAAAAGAAGCTATGTTCTACCTGAAAGTTGAACTAAAACTGGCAAAAGGACAGGCCAGGGTAGATACTATTTTAGACTTTACTACGAATTTCATAAAAATGTGGTTCATTTGGGCATTTAATTTTGACGTTATGTAATAAAGTCTATTATGTTCATGCTATTTGTTATAAAAATACGACATACTAAATAAAATACCTACTCAAAAGTGATTGCCGCTGAAGTTTACTCTTCTCGTAGAACTTCTCATATACGCGTAAACATAGCAAATCGACCGAAGTCCATGTTTATTAATATTTCATATATTTTTTTCAGGAAAGTTGTATGGAAACATATTTTAAATGTTTATCCAGATGGCATGACTGGTAAAGAAAGAATGGATTATATTAAAAGGAAAGCCAATGAATATTATGTGTTAAAAGCAAAATGGAAGGACTGCATACAGAAAGGAAAGGTTTGTTTATCATTAGAAACTAAAATCAGTTCACCTGAAATGTCAAAAAATATTTGGTATCAAAAGAAAGGTCATGGCAAGAACACGGCTCTAGCTTGACCAATTTGTACCTATGCATTTCTTTTTTTTTTTTTTTCTTCAAATATTTCTTTCTGATTTTCGATTTTCATGTAATAAAATATTTTTAGGTTAATGCGGATTTGGCCTATGTTACAAGCATGGTACGTAAAGATGTGCTCCGAACTGACAGACATCATAATTTCTATGCTGGAAGTGATGATAACCAGAATATTGCCTCGCTTTTTAATATTCTTACAACGTGAGTTATTTACATCTTTATGCTACATAGTTCACATAGCTATTTCAAATTTTGCAATAACATAAATTATGTGACTGTGTTACTTATACATTTAAACATTTCACATACATTTAAAATAAAAATATTATTTACAGGTATGCTATATACCATCCGACAGTGAGTTATTGTCAAGGTATGTCGGATTTAGCTTCTCCCCTGCTGGTGACAATGGGCGACGAGGCTCACGCCTACATTTGCCTCTGCGCCCTGATGACACGTCTCTACCCAAACTTTCTTCTTGATGGAGAGGCTATGACCCAAAAATTTACGCATTTAACCGAATCTCTTCAAGTCTACGACGCCGATTTCTATAACTATTTAAAATCACAACAGGCAGATGACCTTTTATTTTGTTATAGATGGTTGCTTTTAGAAATGAAAAGGGAATTCGCTTTCGATGACGCTCTTAGAATGCTGGAAGTACTTTGGGCTTCCTTGCCACAGAAATCACCTTCCGTTGAACTTATGCTAAAGGAAAAAGAATTTGATCCCAATGTAGGTGACAATATTGATCCACCTCCCCTGAGCCCCCTGATCAAAGCACCCCGGGAAAATGCCTATACTAAAGTTTGTGCAATCAGAAGACAGAGCTCAAGTTTTAGTATAGCTAACACGAAAGCACCCAAACTTGTCACAATAAAGCAAACAAACCACAGCTTAGACGAAAACACAGTTAGAAAAACCCTCAATAACGCATCTCTAAAAAATGCTAAAGAATTTCAAAGCTTAGATGAAGCTATGTTAAGACATCACAGAAGCCTTAAAGATGACAAAACAGAAAACCATAAAGACAAAGACATGAAACCGAAGAGAAATATGACGAGTGTACCCGAAGATAGAAAATTTGTAGAAACTGAGGAGCCGATTTCTACCAGTTGGTCGAGCACTGGCAACTTAACAAACGGAACGGTGCACACAGACCTCAAGGAAGTGCCTCTGTGTAGTCAGATAAGACTTCTGCGAGACAAAATACAAGTTCACAATAATAGATTTTTCTCATCGCTAGATAAATTGGATTCATCTGGCGGCGATGGTTATAACGCACCAAGAGTTAAAATGATAAAAAACCTTAATGAGTTTTTGAATTTCGCAACTGGTAGTAAATCAAATATCAAATACGGTAAGTTACAAAGAACTAATTCCGCAATAGAACACAACCGAGACAACGAATGTCCTAAAATAACCGTAAACAAAACGTCATACGACGAAAACGACCTAACAGAACAAAAATATAAAACTCCGCAACTGAAAAATATTATAATGAAAACTAGTCTTGAAATTAATGACGGCAGTAGTCCCGACGACTCGCAAGAATACTATCCGATGACGACTTCAATGACTAGAGAGTTGAGATTAGAATTAGAACATTTGGACCGACAGGTGTTTGGTAATTCTTACGTAAATAGATGTAGTGTAACTTGTGATTCTCCTTCAGACTCCACCAGCACTGAAGAGCGACCTAAAAATTGTGATCATAAAGCCAAACAAGATAAGCCAACTGACGCGTTGGAACTAGAAACTGAGGTAAAAAAAGGTGGGCTTGTTAAAAAGTCCCCACTTCTCGAAACCATAAAATCGAATGCTAGAAGTGCTGAGGACATTTATCTTTGGGAAAATCCTTTGCATCGAAACACTCCCACTACTCGAACCACTGCCAGCTGTCCTCAGACGCCGGACGAACAAGCTGACTTAGATTTTGACATTGACACTGGGGAAATATTTGAAGAACATTCGGGAAAGAAATCGATAACTCCAATAAGACTTCTGAGAAAAAATTACTCCTTGGATAATAATTACGTATCTAAAAGTAAACGCCATTCGGAAATACAGTCTAGTGATTCTGATTCTTCCGAAAAGGAATCACCGGGAGTAGAAAGCGATTACAAAAATATTCACAAAGGTGAGAGTAGTTCTAAGTCCCATAAATTTTTCTCAAATATGTCTCAAGAGCTAGAAAATGCAAAAAAAAATTGTGAATCTTTACTCAATGTGAAACAGCCTAATCTTCATAGCGTAGCTTCTACAATAAATAATTTTCAAAAAAAATATGAAGCACTTAAGCCTCCTACACACAAAATTACAAATGTCTCTGTAAGTAGCGAAAATTCAACTAGAAATAATATTAGTAACCTTCCTGCACCGACGGTTTTCGGGGGTGGTAATCCATTTTTGATGTATTTATGTTTGACAGTATTGTTACAACATAGAGATTACATCATGCGCAATCGCATGGACTATAATGAGTTGGCTATGCATTTTGATAAGATGGTTAGGAAACACAATGTGAACAGGGTCCTCAATCAGGCGCGGCAAATGTATGCTCTCTACTTGAAACAACAAGCTAATAAGACTGGCGATGTTAGTACTTAGATATGTATTATAAGTTGATTTATAATTACAGTGATAAGTGTATTTGTTGCTCATATAACTTTATTTTATGAATAATAAGAATAATTCAATGTTTATCCAATCGAAGAACAAAGAGTATATTTGAATTAGTTATTTTAATATGCATTGCAATAATTAATTTTTGAGTGAGCTTCTACGTCAGATGTTAAAATATGAGCCTTATAGTCCTTAGTAAAGTAAGTGGAAATTTTTGCGATGCATATTACATAAATAAAATTCAAATAATTAGCTAATAAGAGGCTATAAAAGAAAATTAATTATATTGTTAAACGATTTAAAAAAATGTAAGGCCCACTTGCGTAGATCTGGGTTAAATATCGTATTATCTCTCGTTCTTCGTATTTATGAAAGAGAAGGCATGATATTTTAACCTAGGGTTAACTTTAACCAAGATCTGCGCAAGTGGGCCTAACAGTCTATTTAAGTGTGTAATTTGTTTTAACGCGCAAAAAGTAATTGTTTTTACAAGATGACTGTAAAGCCTCGAAATTGTGATATTATTATTTTTTGATTTGTCTATGTTAACTTTATAACGTAGGTATGCGTATTTTTAAATATATTAATTTAAAGTCAAACATTTACTACGTGCAAAGTGATAAGTTTACATCTTTATATCATATTTTTCAGTGATTGTTTATTGTTATTTGTCTTTGATATTATATATTTATTTATCCCTTACTATGATGGAAAGCATAAATACAAATCCTAAGCATTTAAGAAAACATTCCAATTTTAAGACAGTATATTGGGCTTACATCTAGAATAGTATGTTAGTGCCATTATATAAGGATATATATGTAATAATATTATAGTTCATTGTATCATGTATTCATTACTAAGGATTAAAATGTAAATAAATCATTCTTAATCAAACTTTTTTTTTAATAATTAAATGAATAAATAACTTTTATTTCAGGCTGCATAGGCCCATATAATAAATACCACAGAGCATCGTTTCTCAACCATTTTTATGTCGCGAAAAACCCACGAAAAAGCCAAAAAGATAAGGAAAAAGTCTTTCGACGCCGTCACCATAAAATTATAACAATATGTACGTAGCGCTCTATTTTTATCAGCCATACGTTATATGAGCCTTCACTGGTTCGAACGATTTTTTCGACGATCGATTCAAAAGATTGGTTCGAAAAATGAAGCATTTGTACCTATATGTACCTAGTATGTATTTATTATTTTGCAAACAGACTGTGACCCCCTTTAAAAACAAACTCGACCCACCCAAGGGTCGCTTGAGAAACGTGCCTTAGAGACTTAACATACATATTATATTAACTTAAAAACTACACTTTGTCACGCGTTGTCGGCGACGTGATGTGCGCTTCGTTGAGGAGTCTCCCCCGGCTCCACCAAGAAGGTCGACAAAAGATGCGTCGGTACTCTCACCACAAATGAACTACTTTGACCTTGTGGCGAGACTCCAGACGCTCGACCCTCAAAGGGATGGACGTCTTCTTACGTATGTAGTCCACGACGTCTTCGATCTCCATGGACCAGTGCAGGCGGGAGACGTACAGCGGCGTCGCTGGTACTTCACACCGTAGTCGCAGCTCGGGTACGTAGGGTGCGGTGCCGCGGTGGTTGCGTACGGCGGGGGGCTTCCTCTTCTTTTTTCTCCACCAGTGTGAAGCCCACCTCCTGATCTCGTCTTTGTCAAATCGAGGAGGCTCAGCCTTGCGTTTTTCCGCGCCTTGCGGCACCCAGCAGCCTTGCGGTTCTCTTTCACCCCCTTTGTTTTCGCCCGCTGGGGAGGTGCAGGGCCAGCGGCAACACTCGCAAAATTTCGCTGTTTAGGCGCAGGTTGACTCTGCGTCACGCCGACGCAGGCCTGGACGCATGCGGCGGAGGCGGGAGCGGTAGATGTGTCTCCACGACGTGTGGTGACAAAGGCAATTGAATGATCGGGTGACCTACTTAATGAATCATCACATTTTAATTGTAATAATTCATTACGAAAATAACGCTAGATAATGATAGATTCCGATGCATCCAATCTACCTCGCATCTCGTCCAGCTCTACCTTCTATACTGAAGTATATTGTTAATATTCTTCAGCAAGCTGGAGACGTCGACGTGGTCTATCGTTACCACCGGGCGCGGCAGCTTGATGAGATCTTTCGCCACAAAGACCGGCAGGTCGTCTGGATCCGTCTGCTTCAGCAGGGAGATGATGTCCTGCACACTTCGTTCGCCCCCATCTCTCCTCCGTAATGGCATGTTCGCGCTCTGGCCGAGCGTCTCGTACAGCAGCTGCTTGCTGAAACAAATATCTTCACTGGTGAAGGTTGACTTGCAGATCTGCATAATGTCAACCTCGTCCATGGTGTCGATGGCGCGCTGGATGAACGCCCGCAACTCGTTAGCTACCAGCGCCATGTTTGACGTGCAGCGGCAAATCAGTCGTGCAACTCGCAAAAAATTAAATTTTGCTTCGCGAGTGTAATGCGGAGCGCGACCGTACTATACCAACAGAGTAAAAATAATTACGTACAGAGGAACACCTTTCATATAACGATCCAAATTTTGTCAGGGTTATCACAGAAAATGGGGGTAAATTAAACTAAGTCTAGCGTCAGTATACGGTTATTGAGAAAGTCTAATTTGTACATCACAACCCGGCATCGAATCTGCACGGTCATGAGTGTGACTCAGGGGGTCTATTCACTAGATCATGGACGCTCTTTTAATAAAGCAAGACATCTAGAAAATGAAATATTTGATAAGTAAAATAAGATATATTTTTAATTTTTCTATTATTTTTCATACACACAGTACAATACATATAATCACTTTTTTGGTTGCTATTATTTGTATTTAATTACATATATAATGATTTTGACTTTTTAGAAGAAGTAACCCAAGCATATGCTACCAAAAAGTAAGATTCTGCACCAAAGTATACCCTGGACCCAAAAGCACTGAACAGAACTCCTCAGTCTTTAAAGATACGCGTTTGGAAATTTCGACATTGTTTAAAGAACTGCAAGCATATGCCATTATGTAACTTACAGTAATCATCATCATTATCTTAACTAACTCGAAGACCAGATTTTAAATTGTAAATTTTATAAAATGCATGTTCATTGTACAAAAAAGAAATCAATAAATACAAAGTTGATGAAAGATTTCTGTGTTAGTGCTTCAAACCGGTTCGCACTCATCAGCCGCCATGCCGCCGCATACAACTGCTTTAAAATACAAAATAATTGTAAATGAAATGTTTGTAAGATAAAATTATACATACATATAATACGATACATTCGCAACATCTCACAAATTATGTTAGTATGTACTAAATACTATAAACAAAAACTCATACTCTCAACAACACGCGAATGGTCAAAGTATCGATTAATTTTGCATATACTACACGCGCCGCCATTACTCCAGCGCTAGTGACAACACAAACAATAAAATTATTATAGATATAAACCTTCGACAATTAGTCATGAGTTGAAGTTTTAACTTCTTATGTTCTCTTTTAGAGCGTTTCCTTTGATTTTTTTGGTTTTCCATAATTTCGTCGAAGTATTTTCTCGAGCCGGAGCACTGAGTACAGTCCTCTCGTCTCAACGGAGCGATCAGAACTGAATGATGAAACAAAACATGCCCGTCACGCATGCCAGGTGAAACAGATCGAGTGTTCTACGCGGAATAAGAACGTAGTAAGCGCCATAATAGTTTTATTTTAATAACTCGTAAAATATACAATATATTTTTAAACCGCTACTACAGTCACTAGATAATATAATTTTATATTATGTATTACAATATTGACTCGGTTATATATATATATATATATATATATATATATATATATATATATATATATATATATATATATATATATATATATATATATATATATATATATATATCCATCTACATATATCCAAAAATTTTGCTACTGCTTTTCGGATAATACCTACCTAAACGAAGAATTATGCCAGTAAATTTTTATCGCTAAGATTTGTTAAAACCTGTATATATTTATTTATCTATGGACGCTTCACACCACGTCAATCTAGTCCCGTGGTAAGTTCTCGAAGAACTTGTGTTACGGGCACCAAACAATACTTTTATATTATACACTTAAGATTTTTATTATATTATACACATCCATGACCCAGGAACACGGAAAAACTTTTTGTTCCTTCGGCGGGATTCGAACCAGCGACCCCCAGGTTGAGCACTAACACGCTCAACCACTGAGTCACAGAGGTCGTCAAATTTAGATGTTGTCTTTAAATTATGTCTTTAACCACACACCATGCAGAGAAACATATTATTTCAAATGCTATTGCTTTCTCTCATACAAATAAAGTTTTTAAGCAAGCAAACAATTAAAGCTTTTGCTGAAATTGGTATCAATTGTGGGGAAATCCAATCGAAAGTGACAACTCACAAGTGAAAAGTGCACATATAAAGTAGGTTATCAAATAACAAAAACTATGTAATAATGACTTGGATAATTTTATTCCACAATCATTAGAACCACAAAAACATAACAGTATCCATAATATCACATTGTCAACTCAGGGATCGAGAAGAATATTATATTAAAGCTACATTGGATTGCTACTCAAATGTATTTTCGAAGCTAATCATAATTAATTCATTATTACTTAATAATTTGCAAAGAACATAACATCTAAACTTAAATTTATTTTCTTCTATTGCCACCGGCACCAGACAAGATCATAGCTATGCGCATAAAAATGTTGAGGACATCCAAGTAAACTGAAATGGCCCTGTAAATAAAAAATACATCATTTTAAATAATCGAAAACTAATATCTAGATCAAACCAAAATGTATTAGTGAAAAGCGTATTCAAATTGGTTAAGCCGTTTCTGAGACGTGAGAGAGTGCGTAAAGACAAAAGATCTAAAAATCATTGTTTGGGTTCCATTTTGTTCATAAAGCTTACAATAGTTTATCTTATATATCTTCCATGTACAGACGCTTTAATTATATATACCTTTGATTGATTGATAATACTTACGAGTTGATTGGGTCGTATGGTTGGAATCCATACATCGGGTGGGTCTCTGCCCTCTTGATAATTGCCTGAGTGTCATACAGTAAGAACCCACCAAATACTATGAGACCACCATACAAACTTAGGGAGTATAAACCTGCAAAATAAAAATATTCATTCTATAAATAACTATCACTTTATACAAAAGAAGTATTTAAAAAAATAATTTATCAGAAATTTCAAACCTCAAAAGGAAAAACAGTACACTTATAATTTTTCTAGCAATAATAAAAATAAAAAGAAAGGCTTTCTTCCATACCTGCACCAAGAGCAGATGTCGGTGGTAAAAACATTCCAGCGAGGGATGCCGCGAACACAGCCCCAAGACCCATAGCAAGTGGAGCTCGCATGTTCAGAAATTCACCTGACGGGGCACAAACTGCTATTGTGCTCAGTCCACCAACAACACCCGCAGTATACCTGAAAATAATTGTAAAATTTAATATTCAGTTAATAACACTAGCTTTAAACATTAGTAAACCAAATGTCAAAGCAACACATTAAATGTGAATTCAGTACATATTTTTTTTATATATTTCTGAGAAAATTACCATGCTGCTCGCATCAGAATTGGACCACCAAGGAAGCAGATGGGTGCAATAACTGCTCCCATGATACCTGTGTGCACCATCCAAGCAATTTGTTTTCCACCAAAGCCAGGCTTATATTCCATACCACGGACTACCATTCCAGATCCAATCATTAATGCTATTGTTGCAATGATAGACTAAAAATAATTAATACAAGTTTACTTTAATACATGACAATTACATAATACAATTTTTTAAATAAATTAGACAATTGAGGGTTTCCATCACTTTCACTCTGATTTTCTCTATATATATATATATATATATATATATATATATATATATATATATATATATATATATATATTTTTTTTTTTTTTTAAATTATGTATAACTTACCATCCAGCCATTCCTAGCAACTAGGTTAAGCAGAGCGGGAGTCCTAAACACTGTAATAGCGCTGCCTGCAGTCAAAACTAGTGAACCAGCGATGTATCCATAAGTGGCTTTAATGCGGTCCTTTACATACTGCGGCCATAAACTGAAACATTAACATAGTAATATCTTAATACCATACAGTAAATATACATTTATTTTCAAAATACTACATTTTATGTGTTTGTATTTTATGTGCTACTACTACAAAAAATTGGCACCATAATGTTAATAAATTTTTCACTGAAAATTTCTTACATTTATTATTTTAATACTACATTTTGTTTGTATGTTATACTTCTACAACTCAAGTTTGGCACCATTGTGTTTACTTAAAATGTTTCCATTGACTATAGTAAACATAGATAAGCAAACAATAAACACCAACATTAATCATCTGGAACAAAACTGTCTTCTGCCAAGTAGTTTTAGCTATAATAAATAATAATATATTTCAAAGGTTAAACATACTGTGATTCTTGCAATGTGCCAGGTTTCACTCCAGACCCATAATAGCAAAGGGCTACCAAACCCACAGCAGATGCTCCTGCCAATGCACCTTTTCCCAAACTGAAAGCTGGAAATTTGAAAAAAATATTAGATTTTTTTAAATAGATATAGAATTTTAAAATATATTTTTAGCAAGCATATACCATTAGGACCAGCTGGTGCCATAAGTTTTTCCCATAGTGTCGGCTGAGTTCTAGTAGCTACTCTGGAGCGAGGTTCACGAGCATAGTTTCGTACTACATAATTTTTCGGTACAAATCTTTGTGGAACGGGGGTTTTGAGAGAGTGCGTAACATTTAACGCCGAACGGACAACGCATATTCGCGACAGCATGATGCAATCTGTGAAACAAAATATTGCGTAATTTATAAAATAATTCTAAATTAACTGCATTATTTTAATTTATAGAGATCCAATTTATAACATTAATTATAAATGTCAAGATTAAGACGTGAAAAGTATGTGTAAATCACTTGTAAATATGTACTTATGCATATAGATTTACCGAATTGCTTACCGGTGATGTAGGTTTAAGTCCAAACCCAAAAACTTTTACTTTCCCTTGTTTTAATTTGAAAACTGTCAGTGTTAATTTCGCAACCTTACTGGAAATTAGATGAATTTCGTTTTTTGGAATGGGTTCTATATTTCTCGATTTTCTAGAAAAATGTTGATCGACACTGACAAATGACGTATTGTGACGTATAACACTTGACAGTTAATCATTACTTCTTCTTTTTATTTACGGCTCCATAGAGGAATTACCAATATGGCCTTAATTGGTACATAAATTATTTGTATCCAATTAGTTACTAGCGTCCACACGTCCGAAGGTTAAAATTTCATAATATATTAAAAATCAATCCAACTATAGTGGAGTCATTTTAATGTTCAGTGGAGTTGTTGAATTTTGATGAATTGTCAAATGTTACCTACATTTGACAATTCATCAAAATTCAACAATTACCTTAAATGACCTTACAACGGCGGACATAAAATAATATATATTTTTTTCGTTATGTTAGAACTGCACAATTGCTTAACTTTTTTCAATCACGATTACATATTTATTGTAATAATGACCAATACGAGTAATTTTACAATTTGCTTTCACTAATAAACCATTCTAAACATAATAAATAATTTCTGATCTAAAGAACTGAACGTCGTTACAATCTTGCGTCAGTTAACCCTTTTTCTTTATTTTTTTTTTTTTTATTTTTATTTATTCATGACCATGGATACAAAGTCCTTCAGTCGGATACATTTTGAGTTTTGACATATAAGACATTATTAACTGAAGTAGGAGAAGTATAACATTTTACAAAATGACATTAAATATAACCTATAAATTACACAATGTGTTTATCTAAACTAAAGATCTAAACCTTTCCAACAGTATTGACAATATATTTAAAAATGGGAACAAAATAAACAGAATTTTTTAATAATGCTTCAATGTGGCGGGGGACACTTAGTGAGTTTTCTTCTGCTATGCCACTAATCGCATTGTCTAACAACAACCTTTGTATGGCAAACGTTGGACACTCAAACATCAGATGATTAATGTTCTCGTCATCTCCAAAACAATGTCTACATCTACTATCGTCCAAAATATTCATTCTGTGGAGATGCGCCGCAACTAGGCAATGGCCTGATCGCAAGCGGTTGATGCAAACTATGAACTTCCTGTTAACGTACTCAAATATATAGTACCATGGTGTTGTTGGTAAGTCCCTTTGAATATCCGCGTACCATCTTCCCTTTTCAGCTGCGACAGTCTTCCAATATTCTGCCCATAACATTTTTTTTGAAGATTTAAATTGTTGATAGAAGTCGGTAAAAGGCACTTTAAAACTGTCTAGAAGATCCACATCATGGTCTCTACGGGTGACCTGGTCTACTACTTCATTTCCCAGTATGTCACTGTGGGAGGGAACCCATACAAATTCTATTTTCTTTTCTATCAGCTTTGATAACATATATCTTATTCTAAACACAATATAATTTTGTTTATAGGAAAAAGTATTATTACATATAGAACATAGAACACTTTTAGAATCACATAATTAAAATATTTACATTATTTACATTGGTATGTATATAAGTTAAAGCAGCTAATACTGCCCAAGCCTCTGCTGTAAAAATACTGCAATTATGCGGGATTTTAAAACATTTACTTACTTTCATTTGTGGGTCATAGTAGGCAGCTTTAACATGCTCGCTTTTGGAACCATCAGTATATAATGTGTAAAAATCCCTTTTATGTTGTAAAAATTGTAAAAAGTCAAACTTATTTGTAACAGAATTTAAATGACACTTAACATCAATATAGTTAAGAATAGTTTCATATGGGTATTGGTAAATTGGCCACTTTTTACTAGTATACATATTTTTGGTAAGATTTTTTGTTGATAACATTAATATTGATATTTCAGGTAAGGAAGCAGAAATGAGGTTATTAGGTGTGATGTTGGATGTTGCAGCTGACTGTACAATTTCTGTAGAATGTAAAATTTTATCAACAATAAAATTATCATCACAAGACAATTCCTTAAGACAAAATCTCTCAGCCAGTTGTAGGCGGCGCAAGGACAGTGGAGGTATGCAATTTTCAACTTCCATGGACACAATAGGAGTGGTGCGCATGGCTCCACTTATAATTCTCAAACCCATATTCTGTATAACATCCAATTTTCTTAGTAATGTTGTGTTTGCATTCATGTAAGCTAACGAACTATAATCAAAATGACTTCTGACTATGCTTTTGTATAACATGTTAAGAGTTTTTGGGTCAGAGCCCCAAAATGTTCCTGCTAAACTTCTCATTTATTTATGCTCTTCATGGCATTCTGACATATGTAATTTATGTGTTTATCAAATTTAAGTTTATGGTCTATTATAACCCCTAAAAATTTGTGATGATTCACAATAGGTATTATGTTGTTATTATATTATGTTAACAGGCTCTATGGATTGATCTTTACTAAATATTAACACTGAACTTTTCTCTGTACTGATTTCTAATTTTAAAATATTATTATAATAATGTTGTAATTGATGTAATGCACTGTTTATATGATTGACTGCCATATTTAAGTTTTGATTTACACTATACAAAAGCAAGTCATCGGCAAATTGCAAAATCTTTACTCCAGGTATATTTACAAAATTATGGATTTGAGATGTATAATAGTTGTACAATGACGGCGAGAGTGTAGCACCTTGCATTGTGCCTTTATTGGTCTGTTTGGGCCCATATAATTTATTATTATATCTAACATAAACTGTTCTATTATTTAAAAATTTAAAAATCCATTTTAAAGTTTTCATCGGAAATCCCATTTCTTGTAAAACCTTAATTAATGGTTCAATGTTTACATTATCAAAGGCACCTTTTACATCTAAAAATACACTTATAACATTACAGTGACTAAGTTTTGCCTTTTTTAAATCGTGTATAAAGGATACAAAGCTTCCAGAACAACTTTTGCCTCTTCTGAATCCGAATTGAATATCTGGTAACTTTTGTTGTGATTCAGCAAAATAATCTAACCGCAGTTTTAGCATATTCTCGAAAAGTTTACCCAAACATGATGATAGGGAAATAGGTCTATATGAGGATGGGTTATTAGCAGATTTATTTGGTTTTAAGATGGGAATGACACATTGAGTTTTCCATGACTCTGGTATAACTAAACTATTCCATTACCTATTATAAATATTTAAAAGTATTTCTAAAACATAAGGGTGTAGTTTCTTAATTAAAATGTATGGTATATTATCCAAACCTGGTGTTGTATCTTTCCTACTTTTTAGAGATATGTACAATTCGCTCAGTGTAAATGGTCTATTTATAAAGGAGTTACTATCATTTTCAATGGCATGGCTCAATATATTATTTAAATTGCTTTCATTGATCTGAGATGAATCTGATATCTTATCCAAAAAACGTGGTACCCATTCATCATTTAAAAATCTATTATGAGAAGTACCTATTCTTTTAAATCTTTTAATATATCCCCATATTCTAGAAACAGGTGTCATTCTATTAAAACTACTACACAAATCATGCCATGAGTTGACCCTTTCCTCTTTTAATATTCTTTTCTTTTGAGCGTCAATCTTTTTATAATGAATAAAGTTATTAATGCTGGGTGTAGTTCGATAATTAACTAAAGCTTCCTTGGACTTTCGAACTGCATCATCACATATTCGGTTCCACCAAGGAGCTGGTTTCCTCATTGGTTTTGAAACTGTTTTCGGATTTTGTTTGGGGACTGTTACTGTTCTTAGATTATTTAAAATACTGATAAAATTATCATATAATTCGAGTGGTTTCAAATTATTACAATCTATATTTAATTGTGAAAAATAAGTTTCTGATAACATATATATTTAACTATATTATCTGATAACATATATATTTAACATAACTATAAATATATTTTTCTTCCACAGGACGTACTTCATATATTGACGGCTTCACATTAAGGGTTACCTGAGTTGGATAGTGGTAACTGCCCATTGGATCATCATGGACACGCCATTCGCAGAGTGGAGCCAATGTGGGGCTAACAAGAGCTATATCAATTGCAGAGGGATTTCTATTTGGAACCTGAATAGTGGTGGCACTCCCATCGTTTAATATACACATGTCAAATTCATCTATAATTTTGAACAAACTGTTACCTCTATTATTATTCGAGTGACAACCAAATAATAAGTGATGTGCATTAAAATCTCCCATGATGAGGCATGCTTTAGGTGTTTCAAGTAATACCTTTTTTAATTTATTTGTATCAAACCTGTTATTAGGTGGACAATATACACAAAGAATGTATATTGTTCCCATCGAAGTTTCTATGGATATACAAAGATTTTGAATTGTTTCATAAAAACTTGTATTTATAATGTTATATTTCAAGTTTTGTTTAATTAATATACCTACACCGTTATGTGAATTAACTGAATCCTTACGTATAAAATTGTATGGTGTAAAATCTGGAATTAAACTTGAGCTCCTAAGCCATGTCTCATTCAACAAACATATGTCTATATTATGTTCACAAAGAAATGTTTTTAATAAGGCTCTCTTATTCTGCAAGCTTTGTATATTAAACTGTGTTATATTAAGATATGTATCCATTAATTGATTAAATTAGCTAATAATATATCTTTAATTCTTTTATTAGTTACTGGACTATTGCTATTGTTATTTCCGAGGGTTACAAGAGCCTTTACTAAAGCATTCAATATAATATCATTGTTTATGATTTGTTCTACATTAAAAGTTGTTTTGGTATTACTAACAGGTGGTACATTAACTGGTCGTGAAATAGTTGGAAAAGATTTGGGGTCAGTGAGCAATGGGACACTACTCACCACAGTGGCAAAACTACGGTTAAAATTCTCATATTTTTTCCTCTTTTCTTGCATTTTCTTCTGCTTCACTGGACAGTCCCTTGAGATGGCAAAGTGATTACCGCTACAATTAATGCATACAATTTCTTCTACGTCACATTCTTTGTAGGAATGGCGTCCAGCGCATGAGGAGCACATTTGCTCTCCACGACAAACTTTTGCAGAATGGTTGAATTTAAGGCATTTGAAACATTGTAGTAATGGTGGTATGTATAAATGTACAGGATACCTAAACATTTGTATATAGGCATGTTGAGGCAAAATTGTACCAGCAAAAGTAACTGCTATTGTACCCAACGGTGTAAGTTTTCCTTCAACTTTCTTAAAAAATCTTTTAATTGAAATAACTTCTGTGTCACATGTAATATTTTTGTATATAACTTCATTTGAGAGATCTTTCGGTACATATTTAATAACTCCTGTAATCTCCGACTGGTGGGCCGGTACAAAAGCTTTTAGTTTATTTCTAATAAGGAAATGGTCCATTTTCAAAAAACAATTAGCTGGCGCAGGCTTCTTAAAAGTTACACCAACTTTATATGCATTCACTCGATGTACTCCTACTATACCCTTTACATTTTCTGTAAATAATTTTGTTAAAGTAATGGGATTTTTGTTTCCCAATTTTTCATTATTCATCGATTCCACATATACGACACAATCTCCACTATAATTTTCTGGGAATTGTCTTTTGTAATTAGTTTTTGTGAACATTCTGAAGTCCACCGTACTTTCCTCCAATTTTCTTTTTTTGGAAGTATCTCCAGGGGGCGGACCCCCGTCGCTATCTTCACTCATTTTTATTTTATTATATTTAATTCAATTAAAAACTACTATTTACAACAATGTTACAGTAATATAAACTAGAAAATTATATTTTACAAAACAGTGAAAAATTTAAACACCCGCTCTTTTCGACTTCCCGCCAAAAGTCCCCTTTTTCTTTATAAACACTAGGGATGTTACTCTAAAAATCGAAAGCTGATAAGTTGAATCGAATGCAATGATTACTTGTGAAGAAATATATTTAAGAAATGTTAAATTATGTACCTGTCTTATTTTGTTCCTTAAATTTGCAAAGAAAAATTATAATGGAACAGGGATTCGCCTGATGATTTTTAAAATTTACATATATTTCAATTCCGTATCGATTCATTCACGTTAATCGATGTTTTTAAGCAGGTTACCTCACTATGAAGATAAAACTGACAGACGTCAAATGTTACCAATTAAAATGACTGCACTTTAGCGCCCACACTTCCAAAGCAAGTCTGACTGCAGGCTATAAAAAAACCGAAGTCACGACTTATGGACACGTCCGATAGTTTGTCCTTTAGTCTTTACTCAATATAATTAATTCATAAGAAATTTTCAGTTTTGCCGGGGATATCAATGGGTGAAGTAGTAATTTTTGTATTTCTTCATTAATTTGTGTTATTTCAGTTCTTAATGTGTAATATTGGTAGAATAATAACCATTAAATATTCGTTAACGTGCACAAGTGTGGGCAAGTGGTACAACTTCTACAAACGTGCTATTTTGTGTTCCCTTCAAAACTCCCTAAGAACTTTCAGTAAGGCTTCTACGACTTTACTGAATCGACTGACATGACTCATGGACTGCACTAACTATTTATTCGGACTTTGACTAGACATTAGACTTGACGATTTAGGAATACGGTGTTGAAAATTGAAACGAAAGTTGTATTTCCCGCCTTTTTAACTTGACACTGGCAAATGGTTATAAGCCGATACGATATATATAAAAAAAACTGTCAAGTTTTGACTTTAGTGTCAATGTCAAAAAAGCGTGTTGAGTTTTTGGTTAGAAATTCAAGCGCGGTACTTTGTTTTCAGGATTCTTAATTTTTATTATTTTACTTATTTATAAAATTAAATTAATTTTAAATATCAAGACTGTTGTACCTACACAATGAAGAGAAAATTAAAAGCAGGAACTGATCTTAAAAATACAGGTACATACATAATCTCGCAGCATGAACGTAGTAAGCTACACATGGATAACATAATATAAATGTTATTTGATGATATAAGTGAAATACTTGATTAACCTTTAACTATGGACGCGCGGTCTCGCAGACCGCTCTCCTTTGCAATAATCGTATGTACCCCACTTCCCTGTACCCTCCGCTTCTACGTTGCTCAGTAGCTTCAGTTTTGGTGGCTAAATATTGCCAGAGGCGGAAGGTTTCGTCGTCGGCTTCATATTTAGTGAGTTATTTCGTTTCAAACTTCGACTGCGGTATGTGAGATTGGTCCATGATTCCCATACAAAAAAATCTGTGAGATTGTTTTTGGTAGTATGCAATCAAGATGTCACAAATGTTAAAATTACTTCTGCTTTTGCTTTATAGCAAGATCTTTAAACATTCCACATATGCAAAGACACATTATTTGCACTCAAATTTGCCAAAGAAATTGAATATGGCACTGAAGCGAGTTTTGGGAGTAGACTCTAGAAGAGCCTCCTACTTTGGAAATGGAATCTTCGAAGCGAAAGACCTGTCGAATATATCCACTTAACTTAAGAGAAAGACACATGTTTTAATTGTGATCAAGCTATATGTCTTCAGTGCTTTAATATGGGCCTATGTATCCTGAAATAAACAATATTTTATTTTATTTTTTATTTTATGGCATTGTGCAATGAATTTATATTAGACCTTTGTCAGAATTTTTATGATTTAAGTTCAGAAGTTTGATTTCTGTTTTTTTAGGGTTTGGTATAGTTTAAACTTACAGATAATTATTTAATAAATGTTAGAATATTTTTTTATTTTAAGTTGTAGATCTTTTTTGATGTCAGGCAAATTGAAGACATAAAGGGGCCTTATGTTGTGATTTGCTTAAATATATAACAAAATAAATACTTAGATACTCTTTGAACTTATTGTTCCTTACATATATTAAAACAAAAATATTATTAAAAACCTGACCTTAAAAAATTACCTGAAAAATATAGCGGTCTGTGAAACCTCGTGTCAATGAATATGTTACAATATTTTGACGTCCACAGTTAAAGGTTAAAGAGTAATTATTTTGCTACTGCAAACTATTGCTGAAAAATATTTTTAATATTTGAATCATTACATTCTATTGATTCAAATATACAAGTATTTCTGTTACTATTTTTCTTAAAATTGACTTTAATACTGTAAGATTTTTTTTCTGAGTAAAAACCACAATGTTCTAAAGTAATCATATAATATGAAACCAGTTTAGGTTTGTGATAACATTTTTTTTAGGTCTTGATCAAGTTGGAAAAAGTAGCAAAAAATTTACTATGAAATTGAAAGAAGATACACCATCCGAAAATTCAGATAATACTGCTTCTGATAATACAGGTAAGGTTCCTTTTTACATAACAGCTTATTAATAAAATTAATGACTACTATCTAAATATTTTGTGTTTTTAGTTTGTTATTTGTGTACTTATATGTAATTAAAAAACAAAACCAAGGAATATTTGGTTTTATTCCAAATGCCACATATTTGTAAAGCATGTCAAGTTATGACAATAACATGAGACATTGTTAATAGACAATCTAAAGCCATTAAAAGAGGTCTAAATTAACGAAGTACATAGTTCTTGAGATAGCCTGGGGCTTTTCTTTATCTGCCAGACCATCTAGTCGGTTCTTTCAACTCATCGCAGGTCACAGTTTCCCCTGTGTTAATGTCCAGGTGTGAAGAAGACACTTCTTCAACTTGGTGTGGAGGATTAGTATTTTCCGTATTCATGTTCAGGTGTGATGAATCTGGTTCCATCCGTACTTCTTCAACTTCGGTATTTTTATTTAGACTCAATGTTTCTGTTTCTACCTGTTGTTCCAGATCATTGATTGAAGTTTGAGGAAGTGGTGCTTAATGTCTATTAGATGCTGTGGTCTCTCGCCCGTCTGCTAATCTTATGTAGGAATACTGTGGATTAGCTTAAATCAATTCTACTTCTACGTCTGAGTCATATTTAGACCGTTTTGTATGGTTTTTCTTTAAATCAGGTCCGGGATTATGTAGCTATGTTGGAAGAGATTCACCGTTAGCAGTCCGCCGGGGGTGGTTAAATAATCTTTCGTGAGAAGTAGCATTTGTTGAAGTACACAAAATCGATCGAATGGAGTGCAGGGCGTTAGAACTAATATCAATTTCTTTCGATACTAATAGATACAGCCTTAATGTCTTCCATAATGTTCCATTCAGCCGCTCCACTTGTCCATTTTCTTGAGGATTGTATGGAGTCGACTACATGCTACGCCATTCGTGAATAAAAAATCTCTCAATTCCTTTGACATAAACGCAGCGCCTCTATCTGAATGAATATATTGCGGTGTCCCATAAGTTAAAAATAGCTTTATAACATTGTATTACAGTTGTGGCAGATACGTCTGTGGTCGCGTAAGCAAAAGGGAATCTTGAGTATTCATCAATAATAGTTAAAATGAAACGTTTGTTACTGTGAGTAGGTAAGAGTCCTTTAAAATCAACGTTGAGTCTTTCAAAGGGTGCAGTAGCCTTGATGAGATTTCTATTTAATCTCGCAAAAAGAAGTTTAATTTCAGCACAAATACAACATTCCACAATCATAATCTTAACATCAGCAGATGTATAAGGTAAGTTCTTCGATCTAATCCATTGCGTCATCCGTACAATACCAGGATGTCCATTGTATTATGCAACTCATACAGTTTGTTATTATTGATGCTTGAGCACACTTGAGATAGAGTATCAGCTATAGTATTTTCTCTACCTGGACGATAAATTATGTCGTATTTGTAATTCGATAGCTCTAGACACCACCTTTCTATTTTCTCGTTTTTTAACTTACTTTTATGTGTCTGATGAACATAAATGATACGGATCGCTGATCAGTGACGAGACAAAAATGTCGCCCAGTTTAATAATGTCGCCACTTTCGTAAGGATTCAACAATGGCACTAGCTTCTTTTTTCAACTGAAGATTGACGTTGCTCAGATTCATTTAAAGATCTAGAAAAGAAAGCTACTGGTCGACTGTCCTGTGAAAGAGAAGCAGCGAGAGAGTGTTCAGACGCCTCTGTTTCCACAGTAAACTTTCCATTTGGATCAACCACATAAGAATAACCACATAAGAATTGATTTTTGTATGTCATCCTTAATCCTTTGGAATGATTCAATTTGTTCTTGATTAAGTGGAAAAATTATTGCTCTAGTGTATTTTTTCCGAAAAATTTCTTATCCACTTAGCATAGTGAGCAAACATTCCAAGTGCCCTTTTTAGAGATCGTGAATCATTTGGAACGGGTAAATTCATCAAACGGTGGAATTGAATTACTTTTAATTCTGTATCCTAGCAGTTTAATAGACGACTGTCTATAGACACACTTGTCTTCGTTTATTGTCAAGTATTATTTACGAACTGCTCTGTAAATCGCTTAAGATTTGTACCGTGTTCATCAATTATTTTGCCACAAATGTGACGTCATCGAGATATGAATACGTACCCGTCAGTTTTTCATAAGAAATAATAAAATTTTGTGTCCTCTGAAATACAGCAACTCCATTAGTGACGCCAAACGGCATACGAGTAAATCGGTACAAGTTCCCACACGTCTGAAATGCAGTATATACACACAAAGTGTTGTTTTTAGAAGCCAAAGTTACATTCTCGTCCCAGGGAATGCGTTTTAAATTCAGTTCCCGAACAAGATTTTCATCTATGAAACTAGTAGAGCCTTTTTCAAGCTCATAGAGGTGGCGGAGATACCTCCTACTTGTTGTACGTTTTCCGATACGACATTAGACGAAGCTTCTGCTCTTCCACTCCTACATACCTTGGCGGAATGCCTCTTTTTCTTGCAATTTGTACATATAGCATTAAATGCGGGACATTTAATTCGTTGATGGACTTTGCCACTGCAAAAAAAAACATTTATTTTGAAGAGAGATAGATGCCGTTTGTTCGATATTATTCAAATCTATACTAGTAATTTTGTAGTCTTTACTGTTGTCATTTGATAAGTCTATCGAAAGGGCTTTAATTTAACGTTCAAATGAGCAGTCTTGAGCGCGTTGATGCAGCGTCCGTAAGAAATCTGCAATGGTCTCATCCGGTTCTTGTGTTGATTTTAAAAGTATGTATCTGGCGTAAATCTTATTCTTTTCTTTGTGATAAATTTTATCTAATAGTTGAATGGCCGAGATATAATTTCGCTTCACGGATATGTGTATACACTGATAAATTGTTTAGTAATAACCTTAGTTTAATTTCCTCCGAAATAGTTTCTTTTCCTATTCCTTCACTCAGATAATTTGAGAAGCTTGTTTTCCAGTATAATTCCGCCGCCGGCGTCCCAGTTTCGACGTCGAATTTTTCTGACTTCAGTAATTGCGCAATAGTAGACATTGTAGGTTGTAGATGTTTTTTATTATTTGGAGAAAATTGATATGTAATTAAAAGACAAAACCAAGGAATATTTGGTTTTATTACAAATAAAATGCTACATATATTTGTAAAGCATGTCAAGTTATGACAATAACATGAGACATTGTTAATAGACAATCTAAAGACATTAAAAGAGGTCTAAATGTACACTACATGTAAGTACTACTGTAATGAATCAGTATTTTATAAAAGCATTGTCAGAACTGAAGTAGTGGTTAGACATTTATGGAAAGATCTGATAGTAGTAATAGTAGAAAGATAATACATACTATTATATTGTTTCAGATTCTGAAGAAGACATCAATCCAGAAAGCCATAAAAAGTCTTTAGAAAATCTAAAAAAAACAGATCCAGATTTTTATAACTTCTTAGAAGAAAATGATGAAAACCTTCTGAACTTTGAAGATGATTCAGATGATTCAGGCTCTGAAAAACATGAAAATGATGATTCCGTTCATGTCCCAGGGCCTCTTGAAGGAGATAGTGATGAAAGTGACTATGAGGTATACACAGTTACCAATGGTCTACTTGAAGTATACCATGTCTTTCTTATGCAATTAATAGACAAATATTTGATTATTACAGGATGATGGCAGAGTACACAGTAAAATAACTCTTAAAATGGTTTACCAATGGCAAGAAGAGTTGCAAAGTGAGAACAAAATCAAACTGTCAACATTGAATTCTGTTATTAAGGCCTTCAACGCAGCCATGTTGAGGGCTACCAGCGATGATGGGAAATCTTCTGGTGGGGAATATAAAGTGGAAGGTAAACTAAACATTTTGTCATATATAATATTGTTTGCCCTTTTTATATAAGATCAAGTTCTTAATAAAGAATGATGAAACTAAAATAATAATCCACATTGTATATAACTAGAGTGTGATATGTAAAGTACATAGTGCATAACATAATCTCATTATATGCTTGGGAAAATAATATTATCATTACAATTTTTTTCAGGCTCTTCGGTTTTCAATGCTGTAATACAAATGTGTGTGCTGTATTTACCTCCTGCAATTAAGAAATATTTGGGAATGGAATCAAGTGGTAAAGACCCTCAAAAGTGTAAACATTTTGTTAAGATAAAAGGGCCTCTTATTTCTTATCTCAAAGACCTTCTAAAACTCCTAACTGGAGTGTCATCAGATAATATTTTGACAGTCCTTTTAAAGCACTTGCATCAAATGTCAGTATATGTAGCATGCTTTAACAGAACTTCTAAACAAGCTCTGAAAAGATTAATTACCCTATGGAGTAACGGAGAAGAGACAGTCAGAGTATTAGCATTTTTATGTATTTTAAGAATAACAAGGAATCAACAAACAGCCCTCCTGGATATAGTGTTGAAAGCCATGTATCTAACATATGTTAAGAACTGTAAGTTTGTCAGTCCAACAACATGGCCCGGAATAAACTTTATGAGAAGATCACTTGTAGAAATGTTTTCATTAGATTTGAATTCATCATATCAGCATGTTTTCTTGTATATAAGACAATTAGCTATACATTTAAGGAACGCGATTGTCGTGCAGAAAATAGAAAACAGACAAGCAGTCTATAACTGGCAGTATGTGAACTCACTGCACTTGTGGGCGGACTTAATATCGGCGACGTCCAACAAACCGCAGCTTCAGCCGTTGCTCTATCCACTGGTTATGGTCATAACAAATACAATTAAACTGGTGCCGACACATCAATACTATCCACTTAGATTCCATTGTGTAGAAATTCTTATCAATCTATCAAAAGAAACAAACACATTTATACCAATCTTGCCATATATTGTAGAGGTAAGTTATTCATATTATTTTTTTATTTTTTTTAATCTAGTTTTTTACAGAGGCTTTTAACACTTAAGTGTAGATGCCAGCCTCATAGGTTCAGTCATTGTTCCTTACACAAGGGACAGATCCATAAAGTTGTATATTTTGTCTTGTATATAATATTGTAAATTGCCTTTGGGGACAACGGCTCAGAAAGGATACAATTGATCTGTCCGTTGTGCAGGCATCCCAAGTCTCCTAAAATCCTAGACCTCAAATCGATTGTTCGAGCATACTCTAGCAAAACATGTAATAGGTCCTTCGGCTTCTGGCGCACATCACAATTAGGTGAAGGCTTAATCCCGACCAAATGACAAAACTTGTTTGCTGGAATGTGCCCAGAGTGCAACCTAAAGGCTGACACCAACAACTTTCTAGTTAAAAGTTACATACAGGTTTATTTTGGATGGTTCCGTAGCAACCTCCTACACCTCTTTTAAGTTCTTCGCCGAAATGGTATTCATATTTGTCTAACGACTTTTTCTTAATTTGAGGACGAATCTCACTGGAAAAAGGTTAGGTTTCAGGAGTTAGAGTCAAGCACGAGACCATCCATCACTGCAGCCTTGGCAAGCGCATCTGCAGTTTCGTTTCCGAATTAACATATATGAGAGGGAACCGATTGTAGTTTAATAGAAACTATGCTAGCAACATGGCGTAATAAGTCTAAAGCTTCGAAGGCAATCGGAACCCCACGTTGCTTTGTGACGCACTGGTAAAGGTGTTGGAGGGCACTTCTCGAGTCCGATAATATCACTATACTATTATTGTTATTCAAATTATTAATGTATGAGAGAGATTCTTTTAAAGCTACAAGTTCCGCAGTCATTATATTATTTTCCTTGTGTAATTTAAACTTCTTTGAAATATTTAATTGAGGATCAAAGAATGCAGCTCCAACACCTTAAGTGCATCTAGAGCCATATTTTATAACAATCAGTATAACAATCAGACACAAATTGCAAAAAATATTTTTAAGCTCAAAATCAGTTATATACTCCGTTTTGGGGCCATAGCTCGAACTTTATCCACAATGAGTTCCTTGACATCAATTGAAGACACCCATGTTCTTAACGAATGAGCCTCTAACTTCCCACTTTGATAAACATTAACATCAGTCCATACAGAGCAGATATGTGCTAGCATAGGGAAATTTGTATTGCTAAAATAATTACGAACCAAATTTAACCGATTTAAAGAATCGAACACATTACTGCCCAGTCTAGACTTAATTTTAAGAAGAAATCTACAAACCAACAAGTAACGACGTATATACAAAGGCGGAATGGAGAGTGCACTCTGCATAACAAACACCGGAGTGGTGCGTATAAAAGAGCCGCATATTCTCAATGCTCTGTTTTGTAAAATATCGAGCTTTTTAGGATGTGATTTAGCACAACTGAATATCACTAACAAAATGAAACTAGCATAGTCTAGCCGACTTCTTACCACAAAATATAAAGACGGCGAATATATTGAGGATGAACTCCCGATAGAACTTTTAGATCTGCCCGATAGAACTTTTAAAATATTTAAACATTTATAGTTTAGGGCACATAACTCATTTATGTGAAAACCGAATCTAAAAAAAGTAGGAGTCCAGCCACAAACCTAGGTATTTAACTCTATCAACTACATTAAGTAATAGGCCATTGAGTTCAATATTTACCTACATTTAAGTTTCTCCTTGATCTATTAAAAACACAAATATTAGATTTAGGCACAGATATTTGTAAACCAATACTATCCAGATAATTGATCATTGCATTAATAGCTAATTTAAGAGAATCGGCCGCTTCTACAGTACTTCCATTGACAACAGTTCTGTATAAAACCAAGTCATCTGCGTATCGGGAACTACAAACATTATTTATAATCCTAGTAATGCCTATGGTTACAATATTGAATAAGAGTGGACAAAGGGGGTCCCCTTGCGCTAATCCACGATAAGTATTTCTAATTAAAGGATTACTTTGATTCTTTAAAATAAAGATAATAAAGAAATAATAATAAAGAAAATTAAACAAATTTTTACAAATCTTATTACCTACTCCTATCTCCTGTAAAACATTAACTAGGGTATTAATATTGACATTGTTGTAGGCTCCCTTGGCGAAACCTATTTGTATATTGGACGTAAGTAGGGCTAAATTATCAATACAAGAGTGACCACGTCTAAAGCTAGTCGATGAGCCGGGAAGTAGGCCCTGGCTTTCAACAAACCACTCCAATATTCTCAATAATAAGATTGAAAATATTTAAAACATATTAAACAATTTCGAAACTGCGAGCGTAATAGATGTTTCTAAAATGGAGCGTTGCCTGACGGGCATTATTGGCTCCTGCTCAGCCACATAATCAGGAGGCTAGGTATGCAGTAATTTCTTGGCATTACTAGGATCAACCCCATCCTGGCGTCCAGTGTTGCCTTTGATCCATTGCATCTTTCTCCACATGACAGGTGCTAAAGTTTCTTCGTTAATACTGGAACAAAACTCCCTCCACGACTTAGGACTTGTCTTTTCTTATAAGTATTTTGGCTTGAGATACTTTGTTTTTCCAGAATAGCAAATTTGAAGGTGTAGGATTGCGTCGTAATTGAACCAATGCAAGACGCCTTTCAGCAACTTCCTTCGAAAGCTCTTTGTTCCAGAAATGTTTAGGTTTAAAATTTGATGTAGGATCCTCACTAATTTTAATCCAAGGGATGTGTTTATCGGCCAAATATTTAATTTTGTTTGTAAATATATCATAACCTGATTGAACATCACTCACTTCTGAAACATCAAAGATTGTCGCTGCTTCTTTAGTGTATTCCGTCCAATTAGCTTCTTTATAATTTCTCTTTTTCAAGTACCTATTGGATCGTATAAATCCACAGTTTAGTTTTAATACTAAATGATCACTGCCTAAAGATTCATTAGTAACCTGCCATCCCATATTGATAGCGAGGTCTGTGGATGCAAAATATACATCAGAAGACGATTTCTGAAGGTTACCGTTAACCCACTAGTACACTCTTGTAGGTGAACCATCATTGAGACATAAAATTATTTTCAAACATGGCTTTTGAAACAGCTCGCCTCTTCTATTAGACTTACACGACCACAGAGTGTGATGCGGATTAAAATCGCCAATTATAAGACAGCTGATTTAAAAGTACTAAAGATAGAATCCCAATCCTGTTGACTTGTAGTATTGGAAGCCGGGCAATATATAGCAATCACATGCTTTAATGTAGGTACATTAAAAATGAGAATATTCATTATCTGAATATCAGATATAGAAAGATTAGTAGTTCGTTCAGAATATTTTATAGACATATGGATAATAGCGCACAAGCCACCATATGAATCTTCGCTGTCTGCTCTTAAAATGTTATAGCTTGAAAATTTCAGGGAAATCTCCTAAGATAACTTATCTTGTAATAATAACAGTTCAAAATTGCTAGCTTTATGTTTTAAACTGTTAGCATTCCATTGGAAAATATTGATACAGCTGTGCAAATTATAATTATTACTGGCCATTATTGTTTCTTCCCATGAATTTAAGCAACGTCTCGAAATTAAAATATTCTTGTAAAAAACCAACTACTTCTGACCAAAAAATTTTAATCAACATTTTAAACTTATCTCATAAACTTCCTTCTGTTACAAAAGCTTCTCTTATTTTATCCAAAATTCTTTGTAATAAATGTTTCTTTTCTTTACGATTACTACTACTAGAGCTTTGCTTACTATGGGTTTCAGTATTCGTTATGTCCAAATTAAGAAATACATCATCTTCATTGTCTTATGCTTACACTTTTTTTCTTTGATTATTTTTTGATTTCTTCTTAACATCGGTGGTAGATAATGACAATTGATTTGGGGTAGGTAAAACACATCCGTCTAATTCCATATTATCATCTTCACTGTCTTGCAAGCTTACATGAGTAGCAGAACCACTCACGCATACATCTATACATCATCATAAGCATACTATAAGTGGGAGACGAAGCGCCACCGGGCCTAGCATAGGAAGTCTTAAGAATAGCAATAGGTTCCTCCGGTTCCATTCTACTTGAACTCTTTTTCAGTGTCTCCTCCTTCATATTATTCAAAGCAAATTTATAAGAACAGTTATTATTTCCCATATAAATGCGAACATTTCTCTCTCTTTGAAAAGAAGGACATACAGACTTCATTAATGATAAACGATTGCCTTTGCAATTTTTAGTTTCGCAGTCTTTTCTCCACATTTAGGACAAATAGGTGTCTTGGACGGACAAACGTGACTGACGTGACCGTATCGCCAACATTTAGAGCATTGCGTAACTGGATACATGTATGAATCTACAGCCAATCGACAACCATAAGCCTTAATAAATCCTGGAAGACTTGAACCTTCAAACCCTATGCGCACAGTTTCAGACTTAATCCATTTACTATTCAAATCTTTTTGCAGCAACCTTCTAATAGATAATATTTTTGTATCACATTCAAAAATCTCTTTCAAGTCCTTTTTTTAAATTTTAATGTCGATATCTCTGACAACACCATAACAATAATGTATTTCATTAGTATTTCTACAAGTCCAATAATGATCCTTTGTAATTTTATTGTCCAAGAAATTGTTTGCATCAAATCAATTGTTAGATTTATACTTTATCAAAAGTTTAAAAGGATTCTTATTCTTAGGATTCTAAATATGACGTTCAGGACATATAAACTGTTAAATCAGTTTATATGTCCTGAACGTCATATTTAGCCAAAAGTTTTGCAAACGCCAATTGCTTCGGTAGGACTATAGTCTTGGAGGTTACAGAAACCTCGAAATTGTTGCTTAAATCTACAAGCGGGTTAGGAGACACAGTGGAGGAGTATTTTGAAGGTAAACGAAGTTTATTTCAAGTGACAAGCGTAAAGCCATCATCAACTAAAGGGTCTGGAGAACTACCTTTTTCTAGCCGCCTTTTATTGCGTGACATCAATATCGCCTCACTCCCGAAGTCGTCATCGAGATTATTATGATCTACGGACATACCTGCATCTCATTCTAGATCTACCTCGCCTTCCAATTCTGCAGGAGATCCAAGCACGATTCTACTAATGGCTTGCAAAGACATTTCCTCACTACAAACGGGCTCCAACACAGCTACTTCTTCAGATTCACTCATAATCACAACATTTGTGGGTAGTTCGAAAAAAAAAATTGTTTGTAAAAACGAAAACTATTCACTATTATTCACTTTAACTTTGATAATAAGAATTAAGAATCCTCTAAAAAGTAATACTTAACAAAAATTTTATTCACAAACAAAAACACAAAAATAAAAAACGAAAATTGTCGTCACAGAGACTGTAACAAGAACGCGTCCGATCGTGACGGGCGTAAATGCCATACTGTATTCATATTCTGAAACATATTTTCATAATATTTAGGCAAGGGTCTCATTTTAGACGGCCAGCAAGGCGCTAGTAGCGCGACTGCCGCACATTGACAGCTGCAGTTGCTCGCGACATAATGTGAAGGGGCCTTAAGTAGGGTTAATTTATTTAAATACCAAAAAACTTTAATGTTACAGGTATTGACTTCTTATGACTTTAATAAGAAGCACAAGAAAGTCTCGATGAAGCCATTGGATTTTTCGTGCATTCTAAGATTGGCCAAATCCCAACTGATGGAGAATGGATTCAAGGATTCAGTGATCGACAGAATATATAGTCTACTTCTCGAATATACTGCAAATGAGTCACATACCATTGCATTCCCTGACACTACATTATTGGCTGTCGTACAGGTATTTATGGCTGTTAACAAGTTATTGTCCTTAGTGGTAAATGGTGGTAAAGTTTCAAATATTTAAGGTTTAATTTTGTAATACTAATTCATGTATTTTATTTATAGATAAAACAGTTCCTGAAGACATGCTTGGTGGCAAATTATACGAAAAGGCTAAAACAATTGTTAGAAAAGATTGAAGAAAATGCAAGGTTTATTGAAAAAGAGCGAGCTAAGATAACCTTCAAATTGAGGGAAGACAAGATGATCGCCGCGTGGGAAGCGAACATAAAAGCGAAAGGTACGCCATTACTTAAATTTTACGAGAACTGGAGCAAAGTAAACAAAATTCAAAAACGTAAGAAGGTAAGTAAGAATGAACAGCTCGCTACCGAGCTTCCGATGATAAAAAGGCCCAAAATACCAGAAACTGATGATAAAGCATCCAAAGCAGAAAACAAAGGTGCACCGGTTCTTTTCCCGTCCGATAGCGAGGATGAAAAGGATCATTTTAAGTTTGACGAAAAAGAGGAGAAAGAAAAACCTAAAGTAAAGAAAATGAAAAAGAAGGTAAATAAGAAAAAAGAAGGAACGTCTAAAGTAAACACTGACAATATTCCCGACAAAGAAGATGTTGTGCAAGATTTTAGTGTCTCAGATTGGTAATATTTTATAACAATAAACTTTACATAATAATGTCGGTTTTGATTTTGTAAACAGAGCAACTCATGTACAGTACTGGCCAAAAAGAATGCACACCGACCAATGAAAAGAGATATTCGGTTAGTGTCAGCTTTGTGGGATCTCTGTCAAATGCTGCTAATTTGATGTTTGTCGCTGCATAGTCTGGCAAACGAAAGTTGAACCTGGGTTATTTGAAAACTTTTAACTTGGCTTTTAACTCTATATGACCTACAAAGTCAATTTGACTAACCAAAATTTGTCAAAAATTCAATGGTTTTTGCTTGAAAAAGTAAAAATAATTTTTTTTCACATGTTATTAATAATTAAGTAATTAATAAGTAACTCATCAGGTTATTTAAATTTTCATACGAATTAGAATGTTGCCACCCTTAGATTTTTTAATTTTGCCGCCATTTCTCAGGTTCAACTTTCGTTTCCCAGATTCTAGTCCGTTGCTCTGTGCGAAAGAAAAAACGCTCTACAAAGTCGATACTAGCTGAATATATCTTTTCAAAGACCAATATGCATTCTTTTTGTCCGAGTACTGAAGGTAATATCAGCAAGCACAAAAACGAATCAGTACCATTAACAATTTATTATTGTACAGCTAACTTAGTCAAACTCTCCCCTGTAAGAAATATATCCATTGTATTTTGGGTTCGGGTGGTTCCAGAGGTTGCACGGTGAGACAGCCCGTCGGCGCAGAGGCCCAGCCTCGCACCGGCTCCTTACATAGACCCACTGTGAGTTTCACCTCCTGAAAATTGAGAATGTGTTTTCTTAAACTGTGATTGAATTGCAACGGTTGCCCACGCTGTCTGGTATCATATCCGCTGCACAACGTAGAATTTATGGAGTTAGGATCAACAATTCACACCGAAACGAAACGATACGCGGCATATTATGTCCTTGCATTTTTAAGATGGCTATTTTAAATTGAACTTTATTCATTAAACAAGAAGATACACGTTTCATTGTAAGAGTTCGAATGTGTTGCACCGCGCTGCACAGCGCATGTGCAGTGAATGACCGATGTCACATGAAATGTTATCTTTTTGTGTAGTGACTAGTGAATATAATATGAAACGTGTATCTTTTTGTGTAGTGAATAAAGTTCAATTTTGAATAGCTATCTTAATAATGCAGCGCCGCGTATCGTCGCCGAGTGAACTGACCCTTACTTGTAGTTACTTAGTAAATCCAGTGTTGCAGTCGTTGTAGTAGTCCTACATAGAGTGCCAAAGGAAAGTTGAACCTGAGCGGCAAACAACCAACACAAAACAACAACCTAAGGGTGGCAACATTTTAATTCCTATGAAAAAACCTGATGAGATACCTACTTGGTAATAATTAATACTAACTTAATAGATAAAATTGACACTCTTCTCTTTCAAGCAAAAACTAAGTACTGAATTTTTGTCAAATTGACTTTGACGGTCGTATCTCTGCCAAGTTAAAAGTTTGCAAATAACCCAGATTTAACTTTCATTTGCCAGACTAGTACATACTTTCCTTATAATTTGAGACCTACCGCTTTTGAATTTATTTTTTCACAGTCCGTATTCACGTGAAATTCCTCGCGATTGACAGACACCTTAAACGTTCGCGTTTCTTTGAACACATTCTTGAACGGTATTATTACATGGTCCCCGGCTTTTATGTCGTATGGGCCTTGTGGTTGAGGCTCTAATCCTTCGCCTTTTACGTTAAATCTGCAAATAAAATAAGTTGTCTACATCAAAAAGTTTGCTAGTAAGCGCCCAGAAAGGACAAATTAAGGCTGGGACTATATGATCTAGAATCCGGAAGGCCAGAGAAAATTCATAGCATTAAAAATATAACTGAATTTATTATAATAGAATTGAAACTCGACACGCAAATGTGTCGAGTCAAATGTCTATGTCATAAATGACAGCTCGACACTTCCATAGTCAACACTATTAGACCAGGGTAGAAGCCTTTACAAATAATAAAAAGTGAAAAAAAATAATAGTAGGATAAAACCCATTAGAAAAGGAGGAGAATATTATAAAAATGAAAGGAATTTTTTTTTACGGGCGATCTGAGGTCGGGAAGGGGACGGGGGTGAGTTTTTAAGGGTAAAAAACGGTTTATTTCGATTTCCGGCAAAACGAAAAGTCCTATGGAAAAAAGCTGTAATCAATCATTTGTCAATGGCAAAGTTGTAGGTAATAAAAAGATCTAAAACTCTTGTATTTAAACTTTTTTGACATAATCTCAAAATTTATGTGAAAAACTAAAAAAAAACAAGTTTTTGGTTTTTTATTGTTATCTTTTACAAGTTTTTTTTTCACGAAATTTGGTGATAACTTACCTTTTTATGTCCCAAATACGCTGTAATTTATTTGATTAGAAATATTTATTTTTTCACCTTATTTTGAATTAATATCGAAAAAACACCCTAATTTTCAATCGAAAATTCATCCGTCAAAATATCAGCTTTGTTCAAAAAGTTGGTACGCTTTCTGTTCGTTGAAATCTCTACTTTCCGATGGTGAAAAAAAAAAATGTTACTATAGAAAATCTTCTCAGAAAATGCAAAAAATCGAGAAAAAACTCGAATTCGAATTTTTTTTTTTAATTATTATATACAATTTTGAGCTATTTATTAAAATTTACACTTTAATTACTCGAAAAACGTAAGATTACATGTTACATTGATAAAAAAAAATTGCAAATCAAAATATACTACTAAACACATCGGCATATTTAGCGGAACACAAAAAAAGGTCCATAATTAAAAAAATATCCGTCGTCAAACGGGGGTTCCTACGTACACGAAGCCGAATGAAACGATTATCCCTACTCGAAGTGCGTCTTTTTCTGCCTTGTCCCGCTCTTCTCACATAAGTACCGATCTCCCTGAACCGTTGGATACTGCGATGGATCGTTGAAACTGGTCGACGAAGATCTCTGGATATCACTTTGTAGGTTTGACCATTTCTTCGCATTTCGAGTGCCCTGGCAATCTCCGTTTGGGCTAATTTAGGCATAATTCAGTCCTCAACTCCAAAAAGATACGCGATTAAAAAAAAACTAACAAAAACAGTATTTCAATGAAATTTTAAATCAAACTCAGAAGGAAGAAATACTCGAAGTTCGCTCCAGATCAGGTGTATTTGAATAAAATTAAAACAATTGCATAAAATGTGATGTTCAGTTGTTTTCTTAATTTGAAAATATTTCTTTTTAAATTAAATGACGTATAAACCAGCCAGCAACCTTATATGATACTGATATCAAACCTTTATTTTAAGTTCCGCTAAATATGCCGGTGTCTGTATAATTAACAAACAAATAAGTTAATAAAATTAATATTTAATAAGACATCTACAATATTTGGAGAAAGTTGTCGAATCTTCTTTAAATTATATGCGTAGATGCCTATTTATAACTATTTTAAGATAACTTATATACCTGAGTGACCTACGAAAAATTTTAGTTTTAAATTTTAGCCCATCAAAAGGTATTTCATAGAGAAGTGGGGAAGGGGCTAGGCGGGTCTGGGTCTTACTACATATATTTTTATAAACGATGTTGTATACTGTACTGTATTTCGAATACTGGCTAGGCTAACGGTTGTTACAGCTGCTACGAAATAGTAGGTATGTATGTAGTAAGACCCAGACCCGCCTAGCCCCTTCCCCACTTCTCTATGAAATACCTTTTGATGGGCTAAAATTTTTCGTAGGTCACTCAGGTATATAAGTTATCTTAAAATAGTTATAAATAGGCATCTACGCATATAATTTAAAGAAATTCGACAACTTTCTCCAAATATTGTAGATTTAATAAGTTAAATATTAATTTTATTAACTTATTTGTTTGTTAATAATAGTAGTATATTTTGATTTGCAATTTTTTTTTATCAATGTAACATGTAATCTTACGTTTTTCGAGTAATTAAAGTGTAAATTTTAGTAAATAGCTTAAAATTGTATATAATAATTTAAAAAAAAATTCGAAATTCGAATTTGAGTTTTTTTTTGATTTTTTGCATTTTCTGAGAAGATTTACTATAGTAACATATATATTTTTTTACCATCGGAAAGTAGAGATTTCAACGAACAGAAAGCATACCAACTTTTTGAAAAAAGCTGATATTTTGACGGGTGAACTTTCGATTGAAAATTAGGGTGCTTTTTCGATATTAATTCAAAATAAGGTGAAAAAATAAATATTTCTAACCAAATAAATTACAGCGTATTTGGGACATAAAAAGGTAAGATTTCACCAAATTTCGTGAAAAAAAAATTTTGTAAAAGATAAAAATAAAAAACCAAATAACTACTTGGTTTTTTGAATTTTTCACATAAATTTTGAGGTTATGTGAAAAAAGGGTAAATACAAAAGTTTTAGATCTTTTTATTACCTACAACTTTGCCATTTCTTTTTTCCATAGGACTTTTAGTTTTGCCGGAAATCGAAATAAACCGTTTTTTACCCTTAAAACTCCCCTTCCCGACCTCAGATCGCCCGTAAATTATTTTTCCTTTCATTTTTAAAATATTCTCCTTTTCTAATGGGTTTTATCCTACTATTATTTTTTTTGGTTTTAAAAACTATCGACCCTGGTCTATATTGTATTAGCACAGAGTTCTATTTTCACTGCTCTGAATTTTGCCGGGCCCGCCGTATTCCGAATCATATAGTCCCAGCTTAATAATCTCAAATAGAATTGTTGTAGTTAAATGAGACATTTTGAAACCTATTCAGTATTAAGTTTCAATTAAGTATCACGACATGGGATACTTACGTAAAATGACCAGCGTCCGGGGAATCGAAGGAAACTATACACGTTTGTACACCGAGCTCAGTCGGTTCGAACGTCACACGGAATTTTCCTTTTTCGTGGCCTTCTAATGTATAAACTTTTTCCGGAATGATAGACGGGTGCGACACCTGAAATATATTTCATAACCTTAACAGGCTATTTATTTAAAATAGGTTTTTTTAGTAAATGTAATTAGCGATGCTCCTCTTAAAGTTGGTTTCTATGCGTAAATAAAGCTTAATTTACCGAAACTTTGAAATGTGTTTGAGACTTGATCTTATTTTGCACTTTGAGTATCAAAGGAACAGACGATCCAATAGCCGCAGCGATCTTCACATGCTTTTCATCGGCGGGCAGACATTTTAGTACCAAGCTATAAGTTATGATCCCGATAACGTTATTACTTATTTCCAGTCGATCCTGCCACTCGCCAACAAATAGTGGAGAATAAACCATGCGTAATGTTGCCTGAAAACGAGACAAATTTAAGTGATCCACCTTAAATTGCTTTGTCAGGATTTAAGCGCGTATCAAACTCGTGCTAGGCTTGAAAGAAAGTTCGGCACCTATATACAAACACAAATACAAAATTTACTTTATCATGTGTCAAAGTGTTTGGAAAGGACTACATCATTTAAAACATAGGAGTATTAAGTAGGTACCTGCGAATATGCGCGAATGTTTAGCACATCAGGGCATTCCACTTTGTCACAGCGAATTATGAAGTCGGCGTCCATGGACGTCGGGTTCTGGACGACCAACTCCTGCGTTACCGACTCACGCTCGCGCGACACAAACGTTAACGTCTCCTTGACGTTGCTGGGATGTACCGTTATTTCTATGTCGTAGTATTGTAATTCATGAGCCTCTTCGTTCACAAATATAACCTGAGAACATAATATTAAATTGAGACAGTAGTTAAAATTATAAACGGTTGAGCACTTAATTAAGCTGTGACTATATGTGGATGGTAAATAAATAGGAACAACTCAAATTTACGTAGCGTCATGCATCATCACCATTTTTTTATATAATCATGTCCCATTATAGTGTCCACACTAGTGTCAAGTCAAATGTTAATGTCAAAACTGACAACTCTACACTCATGTGTTCGATTTTAATAAAGTCCAGAGTTGTATCTCTGAATTTTCTCCGGACTTTCGGATTCTGGACAATTCACAATATAGTCCCAGACTTAGTATTTATGATCGTAACATGATTCGAAAGTAAAAGTTGATGAGTGCACGTCGCTACATAAATTTGAGTTGTTTCTATTTACCATCCAAATAACATACACTTTGCTCTCATAATGAGACCCCAATTTCGTAAGCCTATTATGTAGTTACTTATCAGTACTTGATCACAAATGTAGCGCAGATACGAGTACCTATATTAAATATACACACTCGCAAAATAATTTGACATTCATGAAAGCAGACGAAAGTCCACTGGCACGTAGCGGCTCTCCCGCACACTTGAAGCGCGTCTGGACATTTTACTTCGAAGTGTCCTTTGAATTTATCAGGGTAGGTCTTCACGACTTCTGTCACCACAGCGTACGTTTCAGGAAGCTAAAAAAGAAATGTTTTGGTTATTTGTCATTTGTCAACATTAATACATTTAAGGATGATTCACAGTGCAACCATTTGACATTCATGTCCTTCGGCAGTTATTGTTTTTCTATAGACATTAAAGACAACGTATAAAAACCACGATTCCCGGAAGACATTAAGAGCCTAGTTGTAATGTACAAGTGTTTTATTTTATCTGGAAATTCGGCCACAGCAGTATAATATTTGACACTGGACATTGCAAAAATAGATCCTTAACAAGATTTATGAACTACTTATATAACCATATTATTGACTACTTTAGCTAACCTTTGTTATGTTGTGCACGAGAAGCTCTTCCGTATGGAACTCTTTAGCAGGCACAGTAATTTTAATTGTGCCGTTAGGATTTGGTTCCAACGCTATTCCGAGAACTGTTACGAATAAGGTGCTCTCACCGAAGGGGTAGAATAGAATTTGACTCTGAAATATATATTATAAAAAAATTACCAACAACAATGAGGAGGTAACGAATGATGACGTCACTAAGCAGCTCTACTTAGAGATTACTTTGTCATACACTTTTATCCCTAGCGCGGATCCACCTATATGGACTGTGTGGGCATGCCCACAACCCTATTTGATTTGTGACGTCATTATTTTAGTATGTTGATATCGATAGGGCGCTATATTTGGATTTCAGAACGCAGAAACAACGCAACCATCATCCACCAGCGAAAAATAGGTATTACGCCTTTAAATAAATTCCCCTTATTCATATAATATTGAAACGGCTGATAATAAGCTAATCATTATCTATCAGGCTAATAAGTCCACGCACCTCATGTTTCCCCATTGTCTTCGGTTTAAAATGAATTGGTATGTCGTATGTAGAGTTTGGCGGTAAACGAATTTCTTTAAGAGTTTCGAACGGTCCACCAGACACCTCCGAGTGCACGACCCACACGTCGTCGGTCCTGTGGCAACAGAAATTATAGCGAACTAGACTTCATGCGCGCAAAAAGAAAATCACAAAAGGATTTGTCGCGATAAAAAGTAGTTTATGTCCTTTTCCGTGGTCTACTCTATGTCCAGTGCCAAATTTCATCTAAATTTGTCCATTAGTTTCGGAGCCTTTTCAATGCAAACAAACAAATTCCTCTTTGTAACATTAGCGTACATAGGTAAATGTTGTAACCCACGTCAGATGCTAGACAAGCTGGTAGATCGCTAATTGGAATTATGTAAATAGAAAAAAATGTTTTCAGTTACAAATTTAAACGTTGTTTTATATATAAAAACATATTCATATTATTATATTGTTAAAGAGCTGATAAAACTTATGTATCACTAGTAACTAGTAATTCATAAGCTTTATCAGCTATATATACCATGTAATAGGTATTATGAGTAATGTAAAGTAAAAACATACGGGTTTGTCACAGTGAAATTTTCAGTTTTCGATTCTCTGACGGGGCACTCTATGTAAATAACTTTATTTTCGACGCCCCCAACATCCATACAAGCACCACACAATACCAATTCTAATGTTTTATAATTTTCGATGTTACACCTTGCCTAAAAACGTAAACTTTATATATATCAATATAAATATGAAATTTTTTTATACTTTCATACCGGAAATGCACTTGCTAACCCTTATACCTTTTCATAATCTACTTTTCGAATAAGGATTCACATACTTACTATAACATCGACGAAAGGATTCAGTTCGACTGGTTGGAAGGTTACTGTGACAGTAACATTAGATTGTGGTTCTACGGTTCCTTTCATTGGTGACATTGTAAACTCGTTCGTAGGAACCAGCTGCCAACAGAATCTGAAAGAAGTACCTTTCTTATCTTATCATAACATATACATACATTTATACATAATCTTTTGCCGTAAATACAGTATCCCACGTTTTTTGCGTAAATACAGTATCCTTCAGGAACACTGTACTTTTTCGGGACGAAAAGTAGAGTGTTTGTGTTAATCCAGGGCTTAAACTACTACCTTAGCAAATAAATCAAAATCAGTTCAGTAGTTTTAGCGTGAAAGAATAACAAACATCCATACATCCATCCATCCTCACACACATTTATAATAGTAGGATAATAAATAATATTTAATAAATATTGTAAATTACTAAATTTAAAAAAATCACATTCTAAAATGTTAACATAATAAATTATTAACTTTTATTATTATTTATTTATTTAAGTGTATTTTTGTTTACCTAGCTCGGCTGTTGCCTTTATTCTGTATCATCACTTTGAGCGTCTTGCAACCCCTTCTGCGCAGGCAGCCGAACTGCAGGGCGTCAGTGCTCAGACGCAGGCTCATGCCGGTCACAGTGCCGCTCAGACGAACTAAGGGCTTCTCAATGTGTAGCACTTTCATGTATAACTATAAAAAAGAATCTTACTACATGTAAAAAATATTTTTCCCGCAATATGGATGACATGATGAGCTTTTGAGGTCGTTGTTAGGATAGGATTTTTATATGAAACTCGTTTTTAACATGTTCGTTTGTGAAGTTTAGCCAATGCGTAGGAAATTTTAAATATACCATATCTGTGAATTTGATATGATACTTACAATGATTTTGTTACGACGATAATATAATTTACCTGAACATTTAGATCTTTAAAATGGCGTACGGGTTTGAATAGTATTTTAACTCTCATCTTTTCATAGGGTCCTATTTTGCATTTTTTCGGCGTTACCTTGAACGAAGACGTAAGGGACCCTATCTCCTTTTCCGTTATGTCTGTAGGCTTATCTTGGCCCTTTCCCACTTTACTGTAAAATAAATTACACTTGAAAATACAGATGTATATTAAATAGTTAATAGCATCAGGCGTTATTTTATTAATTAATATTATAATATATCTAGCAATATCCCGCGAAAAAATACCTACAACCTACCAAGCCCACACCCACAACCTACGAAAATACCAACAAGCAAATGTGAGATTGCATGCATAATCCCGTGTTTTGCGCATGCTCATGCGTGCACTCTCACATTTTCTTGCAGGTTGTTTAGCTTGATATTGCTAGTTCATACTTACTATATGATATATAATACTTGATATAAAAATAATTAAATTAATAGATATTAAATAAATACAATAAAACTAAATATTACGGCCGAATACTTTTAAATTCAGTCTCTCAAGCCACATGCTGTCCTTGTTGTTGTAACAAGCAGAGAGGGTTCCTAATTTTAAGAAGCATTCGAGAATTCATCCGATTGGGCTATAATATTGATTTAAATGTATCAAAATTACCTCAATTGTTTCGATTCCTCCGGATCTACACTGCATGAATTGTCACTAGCATTTCTATGGTCTGCGCTCACGGAGTCTTCACTGCCGTGCATACATTTGAACTTGAATCTAGCGTCGATGGAAACTTTGCTATGATTTATAACGTCGATTTGACGAAGAACGCTTTTTCCCAATCTTATGTGTCCTAGATTAATGCTTCTTTGACATCCTTCGTAAAGGTCAAATAGAAGAGGTATACCTGTAATAATTTGTAACTTTAATATTGTATATTTTTCAACAAGTTAGCGTAACTACATTTTTAGGGTTCCGTAGTACTCAAGGAAGTCTTATAGATTCGTTCTGTCCGTCCGTCTGTATGTCAGTATGCCTTTCTAGCTTCTGTAATTATAAATATAAATTGATGAAATTTGCTATTATATTTTAAATAATATCAGAAATTCATACAATACTTTTTTTACTAAGTCAACCATTTTCGAGTAATCGGCCTCCAAAGTGGTTTATAAGTTGGCCCCCCTTGGATTTTATAAACTATAAGAGATAGAAACTTGGAAGTTTCCATGCTAATAGGTCATGTTAAAAACTCTTTAGAAAAATTATTTTAAACGAAATCTGAGAATAACTTTTGAAGTATTTTAAAGAATTCCTACTGCGCGTCGATAGCTACGGAACCTTCCTTAGACATGTCCTGACATGCTCATGGTAAGGTGCTTTTTTGATGTATAATAATCATTCTAAATCCATTCAATCACAAGGATATTAGTCGATTTGAAATTAAAAACTATATTTGGTACGCTAACCGGGCCATGCGACGCGACGTAGGCTATATTAATAGAAGTTACGTAGTACCACTACGCCGTAGCGTACGTAGCGGTGCTACGCGCTGCGTACAATTTTGTCCCTGATTATTTACTAAGTTTTTTCAAAGGGCACGATTACTTAGGGCCACAGAACAATACCTAGGTATTATACATTATATTTTTTTCGCGATACTAACAGTTTAAAAAAAGTTACGTTTTCAATTCTAACACTTTTGATGTGCATAAAATCTGTAATTTTCTCTAGTTCTCGCCTTTAAGGATTTAATTTGAATTTATAAAGATACAACAAACCTTCTCCTATTATTGTGATTGTTTCCTTGCATAGCGAATTTAACGTAAATTCCAATGGAAAAATGTATCTCTTGAGTTGTTTTGGTCGAAAGGTTATGGAGATGTTAATTTTTTGTTTTGGCTTGATAAGACCCTCTTGTGAAACTCTGACAAATAATTCAGGCTCATCAGAATTGAAATCCAATCTAAAAACAACACAGTACAATAAACTCTGTAGTCACAGCTTCTCCATAAAACAGTCCAGTTAACGGACGGTCCGTGCTGTGTATCCTAGATATAATGTGTTGAATATATGCTCGTCTATGTGAATATTGTTATTTACCGCTAATTATAAAATTTAATACAACAATTATAGTAATAAACTAGTTGTCCCGACAAACGTAGATCTGTCTTAACATTTCTCACCGTTGAAACCTTCCCTGAACTTCCACAATTATTTCAAGACCAAAAGAAGCCAAATTGGTACAGCCGTTCTCGAGTTTTAGCGAGACATTGGAATTGCAATCCATTTTTATATTAAAAGAAGATAAAAATAGGTACATACGTAATAGGCTTCGTGTCATCGTTTCTAAACATGATAATCTTCTGGTAGGTGCCATCGGGGGCATCGACTATGCATACACCAAAGTCGCATTCCTTACATGAGAAATGACACGCGGGTTTGTCGACGTGAACATGCAAAACAATTTTATACTCTGGTCCGTCCAAAATCTGTATATAATGAAGTTTTTATTGCGCCAAAATATACGATTCCCGCGCGATATATATGTATGTATATATATGCGAATATGTATTGTATGTATATACTATGTATATATAACATGTACCCCGCCTTATATGCTAACAAAATTGTGGGAGAAAGCATATAGTACAATATCCTATCTCTAATAATGAAGTTGGTTATAAATTAGAAAAACAATTTTTTTTTAAGTAATCCCCGAATTGCCAAGTAGTAAGCGAGCTGATGATGATGAATTATAGCTAAAAACGCTCTTGATCATATCAGCTTTCAAACAAAAAAGTAGATCAAAATCGTTTCATCCGATTGGGAGCTACGATGCCACGGACAGACACACAGACAGACAAACGGACAGACACACACCTCGCATCGTTTTTTTGCATCGGGGCTTAAAAGAATGAACTCACGTATAAAGTGACTGGAAAAGTCTGAACAGGGAGTTTCTTGAGTGTGAAATGCAGCACACACTCCTGTTCCGCGCCCGGCACCACGTGGCCGACGTTCGGCTCCACGTATAACTGCATGTAACTCCTCACAGAACTAGTGCTGTAGCGCCAGTCGTAGTTAAACGATGTAGATCCCTCGTTCGTTATTGTAATCGGTATATCTTCTTCATAAGGCGCTTGACACTAAAAATAAAATTACTAAGTAAAAAGTTGTAAAAACTTAAATATAATTATTAAGGTTACCAAATAATCTGTAATTCAACTATTTAAGAACAGTTTTAGACTTATATACCTTTGAAATTACGGTCGCCGACAAGTCGGTGTACCACTTGTCAACCTTATTACTATGGCGATAAGGTTTACAAGTGGTACACTGGCTTGTCGGCGACTGTACGTATACCTACGTATAATAAAATAGTACCTGGGAGACCGAGCTTTGCTCGGTGTTTTTGTAGAACGATAAAATAATTAAAAAGAAATAAAAAATAAAAGAAAAATATATAATAAGAATCACAAAAATATTTATCTTACCGGGATTCGAACCCACCACATTCCGAATTTCCAAACAATGCAAAAATTATACGTAGGTACGCATACCAAGCTGCCAATCAGACTTGACGTAAGAGAGTCGAAATTATTGAAATATGCACGACGAAATAAAAAAACATATATTGCTTAAAAATGCGCATTTTCTAAGGGATAAGACGTAGCTAGGTCGATTTTTCACTCCCAAAACTTCCTGCTAATACTAAACTTCATGGTAATACTTGTAGCCGTTGTCGAGATACTGATTATATATATACAAGATAGTCTCGTTTAAAGTATAAGATATTACTTGATTTAAATAGATATCCGTCACTGTGTCGCTGGTCAGCTTGTAAACGTCGCCGAACAACAAATACGACACAGTGGGCTTGATGGCGTGGCTTAGGGCGTTGACGTTTAATGTTAGGGTTTTGGTTAAGTGAGCCACGTCACAATATATCTTAAAAAACAGCGGCCCTTCTTGGACTGGCGTGTATATGACCCTGCAAACATAATACGAAAGAATTACATTAAGTAATATTCGTAAGTATCCTAGTCAGTTATATAGTAACTATTAAAGTTACTATATAACTGACTAGGACTAATAAATTATATGAAAGTACGCAAATACAAGTGATTAAATCTTACGTGACAGGCGTCTCAGATTTCGCTCTCAGTACCCCTTTCTCTGGTTCTACGAGTACCGGGTTTATTTCCTCGGAATTTACCAAATTAAGCGAATTTCCTTTGAAGTTAAAATTTAAATTTTCATTTTCATTGTTCTTAAGAACTACTGTACATCTGGTTGTGACGCCGACCACCGCATTCCTGATGATGAGAAGTGGCGGTTGGAATGCGACATCGGATTCCCGAACCATGCCCGCAACTTGCAAACTTAGAGCCACAGAATATTTTGGTATTGAAAACATCCATTGCGTTTCGTATACCTGCAATATAAAAAGAATTATTAGAATCCCACTAGTACGATCACCTTTCATGAAAATGTTAAGTATTAAATTAAGCTATTCATTATTAACTTTTGAAGAGTATTAACAATCATGATAAGGATAAATACGTACACCAGGTTTAGTGGGTGCAAACGTAAACGTGACTTCTGTTGAAGTGCCTCCTTCAACATAACCCTTGAGCAAATTACAGTGAATCGGTATCAACTTTTTAGTTTCTGGCTTGACCATCTCGAACAAGAACTCGTATCCGTATTTTGTAGGATTTATCACTTTAATATTTCTGAAAATTAAAGAATCAACAAAAAAGTAGATCACGCTTTAGCGTCTTTGTTAAATTTAAGATCTTTTAAAATTGTATAAAATTCACTATGAATGTTACAAATAGATAAATACATAAACATTTAAATGTAAGATCTTTTAAAATTGCATAAACATACTTCTTAAAGCAGCCAGTTCCCAAAACATTAAATTGTAAATGTGATGTATTGGGCGATAGTGCAATTGTTGAACGTATGTTGAATCTACGATTGAAATTGTCGCTATCTTCTATAGCCAAATGAACGTAAGGTATTAAAGATTTTGCTTTGACATTACACGAAATACCATCGTCTTGAGGATCTAAATTATCTAAAACAAAAACTTCGATTGTTTCATATTTTATTCTAAAAAAGGTAAATTATAGTTAGTTCGCGATGAGAAAAATAGGTCGAGAGCTACTGTCAATTTTAGAGCAAGTGTTTGTTTCGTGTTGGAGTATAAGGGGAAAGGTATAGGGGACAAGTTGCCAGGTTGCCCTAAACATCAGCTCTAAAATTGACAGTAGCTTTCGGTTTATAATGTGCTGCAGCCGTCGTTTAGTCTTTAACCAGTAAGGCATATAAATTTTTATTAAAGTTCATTGATCTAGAAGCTAATTACAGCACAAAAATGAATAATTACAGCTGATGTCATCAGCACATAAAAAGAAGTTACCAATATGAATAATTACCTATAGCGGCCTTTAATCTCACGTTATACAGGAAGGCTTCGGTAGGAGAAAACGTAATGACAAAAGTGCACCTTTCCTTGGGTTGCAAGCAGTGTATTGCGGGTTCGATTCTAAAGGGCAAGTCCACGTCCATCCACGTGTCAATACTGTTGGAGTCCGTTCGTTCGCTGAACAGCGTGTCTGTACTCGTATCGCCTAAAATTCAAACACCATACTTCTTCTACGTTAGAATTTGTGAGAGATATACGACGGGTGAAATATTTTTATTAAACCAATAAACAAGTAAAGTACCTAAATAAAAAATCAAAAGTCTTTATAAGTCAAAACATTTCTTCTTACCAGAGCTATTTTTATTATCTTCTAAGAGATTTGGACCTTTTTTTAATAGGTATTCTAAGATATCAGCTACTACATCTTGAGCCACCTATAATAGACCACCTATTAGCCTGAAAGCTACTGCCAATTTTAGAGCAGGTGTTTGAAGCAACCTGGTAACTTGTCCTCTACTCTCCTATTGTACTCCAACGCGGAACCGCAGACCTGACTGGTCAGTAGCGGGGTTAGGTTATTGAAATAAGAATCGAGGACCTATTATTTGATTTATAATAATCATAAATATCTGAGGATACATCCGTTATAGCATAATTATTAATTACCTATTTATTTTGTTTAAATATTTTGTATTTGTTGATTTAATGAATTACAAATTATTAAATAATTGGATAATCATTTTAAATAATTTGCGTACAATAATTAATATTTTTATATTAGAATGATTTATTATTTTTGGCAACTTCCGGTAAAATTGGTACTGATCATGGTATAAAAGCCCAGTGTCGCCAATATGGGGATTCAGTCGTCAGTATTAAGTTGTAATAGTTAAGTGCTTAGTGACTAGTGACAGGGACTAATAAATAAATATATTTTGATTAAAACAAAAGTGTTTTGACCTTATCAGGCGCGTGCAAAACTGCCGGTTTTTATGGAGCATAATATATGGGGCGGGGCAACTTTCGAATAGAAATTTGACGGCTTTTCCTTTCACAGTCATTAATAATAATTAATTAATCGTTTCGATAATTTAGACAATATAATATTATTATGATGTGTACTTGTATGTCTAGAATTAAAATAATGCATTTAGCATACATCACATGAGTTGATAGGAGCAGTTTTTACTGGAAATCTATCTTCAACGCTGAAACTCCATTCCATTTTAAAAGATACTTTTCCAATATTTTCCAAATTAAATTTATATTTGTTTGACTAAAAAGAGAAATAATATAATTTTGAACAATATTTGTGATATAATTTATAGTGTGTAAACAGCGAAATTAAAAAAAAATAAAAAATTTACTTGATAAATAAATGTGTCGGCGATTTCTATTTCGTCTGGCAGTTCACACGAGTACTTGGAATATTCAGACGTTGCCGAACATACGACGACTGAGTGAGTTGTATCCAAAAGAATTTTCGAGATAGAATTATTGTCCATCTTATTTTCCTTTGCATCTAAAACTTGTATTTTTCGTTCATTTACGCCAACATCTCTTTAATACAATAAAAACGTTATAAATTTACTGAGATTTAAATAATAATGGTAGATAATGATGGAGATGGTTACTACTAAACTAGATCTCCTAATGCCCGATCCACATTTTTCACTTCATTTTCTCGGACCTTTTAAGGTGTCGTGCGCGCGAAGTGTAGAGCGGGCTTAATAACTTAAACATTAACCCCCTTACTAATAAAACTACTTACACAACGGATAACTTAAACAACGTTGCTGTCTTTGTCTGATAGTTGGAAAAGTCACTTGACAGACAAAGACAGCAACGTTGTTTAAGTTATCCGTTGTGTAAATATTTTTATTACTAAGGGAGTAAACGTTTTGCTACACCGAGCTACGACACCTGTGACATCTTTTCGTAGTAGTTAGATTGGTTTGCTTAGGTTGTTATTTTTATCAACACTTTAAAATAGCCAAATCCAAATAAAATTATATTCATAATAATTACTCACTCATTATGATCGAAAATTGTGATGGTCTGTCTGCAATCCCAGGAAGTGTCTTTCTTAGTGACACTTGTAAGTGATTCATCACTAATTGCTTCTAGGTGTAAATATAATAACTCCTAAAATCATTATTCCTTTAAAGTCATTCGGAATAATTAAAATAATAACGTCCGGTCTAGTCCAGTTTATTATACAGAAACATGTCGCAAGTAAAGTGAGTGCTCAAGAAGGCAACCATTACTAAATATCGTTGAACACACAATTATCAAATATTAATGAAGTAAAGAAATATCACCTTTTTAATGGTAACAACTTGTGTGGTATGAAACCAAACCTCCAAGTCTTTCTCCTCTCCCGGGGAGATGTGCCCCACCGACGGCTTCACGACGATACACTCCAATTTATCCCATTGGAACTTGTACACTTTTTTAGAATTGTTTACCATAGTAATTGACCTTTTCTTGAGGTTAAATAGCTCGCAAGCTCCTACATGGAGAAGCAATGGAAAACACAGTACCACAATTGAAAATTATATCGACGCGCTGCAACTGCTTTATTTCTTTAAAAAATAACAATGCTCACCAAAATCTAAGATATATTTGAGAATAGAGCGTTCAGTGCTGTACGCCGACATGGTCTCGGCGTCGAAGGTCGTACTCTGTGATTGTCGCTTACCCTTCTTTGTCTCGACAACTTTTGACTTCGACTTTTTGAGCAATGGAGCACTCTTGATTTTTCTTTTACTGTCACTCATGGATGTCGATGAAGTAATGGTGCTTAAAGTAAATAATATTCATAAATCAACATTATACTATATTACGAGGATTTATAATATCATTCATCGGATTTATATCATCGAAATGAAAATTATTACCCATCGACAGCATTTTTATAAGTATCAAGATCGGTGTCCAATGGTAACATGTCTAGATGTTTGAGAGTGATGTCCTCCAAAAACGCTTCAGCTTTACACAAAATCTGGAAAATACTTTGATTAGCTTTTAATACATTGTTTTGTTAGCAATATAATGTTGTTACAACCACTTACCGTAAAAATCTCGAATGGATTGTTGTACACTTTCAATTCGACATCACAACTTGCTCTTTCTTTATCATTTGGGTTAAAGTATACGTAAAGCGATCGCACTTCATCCGGATTTATAATAATCTGTATGGACTTATTTACTCCTGTACGAATAAAAATATGTACAATTGTAAATTATAAAATAACGTTTCTAGTAAATTTTAAATTTCGCAACTTTGTACCTTGTCGTTTTAAATTGGACACAGAAGCTACCCAAAATTGTTGCCATTTGTCTTTCGAAGTGCGCATAATATCCACAGTAACTACTGTTTTTATAGAACTGACGTTTTTAATTCGGATTTCTTGACTCGTAACAGATTCCACGGGCGTGAGAGGGAACTCGAGTAAGGCGAGACCAAGTCGTGTGATCGGTGGATAAATTAGAGCTATGCGGGGAATCATTCCTTCACCCAGTAGGAAAATATTAAAAGATTTTGATTCATTTTCTGTTAACTTGAGATTTATTTCAAGCATCGCTCGATATTCCTGCAATTTTTAATATGTCATTCATCAAAATCAAATATAACATTTTCCTCACTGACTGACTGACATATATAAAGTCTACTCACACAGGCGCTATTGGTATAAACCTTTAAATTTAGACAATAGTTTTAATTCACAATGTTGACGTACACTAAGAAGGAATTTTGAAAAATTATACCCTTAAAGGGGTGAAATAGGGGTTGAAAGTTTGTATGGAAAATCTTTAAATCTGGACCGATTTCTCTCAAATACATTTCATTAAATACGTGCTTCAAGGTTTATTACAATTCACCTTCTGAGGGTGTAAAATAACGGTTGAAAGTTTGTATGAAAATATATAAAATCAGTCCCGTTTTCCATGAAATTTAATATACGATATGATACGATGTCCAAAGCTGGTATAGTGAAATATCAACAGTTGGTCGGAAAACGTTAATTTTTTTCACGCAGATAGTAGATAATATTAAGACGTAGAAACCCTTAAAAAAAGATTATTCGAAATTTATCTCCCAAGGAAACGCGTTTGGGTGCGCGCGGAGGTAGTTGCGCTTAGAATCTAGTTTATTACATTAACATTTAAAATGTAAATAAAAAAGAAAATATAAAAATAGTACTTACTGTCATCGCCTTGGGGCTAAAATGTATAGCCAAAGGCTTCTGAAACAGGGGCTCAATATGGGTTTCATATTTATCCAACCATATTACATCTTGATTACAGTTATTATGGAGATAGTGAAGATTCATTTTTAAATTACAAGGGACCAAGCCGTTGTTGTAGAGGTGAATAGTGGCTGCGTGGCTTGTATTGACGATCACACACAGGAAGTGCAAAGTCAAAGATTCCTCCGCAAAAACGCACTGCGCTGATAGCTATAATTGTTATTTTTTATGATAAAACATCACAATCCCAAATAAATCAATTTTTCACGTTAAAATAATTGTTAATTCGAGAGTTAAATCGAGCGATTCGTGTTACCTCAGAAATCGTGTAATCGCTCATATTTTTAACGACGACATGTTCTTTGAACGTCACGTCTATATTCCAAAAGTCTAGGCTCGGTATTGCGCCTCTCCCTATTAGTTTTAAAGGCACGCCTGCAGCTTCTTCTGGAGACGAGTCACTAATCACAAACTGTAGAGTTTCTTCGCACTTATCAGCAGTTGTTGCAGAACACTGAATCGTTATGGTTTTACTCGATTTTGGAGGCACCAAACTGTCGCTTGTTAAAATTGTAAAGTTTCCACAATTTAAGGTCTTATTTTTAAATCTGAAAAAGTGAGATAGTATGTTTTTTTCAACTTTTGGTTTTGTGTTTCTGTGGAAGTTTAAATATATTTACTTGTCTGTGCCTCTTATTGACGGTGTTTCCGGGTTGCGTCTATATTGCGGTGGTAATATTATTTCGTATATGAATGGGGATTTTCCGGTATTAGTGATTACCACTTCTTTTGTAACTTCGCCTCCAACCGGTATTATGTAAAAGTTGAGTTCATTGGCTGGGAACAAGGTGAATCTGAAATACACAAAATATGAGAATGCTAATAAAAAAAGTAAATAACTTTAATAAATAGACACAAGTTTAGTGCTACAAGAGAACAACATAAAAGAAGTCAAATGTCTTACGTATTGTATGCACATTTAATCGTAGTATTGACTGGGAACGTTGCAACAATAGTCTGGTTTTCACTATCGTCTACCAGAGTGCAGGCGTAGACGGGGATGTTGGTGACGTCAGTAGACGTCGTTGGTGTGCACTCGAATTCTATGACAACAGGTTTGAGATTTGGCGGGATGACGCCATGGTCGGGAATAGCGTTAAACGATTGCAACAGCACCTGATCGGGGAAGCCTTTATTTTTCCTTAGCCTATAAAAAATAAGATTTATGTTATATTTTGTAATTATAATAATTGTTGTCTGATCATTTGTGACAAAAATTATAATCTCTTGTGTGGAATTATAATTTCTGACTGTACGGGATATTTATTTAGCTAGTTGTTTAGTGAGAAGAATACAGTGGATAAATTACATACAGTATACTCACTTAAAATAAACATTGTATTTTCCACGATTCAGCAAAAACATTCTCCTCTTTACTAGCGATCGAACTTTAACGTTGCCGTAGTTAAGTATGTAGTCATTGGGATTGTCAAACGAATAGTCTACCAGAACGTCGTAGCACTCAGCGGACAAAAGCACGGCCTCCGTTAATATAGGGTCGCCTCTACATTGCTCGTCGTATACCTAGAATGACATGCAAAGAACTAAAAGTAGTAACCCCTGGGTATTCTCAGATGGAGCTGTTGGTATATAGGTGACTGACCACTGACTGACCAATGCCATACCAAAGGTATGTTTCTCTTAACTGACAAGGAAATCTAAGACTCTTTTTAACTCACATCGATAATTAATTCTTGGTTAGCAATAACGCCGACCCTACATGCGTTGTAAACGACTTTGACAGCCACGTTCTCGTCTCTCTGCAAAATCCCTTCCGTTTGCCTAATAATGAAATCTCGAGATAGTTCTTCTGCATTTCTTATTTTCCACTTTATTGGCAAAACGGAATTGTTCTTTATGATGAATTTGTTGTCTTCTTTGCGATACAATAGATTTCTTCCATATTCTAAAAAAAAGCAACGTTATAAAAATATAAACGAATTATTGAGTCACTTTATTTAAATTATGATTAACAGCTAGAAAATGTTTACAATCCTTAAAAAAATAATTCCGTAGAGACAATAAATTGTTGCTTACCCAATATTTTTGTGTCCGGCAGGACTTTCATGACAGGAGGTATTCCGGTGCAAGAGACCCGGACAGCAACAATCTCTGGGTTGTCGCGGACACACAACAACAGCGTACACTCATGTTTTCCCACCTCCTTCGGCGCCGCTTGCATCAAAATACGACATTTAGAGCTGGCCTTCAAACATAAAAAAATAATGCTTAATTGCCTAAACACAAATAACTAAAATTTTCATAATAACTAAAATTTTTATAAAATACTACATATAAACCGACCACGTAAATTATATAGCCTATATTACCCGGGCTATTATTGCGAATCAATTGATACCTCATTTATTAAAATCGGACCAGTATGTATGTATGTATGTATGTATATATAGTATGTATGTTCCACCGTACATATACATAGACTGCCAAAAAAATAATTACTCTTCCTTTTGGCTTCGCCGTAGTCGGGTAAAAAATATAAAAATAATTAAGGAAAATGTACCTGCAATTGCACAATTTGATCACTTATCCGGAATGTACTGCGGTCTCCCAATATGTCTGCTTCGACTGTGGAAGCCATAAGCGAAGAATTTCTTAACGTTATTGCATATTTCTCTTCAAACACTCTAAAAATATTCAACAGTAGAAATAATTAAAAATATAAAAATACGAGTACATTGTAGCGAGTTTTAAGTTTTTTACTTGTTACATGTATTTATGTGGGTAGTGCAGTAGGTAATTAATCTAGAGTTTACAACTATTCCCCCAATTCGTGCAATGCAATTACAACGTAAGTAAGTACAGTGGAATGTCATTAGACCGTTTTTTACCTTTTATTTCCAACGAAAATATTTCCTAACTCCAAAATTTTCTTATCGTCTAGGAATATGCCTTTGTAAGGATGATCCGATATAGAATGTCTCACAAATTTTTCAAACATCTTTTTAGGTCGAGTATCCAATCTGTAAAGTGTATATCTTAATTAGTATGTATAATGCGTACTTAATACGGTTTCTAAAATAAATATAATTATATTCTAATGTTTGTGGTGATTAAGTTCCATGTCAATAGGTAAAAATATTTGTATACACCCATTTCAAAACAATTACATCAAACGAAACGAATACAGAAAAATGTGCTTGTGTCTCCGCTTGTGGCTTTGCGCTAACTTTTAGCCGGTGGTAATCACTGACCGCTTACTTTCAGATAATCCAGTTAGTTTAACCTCTTAGGCTCGAGTTCACCAAAAGTAACTTAACCATTGATTTTGTAACGGGTCGTTTAAATTTTAAACATGACTTTAAACAAGGAGTCACTTTTTCCTGTTCACCATCGCTTCTCTTTTTCTGATTAGTAAATAGAGACAAAACTGGCCGTTTATGAATAAATGAGTGAGAAATGTAGTACAACTAAATAAATATGTAAGGCTACAACATAAAATGACATCTATGTTTCTGACATTTTGATTTGGTTACGTAAAATTTAACGCTACAAAATTTGAAAGTTGTTGTTTATTGTTTCTTTTGTTTAAAGAGTAATTAATTTTAACTAGGACGTACATTTACGTAGATCTTATGTCAATATAGTATCGTGTAGACAATTATAGTGAACCAAATTTTGTTATAAAGCTACAAGTTCTGTCAAATCACTTTTGTAGCTTTAAATTTAATAGTTTTAATAAAGAGTATAAACATATTATTTATTTGAGACAAAATGATGCCTTTTAATGTTATATTGGAAGGAGATTACAATCTCAACATGTTTGAGTATTTGGACGAGTTAGAAGCGATGACGAGAAGACCTCGGATTTTTCAAAGTCGCCGTAATTTCTGTGAAGTATACGATGAAGTATGATTCAAGACCCGGTTTAAATTATCCAAATCGAGTGCAATTCATATTCTTGGATTAATTGAGGATAAATTAGAATTTGAGTTAAATTCTTCAGCGAGTCGTATCCAACCTCCTGTAGAGGCGTCAGTCCGTTTATTCTCAATTATATTCTTGTATTTCATTACAAGTTCAGATAACACACTCTTTTCATTGTTGCTAAAATTAGTTGTTCGCTTTTTCTTCTCATCCATATTTATTACAAAAAAACAACAAAATTTGGTTCACTATAATTGTCTTCACGATACTATATTGACATAAGGTCTACGTAAATAAACGTCCTAGTTAAAATGAATTGTTTTTTAAACAAAAGAAACAATAAACAACAACTTTCACATTTTGTAGCGTTAAATTTTACGTAACCAAATCAAAATGTCAGAAACATAAATGTCATTTTGTGTTGTAGCCTTACATTTTTATTTAGTTGTATTACATTTCTTACTCATTTATTCATAAACGGCCAGTTTTGTCTCGATTTACTAAGCAGAGAAAGAGAAGCGATGGTGAACAGGAAAAAATGACTCCTTGTTTAAAGTCATGTTTAAAATTTAAACGACCGGTTACAAAATTAATGGTGAAGTTACTTTTCGTGAACTCGAGCCTTAGACTTGCGCAGATCTGGGTTAAAGTTAACCGTGGATTAAATATCATGCCTTCTTTTTCGTACACACGAAGAACGAGAGAGATAACATGATGACCTTAGCTCAGATCTGCGCAAGTGGGCCTTATAATACGTACTAAGTATTAAGTATAATACGTCCTGTACTAAGTATCCGAAGAACTTGTATCACAGGTACCAGAGAACGGAAATATATTTATTACTGTTATACTTTACATATATTTAATACACATCCAAGACCCAGGAACACAGAAAAACTTTTTGTCCCTTCGGCGGGATTCGAACCCGCGACTTTCGGCTTAAGCGCCGACGCGCTAACCACACAGCCACAGAGGTCGTCAAAATTAAAAGATTTATAGTGAACGCAACGTACCTCTTATAACATTAAAAGATATACCTGGGCAGGTCGCATACGCCGCTGGCGCAGATCTCGAGGCGGGAGGGCGGCCAACCGGACACTTCCACGTAGTGCCGCGCGCTGTAGCGGCCCTCCGCCCGCGGGCTGAACGTGTACTCGCACCTTAACAGCTCGCCCGGATGGAGGACGATGCGACGTCGCAGTTCTGTATTAATATAGTATATTCTATAATATATAATCTGTATAATATATGTGAGATAAAGCTGGTTATAATTAACCAGCTTTATCTCACAGCTCCGCCCGCGTGAATATAGTATCCCACGGAAGTACTTTTTCAGGACATAAAGTAGCATAGCCATACCATATTTCATCGAAATCCGTTCGTATGACTGCTTGCGTGAAAGAGTAACAGGCATCCATCTATCCGTCCATACATACATTCATTCATCCTCACAAACTTTCACATTTACAATAGTAGTAGGATTTGTTGACATACAAATACTTTTTTTATGTATTAAAAGAAGTGAAAGCATGTTTTGCGTTAACGTTTAAGTAGGTATACCTGATTTCTGATGCCGTAAATTCGCAATTGCTATAATAAATAGGTATGAATAACCCAAAATCTTGTAGCTATTAGGATCAGTATGAATAAAAAAACATTGATCGATAATTATGCTATAAATAGGATTATCACACTTTTTACCTGCATCGGTTGAAGCAATATCATTCTTCATCAATCGAGGGTATTTGACCTAAAATAATTAACGAATATTACAATAATTAAAAGACTAAACAATATTTTAAGAAACACAATAATATGTTATTAGTGATTCGTATAATTACGCTTGTTTCACATTTGCATTCCCAATGCGATAGTATTTTTAATACTTGCTCTTGAGTATAATCGTCCGTGTTCAATATATCCGGATCTTCGTTGCACTCGCATTTTTCTCTCTACAGTAATAAAAATATCACTATTAGGTGAAATTAAACTGGTAAATAATAATTTCTCATTCACTTAATAATATTCCGTAGCACAGTAACTACGCCATGTTCCCTAGAGCTACGAGAGTAGCTGTGCTACGAGACCTCTATAACGGAGGAAGGCTCGTAGCCTACACGTAGCATTTACTTTTGGCGTGACACATAATTTCTAAACTAAGTCAATTGTTAGTTCTAAGTTTGTCAACTATAATATAAAGCGTGTGATGGCATTTGAATCAAGTTATTGTGAACGTTTGTGCCGACTTAAAAAAAATACTCTTACCGGTTTCTCAGTCAGAAATCTCCATTCTAGTGAATCCTCGTGTTTGATGAGAGGCATTACTCGCGGGAATAATATGCTGCAATCCCTTCTCGAAGCCGGCACTTCTAGTACGTCAAATTTCTCCCCACCTAATGCCTCTTGTACAATATCACACGTTAAAAACATATTCTTAATAGTCTCCTTATATATCAAACAGGGAGAATTAATTATAATCAAAGGAAATCCTCTTTTCGCTAAACTCGTTTCAGAAATCTGCAAAGTTAAATTTTCAAGTATAACAAAGTATCATCATAATTATTATTATATTAATACCTACGTGAATCAAAAACTTTCAGTACAGTTTTACGAGAATTGTGCATCCGGGGGTGTATGAAATTTAAGAATATTAACTGACACTACCGTGCGTTTGATAGATACTATTTTGTTGAAAGTTTCACGTTTGTCAAGCTGTCACTTCATTAGCCGGGTCCACACCGGACGATCCATCGATCCCGCGATCCGCGATCCAGGATCGCGGAGCGTGGATCGTGGATCGTGTTATGCCGATCCACTCTTGGAAACTTGCGATCCCAAATATGCGCTCCAAGCGATCCTAAGGCGATCCGTGATTCAGCCAGTCTAACTCTTGTACGATATGGAGTCACACGTACAACGGCGGCGTCTTGCCGTTGCAGCAGTAACTTTTATTTTGCTTAAATGCTTGCGCAAAAAATCACAAAAAAGAAAACGACGGTTTTGGGTGAAACAAATTTACAAAAATCGCTTGGAATCTGGGACTCAGCTGTACGCAGAGTTAGTGTCAGATAAAGTTGAACACAATTTTGCAAGAATGAATGCTAATCAATTTGAGATATTGTGTTCATTATTAAATAACAAGCTAAGAAAGAATGATACAAATTATAGAGATGCCATTACTGTGAAGGAAAGATTATTACTAACATTGAGATTTTTAGCAACTGGAGATTCGTACGTCAGTTTGCAGTATCTGTTCCGCATTTCCAAACAGTCTATATCGATAATTATTCCTGAAGTTTGTGAAGCCATCATTGACCTGTTAAATGATTATGTAAAGGTAAGTAAAACCATACTTTATTACTCAATAAAAAAGTAGTGTATTACAATCATAATTTAAAGAAGTAACATGTTTACAATTATTAATTATTTTTTGAAAACATGATATAGGTAGGTACTTATTTAATTCGGTGGTGACTGTGGAAGTGAATAATCCTGAGGTTTCAGAAACTGGGACTGCGATGAATTGGAGGCTAGATGAGCAGACGGTGATGTCTGTGGAATTGGAGCTGGATAATTTTGAGGTTGTAGAGACTGGGACTGTGATGAAGTGGATGCTATTGGTGTGCCAGGGTATGAATTAGTGTAATATCCATAATTGCTATCCCCATATCTTCCTGTGTCAGCTTGAAAAATAACTTGGCATATAGCATTTTTGACATTAACTAATGTTACTGCATCATATTTCCGCAATTCAGTAGATATATACTGCCCGAAAGCAATGTAAGAATCAGTTTCCGGTTGTGGTGGCTGAGCACATTGTTGCAGAAGTTGGAAAGCCTCTGAAAGAGTTTCATCTGATATGTCATCTGCATTATTAGAAGTAGTTTTCTTTCTTTTTTTTGTTCTTTTGTTTGTTGTTTGGACACTGGATTGTGCATTCTGATCATTCTGCTCTCTACTCTGATCTGTGTGGTGGTTGGCTCTCTCCGGTTGTGTGTCACTAGTAATGTTACTGTTCTCGTTTTCGCTCACTGTAGTATTAACTTCAAGTTCCCCTTCAGTCGTATCAGATTCTACCTGTAACAACAATTATTATTACTATTTACTGCTTATTCTTATTTTCAGCTTTATATTATAATTAAGATCTCCTTTATTTTCAGGTGCCGTCAACTAAAGAAGAATGGCGTACAGTTTCTCAGCAATTCGAGAATAAGTGGAATTTCCCACACGTGATAGGAGCGATGGACGGCAAACACGTCGCTATACAATCGCCTTTTAATAGTGGCAACGACTTTGATAATTACAAATTATTTCCTAGTATTGTTCTTTTTGCATTAGTAGATGCAAATTATAGGTTCCTGTATGTGAATGTTGGGACTAAAGGCAGAATATCAGATGGAGGCGTGTTCAAAAGCACAAATTTATATAAAAAAATTGAAAAAAAAGAGCTAAATATTCCTCCACCGGAGATATTGCAAGTTCCCTATAAAATTGAGGTACCCTATTATATACTAGGTGATAAAGCTTTTCAGCTTAATGATTATACTATGAAACCATACGATGGTACACGGGAAAGGGGTTCTTGTGAAAGAATTTTCAACTACCGACTGTCAAGAGCACGTAGAGTAGTTGAAAACGCGTTTGGAGTACTTAGTTCTGTCTACAGAGTCCTGCGTAAACCTATGCTTTTGGAACCAGAAACTGCGACTAAAGTCGTGCTGGCAACGGTTCATCTATATAACTACTTACGCAGTAATCCTAACTTTATATCGCCAGGAACGTTTGATACAGTACAGGAGAATGGAGATGTAATACCTGGAAGCTGGCGAAATGAACCGCCATCACAATCGCTACAACCGATGGCCGTCGTACCAAGAAGAGCAACAGAAAATGCCACTACAATACGGTCCCACTTAGCAAGACACTTTGTTACAAACCATACAATAGTTTGGCAAAATGAATATCAGTAAACTAATAGCTCACATGTTCCAATGTATCGCGTGTGGTTCCGGGTTCATTTTTATCCGCCATAAAGTCGAAGTCATCATACGCAAACCACTTTGATTTATATGTATCTTGAGCACCTGAAATAAACAAGTTACTCATTAAAATAACCACGTGTATTTCTAACAGCTTAAATGTAAAAAGCGAAATCACGTGAAATCCACAGTAAATATTATGATGTAATTACTTATAATAAAATATATAATTTTAATACCTACAGATAAAAAGTAGCTTTGTTTTCTTACCGGATCCAGTTATACGGCTTTGCTTCTCTCTGTGTTTCTCCCTTCTGTAGCCTCCCGCCAGAGATCGCATTTTTTTCTTTAGGTTCTCGATCGACTTATTCCCCATTTCACGAGAAATCTGACACCAAGCATCATCTCTAACACCTCTATTGGTGTAATTAGAATCTTTGGGATCCCATAAACATTTAAATTCTTTATAAAGCGATATCAAACGGCGACTTTCTGAGATGTCCATGGCGAGGTGGATCGCGCGAACCAACACAACCGTCCACACCGCGCGCATCACGCAACTGAGGCACCTTTGAGGCTGGCACAAAAACCGACCGCACACGGATCGCGCGAGGTAGGGAGCGCGCGCTCCAATACGTGCGCATGGATCGCGCGCGGCACGTCCACACCGCCTGCATCTTTGGATCGCGCTGCTGCCGCGCGCGATCGGAGCGCGATGGATCGTCCGGTGTGGACCCGGCTATTTGACATCTTAGAGGCAAACGAAACAAAATTTAAAAAGTATTACTATGAGCGAACTTCGACCACAGCTAGGGCTACCTTGACTACTTATATTAATAATTGTATCTGAAATCAAATTTTCTGCATCTGTTTAAAATTTTGTTTCCAAGATGACCTTCGTCTATTTCGAAAAGTGTTAATTATTATAATAAGTTTTAGAGTTAAGCATTTTATGAACAATATGTTTAAAAAATGACATAAAAAGTCAAAAAAACCTGAGCTTGAATTTTTGTTTTCTTCTTTCCGCCTTGTTTGGGTGACGTCAGGCCACCGAAGGTGTACAGTGGCGAGGCGAGGTCGCCGTCCTCCACCAGCCAGTTGCTGGCGACGCTCACGAGCGGTGCGAACACGCCGTTCACGTAGTCGCTGTACTCCGGCACGTACTCCGAGTCATTACGCACATCCCGCACCGGCTCCACTGTAACATTCACAATATTCTCCAAAAAACTTCGGCCACAGGATAAAACGACCTTATATTTATTACCAAAACTTCGGCCACAGGATAAAACGACCTTATATTTATTCCCAAAACTTCGGCCACAGGATAAAACTACCTTATATTTATTCCCAAAACTTCGGCCACAGGATAAAACGACCTTATATTTATTCCCAAAACTTCGGCCACAGGATAAAACGACCTTATATTTATTCCCAAAACTTCGGCCACAGGATAAAACGACCTTATATTTATTCCCAAAACGGAAACTTGCTCATATACAAAGATGACTTTTTTTTTGCAGTTACTGCCTATTGCCTAATCCTCTTTCTCTTTTAAAATTAAAAATCTTTAAAAATACGGAAGAATATATACAAATTTATTTTGAGATCTATGATTGATTTTATTTTTACCTTTTGCTGGTTCCTCTTTGGCAGTTTGACTTCTGGCACCAGCCACTTTAACGAAAAGTGATTTTTTACTTTTGGTAAGTGCTTCAGTAGGTTTCCTGTGGAAATTTTTATTTATTGAAATAAACGCTAAAATGTAAAAAGCTTAAATCTTATTAAAACAACTATTTGTAAACTAACGTTCATATTATGTTATTAGATAGAATATGGAATGTAAATAATTAAATGATGTAATTAAATTACAATTACACAAAATGTTTTTCGTAATATTTTCTTCGTCTGTCTTCTAAACCATATTTAATGTAAATTTCTCTTAACTCTGGATCTGAAGATTCGTATTCGACGCCATCCTTTTTCTCGAAATTTCCTATTGTCTGACTAATTTCTTCTGCAGTATATTCCTTTAAAGCTTCTTTTCTTAGTGTATGATATAATAATAATTAGATTTGGTAAATTATAGCTTTATTGTTATTGATTGTACGGAGGCCTTGTTTTGCCAACATTGTGATAAAATTAAGAAAGCTGGCAATATTAACGCCAACCTGCACAATTGTCGCAATTTATTATTTACAATTTTTTAAAACTACTTACACCTGACGATGACTTAGTTGAAACTGTTGTGTAAATAATTAGTTCCAGTGTAATAAAGTTAAAAAAGGGCAAGAAGATTGTGTGTATTATAATTGTGAGAGATATAATTATAGGTGGATGATACAATTTTTAGATAATAACACAAAATATATTGTTTATTCAAATTTCAGCAAACTGAACAATTATTATTATAACAAGCAATATTACTACTATTTTAGTTTCTCACAAAGCTTATTTTAAGGAATATAATTTTTTTGTATTTACCTACTTCTTTAAATTCTCGCGCGAGTCGCATTAAACTTACTTCGTTAATGAATCCACTATTCGTTTCGACTGTTGGTGATGCGTCCACTTAGAGAAACTCGTGTGACACAACAGCAATCGTATGGTGCGGATTTTAGGCTTACCCTTCAGAACCATAGCGAGGGCTATTTGAGGACGTTTTATAATTCTACTATTCAATGAGACCACTATAAAGCCTCTATCATACTTTGGTTGGTTAAAATATTCTATCAAAAGTTCTTGTACCACGTCCTGCGGAGAAAAATTGCAAGTCATTGAATAAGCGTCTTGTAATTAGAGACCTCATCTTTGATCTCATAAAAGGCGTTGGCTATAATCGGATATCATTAAACCAAATCAATTTTCACGTAAGCCGCTGCTACGATAAGGAATATGTATCCACTATGCTTGTAAGTGAATATTTTGCATAGTTACAGGATATTATTACAGAAGGCAAGGAGTAAGTAGATATTAAGCAGTGTTACCAGATGTACTTACCAAATCTAAAATAGATGTTGTGTTCAATATCCTTAACGTTTCTAACTTCAAAGAGGGCTCCTTATCTTTTTTTTTTAAATGCTTTAATTCTGGTGGTAAAGTCGTTCTGCTTATTGTTTGTATCGTGTGTTCAATTTTTTTCCAAATAATATCGAAGTCATCATCCGTTTCTTCGACTGTTTTTAACCAAAACATAATTTAAAAAGTAACACCTGGACTAGGGCTGCTGACTCGAAAAGTACGTATAAGATTATGACCTAAAATTTTTATTTGGTCTTTAATTTACAGAAAGTGACTTCATCGTACACGTGCGCTATGCAATAAGCCCTTTTTAAGTATCTTAGAAGTTTCATGTAACGGAGAATGTTTCTATCAATTCAACTTCGTTACAGTAACGCTATTATGTATACAGATACACTAGTTTTTGTATTATTAAAAAATATTCTGTACCTCTCTATGACTTAACATGCATTCAAAGTTCTGAAATATTTCGAATACCGCTAACAGTAGCGTGACGGCACGCTACACCTCGGCCATACAGTTTGCGCCGTACCATTCAGCGGTGCAAGTTACCGTCTGGGTCATTTTTTTATTTATTTATTTAAAGTTAAATATCTTGTTAACAAATTGGCGAATCGAAATAATTCTTTCACGAGTATTTTTTATTTTCCATGGAAAATACAGAAGGCTTGCAATTAAAATTAGTGAACGTTCTGCATTGTATCTAACAAATCGATTATCGTCTAAGTAGACGATATGACATTTGTAATGTGTCTAGTTGTTAGGTTAGGATATCTAGTTTAAATACTATTATAATATACTAATATACTAATATTTTTCTGTTACAAAATAACGTATGGTTTTGCCAGGAATTAGAACCACATACTATCGTTACTTTCTTCACCATCCTCCGCTTGGTGCGAGGAGACATGAGCGTACAGATCGTTAAGAGCGCGCAGCAACGTCGAGCGTGCTGCACCCACACATGTGCACAGTGCCTCCACGATGCAGTTGTCGATGGTGACGGCAGGTATGTTCAGCAATTTCCCAACCGAATACGCAGTTTCTTGACATTCCATTTCTGCAAAAGGAGACCGTTCTGTTGCAAACTGTTGTTGTTGTCTGTTGTTTGGGCCCAATTTTCAAAGTGCCGTAAGTGAAATAGAAAACTTGAAATAAAATATCCGGCACTTTGAGATCTGGACTTAAAATATTTGGTCTCTTTTAAAAAGGTTTAAAGCAACATGGCTTAACAACATAATAAAATAACTAAAAGAATTATACCTAGACACGGAGGTCCATGAAACAAAAGAAGGATTCCCTTCGCACTTTGCTTGTCATTAACATACATAATTTCTTTTGACTGTAGTCCAAGGGGGTCTAATTTTTCTGCCTTCATATTTCGTATAACATCTTAAGTACAAAAATATTATTATTAATTAAGCATTTCCAGTAAACAACCAGTAAATATACAGGCCGAATTTACAAACTAGGCAATGGTAGGTGAAATCCGAAATAAAAATATTTTAATTGTAACATTATCTTACCTCTAGCGATTTCTGAATCACTTCGCAATTTTACTGGAGATGATGATGAAGGAATTGGTTTAGCAACTAACGATTTGGTAGATTTTATTTTCCTTTGAAATAAATGTTTATATTAAAGATTTGAAAATCAAAGATTTTATATTTTGTTTTGTACCTAAAATACTTACTTAGAAGGTTCTATAGGTCTTTGAGTCTGCTGCTGTTCTTCCTTTAGTCTAAAACAAATTTACTTACAAAATTTCTTTTTCTACAACAAACATTTACTTACATCAAATAACCATAATTATATTTTTGCTACCTTTTAATTCCTTCTTTGTATTTTGTATAAAAACTGATTATCTCTTTAGGTAAACCAGTTGCAGGTTTTTGTATCGGTATAAGTATTTCATCAGGATCGTCATAGTATTTGCTCATTAATTTATAAATTTCCTCATCTTCTTCCCATTGCCTTAAAACAATACTTTAAAAAGGCTACGCACGCAACGATCTATCGTACGGTTTCCTGTACAATTCTAACCTATGGTAGATTATAGCGTTTGTGGTATGCCGTATATTAACATAATATTATGCTTGTACTATACTATCCTCGTTACTAATCAAAATATTTAAACTATTGATTAGTTACTCACCCCCGGCTTCTGAAAGGGCTTCTAATCAACGCCGAAATCAACTAATCAGCGGTCAAATCTCTTGTCAGGTGTAAATTGAGTTGCAAAAAGCTTGATCAGTCGTTTGATTTGATCAACGTGTTAGTTAACAAAACTAATGTCAAACGAATGGTCAAACAACGTGTCAACTAGCGCTGTTTTCGGTTTCTGAAAAGCTATTTAAGGCTTGTATCTGCTTGTATGTGTCATGTTAATTTGATCAATGATTAGTAAATTTTTCACTAATCAGCGTTTCAGAAACGGAAATTGATTTAACACGCCTGTTAACTCAACATACGTGTTAGTTCATCAACTATTTGATTAGCCTTTCAGAAACCGGGTGTCAGTGTCCTACTTTTCTGTCAAGTGACATTTCCAACGTATCAGACAGAGACATTGACATTGATTAACTAATCAGTTAAATAAACGTTTTTATTAGTTTCTGCGTGACGTTTTAAGTAAGGACAAGCCACAAATATGCAACATATTTTGTGTATATGGCTAACGTTGAATATAAAATTATACTTACATATCGTTATGAGCGAATATAAGTTCTACAGGAAATGCGCACGGGTTCGTTATACCAAAGTAATAATGGGCTGTGTTAGCATAAGGCAGAGTGGGAGGGAAGGTCACTTTAGTTCCAATGACGACTAGTCGCGGTATCATCCCTTTGCCGCCAACATGTATGGACAGTTTGTTGGGATTCATATGAAATGTAAATACTAATAGAGCTTCAAACTTTGCCTGTGAACCAAATTAAATAACTTTTACCTTCGTTCATTTTTGTCATACGTACATTATTATTTAAAAAATATCTAATGGCTCACGCTTGTAATATAATGTCACCTAAATAGTGAAATTTCCTTATAGTATAAGCAAATTTCCCTATTAATGTGACATAGTCGTAATTATAAGAATATCCTTTACCCTTTACATGCTAAGATTGCTCAGCGATAGTCATAAAAAGTCGCGCCAATTCATGAGGCGTGAGATATACACAAATTATGTATCACAAATTGCCATTAAGGATGAGTTTACAAAAGGTTGTTTGACAGGTTCCCGAGTATAGAATGACATATATTTAGAAATGTTTTGTGCCATAAATCCAGACAGTGACCAATCAAAGCATACCTCTACTATCGGAGCAAAAGCTATTCGGAACAGTCCACCTTCGCCAGGCTCATATTTACCGGATGTCGTTTCCAATTTCAAAGCATTCGCTCCTTTCGTTTTGACCTTAACTGTAGCATGCCAAACGCATGGTGGTGCTCCTCTAAAAAGGTCACGCGATATTTTCAGAAATAAATATGACACATTTAGTAATTAATTTTAATAAAATTATAAGATTTATTAACGTTTTGTTTTTAAAATAAAACAAAAATGAAAGATATATTTACATATTTTTAAGGGGTATCGTGTAAAATATTTTATCGCCACATCGTACTGAACCAAAGTACACAGACTTGACCTTGCTATACAAATATGGCAGGGCACACAGTGCTTTAATCTGCAGTGGAATCGACACCCCAAACGGTACCTGAAGTAAGTAAAACGCATTTCAAATACAACGTATGGCCCAAATCGTATTTTTTCGTATCTCGATAAAAAATATTATTGATGTACCTCTATAGCAATTTGTGCCTCAAATTTTTGTTCTGTTTCATCGATGTCACTGACATTGGGCGTGTATATTATTTCTACTTTTCCTATTTCACCAGAATTTATTTTACCGCAAAGTTTGATAATTAAATTCGGAGGCACAATAGTTTTTCTTGAAAAGCTAAGTTTTGTCGCATTTGGCCCATAGTTCATAACATCTACTGATTTTGATGTCTAGAAATATTAATACTTAATATTTTTTTTTTTTTAAATACACTAACTTTAAATAATATACACAATACACATACCATAGCACCATTTGTTACTACTCCGAAATCTAATAAATAAGGAGTAGTATCAAATCCTGTTATAGTGAATTGCTTTCCACTCATCTTTAGCGTAGATATTAAATTTGGGTTTTGTTTCAAATATCTCGTCACAAGTTCTCTTTCTATGGCTAAATCAATATCTAATGTTGACGGGAACTCCTCCTAAAATTAAAATAAATATATAATATTTTATTAAAAATTATTAAGGAACATTTAGGAATGCAGTTACGCCACAGATAAATGACAAGCCTTAATTTATAAAACAACGAATACTTAAAGTGTGATTCACCATTACTGAACAAATGTGCCAATTTTCATCAAACAGAACGTCTTGAAAACACTTCTCTGTATGCGGTGAATTTAAATGTTTTGAGGTCGTACTCCCAAATAACTCTTTGACCGCATCTACATATTCGAGAGTGAGTTTCGATATGGCTGCATATTGTAATTCCAAATCGATCTAAAATACATAAGCTACTAGCATAACTTTCGTAGGTTACAAAATAATTAAGTAGATATTATTTTGTAATTTTTTTGCAACATACAAGTACGTGTTACCGATTTTACAATTTTGCACAATCAGTACAAAATCAATGCAAAAATAAAATAACAGCATAAGATAGGTAACATTCTTGTAAACTTCAATAAATACAGTACATATAAAATAGTAAATACATGTAAATATTATAATACACAAGTAAATACCTCAGATTTACATCTCGGTAAGTTAAGATATACTTGCGGTATAACTCCCCATCCGTATACATCTATTAGCATCGGAGGAAGATGTCCCACCTCCAATGTAAACGATCTTTTGTAGTATCCCATGAGTCCAGGTTTGATCTCAACGCTAATTTCTACTTCTTCGAATGGCTCTAGCCATTTCACTTTCGGCTTAACATTACAGATCGTCATGCTAACCTCATTATTATTTTTAGATTCATTGAGATAGGTGTTAAATTGAAATGGTAAACTCGCTTTGTTAGACAATAAAACTTTTTCAATGGCACTTTCATAAAATGAACGTATTTTAAAATTAATACTTCTTGAGCTTAAGAAGTATGATAAATCGGCGCTCCGCCCTAATATCGACACATATGTAGATGGACCTCCTTGGACTACACATTCCAAAAGTGCTGTAATGCTTATATTGTCCGCTGGCGTAAATATAACGTGAACCTCTTGAATTTCATTTGGTTTCAGTAGTCCACCATTAGGTACTAATTGCAAAACTCTATTGATGATTTCAATATTACGATTTACTTTTTGAGACAGTGTTGTCCTTCGGTGAAATTTTGTGTCGTAGGCTCCAACCATTATAGGCGCTATCTTTACCAAAACTTTATTTATCATATTATTACCATCATGTACCTTATCAGGCAACGTTTGATTATTGCTAATGTAGTTATCGGGATTATTTTCATACAAATTTTCAGAAGCTACAAGGTGATAAAATAAATTATGTCAAATAGCAGATAAATTATTAAACTGCCTTAATAAAAAATACTTACTGATAAAATTGTTCTTATTGATACTCATAGGCGATATTCCTGAATTTATGTTTTTATTATCTTTATGCTGTATTTGAAACGAAAATTTTACTAAACATTATCACAATATGATAACATTATCACATTATAATCAAATATAGATAATTTATAAAAGATTTTACCACCAGTTCCGCTGTAGTTGTATGTTCCTTCCATTTCAATTTATAACAAACAAGTAAAGGAGACAGGTTTTGTATTTTCATTGATTTGCTTGCAACAATTTTATTTAAAATGCATTGGAAATCCATATCGTGGGTCAATACTGAGACATTTGGATGATTGATTTCTCCAACTAATTCAACGGCATCCTTAAAAATATTTTTTACTTAGTTAATTCATTGTTAACTTAATTGTTTACTTAGCTTAAGACTATACATAAAACACATAATCAGTGTCTTAGAAGTAAGTTAGGAAATACTTCATGAACCTACGAAATTCCTTGTATACATACATATGTGATTGACCATGCATAGATTCTCATCGAGCTTAAAGTTTATTAAATACTTATTTTTAACACATGTTTTAATTCAGACCGCTATCTAGTTTTAATCATATTTTCATATTGTTATAGATACTTTTTTGGATTATAGATTAAAATGTATATCTATAAGAGAAACACAAGTATTACTTTATTCTTGTGGCCTCTTAGTTTTACTCTCAAAAGATCACGATAGATTCTTGAAGTTACAGAAGTATGAACGGATGTGTCGAACAAGACTTGTAGTTTCATTATTTCTTGATGCTCTAGTTGTTCTTCAACTATGTAGGCAAGTTTATACGTCTCTTTAATTTTATTAATATCTTTGTAAAGACTTAGGCTACTTCTCTTGTGGAAGACATTGTGTTTGTGAGTTACGCAGTCCATAAACACGTGAGAGTATCTCAACTCTAAATCAGTTTTTTTTGATCCGTTATCACTGTCACTATTAATAAGATAACAATCACAAACATTCTCTTCATAAGGATAAAACTTGTATGAACCCGATTTTTTTACTATAGCAAATGGAGGCTTTGTAGTAATTTCCAAGTCGAGTGGAAGCGTTGTTATGTTTTTTATTACTATCGTATCTAAAAATTAAAATTATTTTGTAATATAAGCAAAGAAATAATAAGAATATTTTATATTTATAAAAGAACATGAATACTACCTATTAGCTTATAGTACTCATTGTATGGTCCATAATCATAACGAAAGTCTATCGTTAAAGGAGATAGCATAATTTCTGGATCAACAAATATTGCACATATTTGACATTCTGTTAATAGTTCTTTTTTATTAATTCCTTCCACACATCCTACCAAATACCACGTTTCGTCTACAGTCATTGCTTTATTAAATGTACCAGTAATTGTTAGATCGACTTTTTCTCCTGATAACATTTTCCACGTTTTCGGTTGCAAGTTAAACATTTTCCTGAAAAATTGAGGAATATCATTATTTTTATTATTTGATCTAAGTTTTTTAAGATAATTTTGATTGGCTAGAGAGAAATATATTTTTGTTAGTTATGTAATGCTACCCATATTTTTAGGTGATTCGTTTGCGAATTTTGCTATGTAAAATGGAAATGCGATGATCAGCGTTAAAAAAAAATCATTACGTATTTTTTTCCATTTAACTTCAATTACATTAAAACTAGTGTTTTTGTAAATAAAAAACACTGATACTTACGTTTCTTGTATGCGAAACTTTTTATCTAGTTTGTAGAAATCACACCACTCCAGCGAATGAATACGAGTGCCAAAATTTTGTATGGTTACTTTGCAATGAAATGGCAGTTTCGTAAAATGTTTTCCCAAGTCCACCCTGTCTCTTAATTCGCCAATCATGATACTAGTACCAACGCCAGTCGCTGTTAGAGGTATGATCTGTAATAGGTACGCATAGTATCAACGACGTTCATCGTTGCCACCACACCACAAAAAATTATTTAAAATAATTTTGACTTACCAAATCCTTATGATTTTTTATTTGTATAATAGCTTTATTTGAATAATTATTTGCGTCTACAAGATATAGACCAAATGTTATAGCAATTTTTGATTCGGGCTCAATTTGTCCTTTACTTGGGTTAATATTAAATTTGTCGTCGTTTTTTGCCTAGACATAAAATGAACCAACATTTTGCGGGTATTTGATAAGCCGTAATTTTAATTAATAGTGTCATTGATAATAAATTATAAAAAAAATAATGCACAACTAAAAAAAAAGACTACCTACTAATATAGTTAAAGGTTTACGTACCAACTGAACTGAAAAAGGTATAACTATAGGCGAAAGGTTATATAGAGTGAGTGATTTATCTTTCATCGTCAGTAGTTTTATTTGACCCCATGCTAGCGATGATGTAGAGCAATTGACAGTTGGTGGGACGCCAGTCGCCGTTACGTAACACACATGTACAGGATCGGATAATCCAAAAATATGAAATCTAAAAATATTTTATATTGCAGTAGGTACAGAGGAATACACACAATCCTAAAATGTTCAGTTCAACTAACCTCAAAGCGACCTTCTTGCGTCCGAGTTCCACAGCCGTGACTGAAATTGGCAACTTTAACATTGTTTTTGGTTTTATAAATCCTTCTTTTAACTCTGCATCGATTTTTATTTTTGATTGTACCTATTCAAGGTTAACAAAATATATAAACACTTCCAATTTATTAAAACAGAATCAGCGAACTTGTCACATATGCAGCTACACAATCCATTAGATAGAAAAGCTTTTAAATAGAGGAAACATTACAGCACTGTTAGACCTACTTGCGCCAATCTAGGTAAAGGTTGACCATGGGTTAAATATCATGTTATCTCTCTCGTTCTTCGTATTTATGAAAGAGGAGGCACGATAGTATTTTAACTTCGATCTGCGCAAGTAGGCTTTATGTTTTAAAGATTAAATACAAGTAAATTAAGTTATATTATCTGAATAGTCTACCTCAGATTCATAAAATGAGAAATAGCCCGTAATATTAGAACACTTTATATCTAATACATGCTTATAAGGAAAATCAAGCACGCAGGCATCCAATATCAAGTCGGGTACTTTTAATATCGTCGGCACAGTCGCAATGAACTTAATAGGTAAAGTGATGGGTAGGCTCTCAGATTCGTCCAGCTCCACATCAAGACGGGTCCGACACTCTCTCACTATATTAGCTGTTAATGTTATCTAAACAAAAAGGTATTCATCAGTAACAATACATATCATTATATTGGACATGTGGTATTTCTTATGTGTCGTAAGACAGTCGGTAGCGATGATCAATGAATTCAATTATCTCAAAAATTACCGATAAATTAACACTCGATTCGGGTTTTATACTAATCTTATTCGGTTCAATTATAAATTCTTTGGGACAATATGCCAATTCTGGTTTAGGGTAACCGGCTAGGGCATAGTTATCAAGCGTGATACTATTAATTTCTGTTCCATCACTGGGTACAATTACACTCGCGTTGACATCTATTGTAGACTCATTAATTACTTCTAATTGCAACGTTTTAGATACACCTGGAACAAAATGTAATAATATGTGTGTAATAATACGTATTTGGAAAGGATATTAATGATTTTCAGTAACTTAGAATTATCATTTTCTATCGATTGCTACTTGCTAGCTACTTATTATTTGACTATTTTAATACTAGCCTAGCTATCTGAACATGTCACGACCACATCACACACTCACTTTGAATTATTATTGTTAAAGAAACTTTTTTGTATATAACTTACCTAAACAAACGTGTCCAAAATTGATAAGCGGTAAACTAAACGCTAATGACGGGTACACGACGGCACCCCTGGAATTGGAAATATAATTTACACAAATAATTTATAGGACATATATTAATAACATAATTATTTTCACCTGGAACTTTAAATAAGTTACCATTACCTTAAATAGACTTTGATAACCTCAGGCGAGTCGCTTATAGAAAAATGTATTTCCTCAAAAAATGATCCTTGTTTTGAGCTGCAAAACGAAAGGACAAAAATATCCATTTCTCCAGGGCGTAAGCACAACTTCTTTGGTTTGCATGCAATATTACCACCAAATAAAGTAGGATGCTCTACATATATGATAGTTCCATTAATATGTCCTGCAATAAAAACTCTCAAGGTTGGGATCTTCTTACATACTGATGATGACTGTGGCCAATATTAAATATGATTTAGCAAAAAAAAACTAAGTCCTAATACGATAATAAATGTGAAAGTTTGTAAGGATGGATGGATGTTTGTTACTCTTTCATGCAAAACTACTCAACAGATTTAGTTGAAATTCGGTGAAGTAGTAGTTTAGTATCTGGATTAAAACTTAGGCTACTTTTTATCCCCAAAAAGTACAGTTTTCCCGTGGGACCCTTTATTTACGCTAGTGGAGCAGCGGGCAAAAGCTGGTATGTTCTAAAATAGAATTCGGTTTTAAGGTACAAAAGCTTACCTTTGTTCATAGCAACTATTTCATAGTTATACGTATTTTTTATGTAAATACTATCTACGTCTAATGTCAGTAAGTTTAAGCTTATTGACGATGGGAGAGACGACCCAGTCATTTTCAAAGGAATGCGATTCTCCACACCATCCACGTCCAAGTATGTCATCGCTTCCAACTCGCCTATTTCATTTGGAGAAAATGTAACACTTAGCTCCGCTGATTTGTTAGCCCAGATTGTACCGCTCTGTAATATTATGTTGTGATAATAATAATTATTCACATAATTCTATTATATTCAAATGTGTATCATATTCTATTGTTATCTTACTCATAATCCAGTGAAGGTTAATTCCGTTACTTTGGTTTTAAACATGATGAAATAGACGATTGAATTAAAAATATAATTAGTTTATCGCCAACAACAAAAGAAACATGAGAATGTGTGTCTATAAATAGTACGCGGGTTTCGACGAGTCGGGTCTATGACACATTAACCTATTTAAAGTACAAATACACTGCGCTCACTATTCATCCGAACCAATCAATGTCAAAAATGAATCAAAAAATGTACTTGCATTTTTTTTACGTAAACTACTTGCAATAATAAAGTCCTGGTAAACATTTTGAAGTTCGATTCTGCTAATTAATTAAATCCTGCAATAATCCAGTTACAATCTAGTCCCGATATGTTAAAACTGCATTAAACAAAAAATTTAAACCGACTTCCAAAGTAAAAATCCACAAAAAAGTATGAAATAAAACTTGTTTCCTAAATAATTCCCCTTTTAAATTCGGCTAAAATTTTAACCATTTCTCTACTCAATCTGGGTACCGACTTCTAAATTATGAATTTAGAAGTCGGTACCAGCCAACTTGAACGTGAGTTCTACAAAATATTGTCTTATCATGTTGTTCGGGCCGGTACCGACTTCAAAATTATGAAGATTGAGTAGAAAAATGGTTAAAATTTTAGCCGAATTTAAAAGGGAAATTATTTAGGGAATAAGTTTTATTTCATACTTTTGGAAGTCGGTTTTTTTGTTTACAAATAATATTTTTTCTCTTTTTAGATATATTTATTAAATTATTATTAACATATTTAAAGAAAAAGTAAGGCAAAACAAACTCAAGCGGTAGTGTATGCCAGTTTTCTGAGAGGCCGTGGTATTTCCCCAAATAAGCATTAACGGTCTGTGGACCTACCAAACAATCACCAGTGATGATATTGATTAGATATTATACTCGTATTAATAAATAATTATTATTATCTATTGTAATAGTCGACGGAAAAAATGTAGCAGTAACGAATACAATTTTGGCAATAGCAACATTTCAAAGACATTGATATCGGTGCACTAAACTATGATGAGTAGTTAGTACCTATGTCATCATAATAATATGTTGGTGTTTCTTTTGAAGATGGTGGTGATGATGATGATAATTACTATAAGTGGTATAATGACATATGCTTGCAGTTCTTTAAACAACGCCGGAATCCCCAAACATGTATCTGTAAGGACTCCGGAGTATTGTTCAGTACTTTTGGATCCAGGGTATACCTTGGTACAAAAGCTTACTTTTTGGTAGAATATACTTGGAATACTTCAGAAAAAGTCGAAATCATCCTAAATTATGTGTCCATATAAATTTCGAGGAGTTCTCTCGATTCCTCATGGATCCCATCATCATGTCACCACTTTGGTGAAAACGGGAGCAACTTGAGATTATACCCAACCATTCATCATACCATCAAGAAAAATTTTGAAAATCGGTCCCAAACAAACAAAATAAAAAACAGCCGAATGCATAACCGCCTCCTTTTTTCGGTCCTAAGTCCTCCTAAGTCGGTTAAAAATGGTATTCTCATAAACGTCAAACCAACGTCAAACACGATTGCTCCAAACTCCAAAAATTAGTTTATGATATCAAGACGATTCATTTATAATTCAATAAAAGTAAAATCAAAGTGCAAGTTAATTACGAGAATTGTGGTTCTGGTTTTATTTAATGTAAGGACAGTGAACTTTTATATTTTTCCTAATATTTTTCCTTGTCGTTAAAAGATGAAGATTTATAAGCCATTACTCGTTAAAAATGTCTCGTTAAAACTTGAGAACGGCTAGACTGATTTGGCTAATTTTGGTCTTGAAATAATTGTGGAAGTTCAGGGAAGGTTTAAACGCTGAGCAATATCGGAGGTACAGTTATTTATTTTTTCCAGTTCATAGTTAAGAATTTGAGTTAACAAAGAACAACATGTGTCGGGACAGCTAGTATAAAATAAGTAATATAGTACTAGATACAATTAGTTAGAACGCAGGACCGTAGCATTACGTGGAGCCTCTACGACGTGTACTGTGGATACACGTGACGAATAGATGCCAATTTACCTAAATCATAATGTTTTCAAAGTTTTACTTACTAACGGTGTTATAGAAAAATGTGGATGTTTAAAGAATAAAGACTCGTCTACAGCCAGGGCTTCAATTTCGTCGCAGTAAATTCTTGTGTAAACTCTTTCATGTTCGTCGCTGCTAGATATATCGTAATATATTAGCTTATTCGATTTCAGACTTTCCACTTCTTTTACATTATATAACATATTAGTCAGTTTAAGTTTATCTTCAAAATCTGCAAAACACATTTCATATTAGGACAATTGGCGTATTACTGCACTTCACGTCTTACAGCATACACAATTTTCGTATTTCTTTAAATAAGTAATTATTTAAAATGAAATAACTAAGCATGGTCTTTATTCCTTCATAAAATAGAAAACAGTATTTTGGTGTTTTGTTTGTTAATGTTTTTGTTCCCGTGTATTCGGGAAGAACAAATTTTAGTGTCACTAACCTTTAGAGAAACAATCATTTTTCATGCATGTGTATGAGAGCAAATGATTTGACTTGTTCAATATTTTAATCGTCTGTTGCCGCTGCAACGTATTAAAAGTATCCGAAAATCTTATGACAGACTTTTCCAATTCAACGTCTACTACGTGGTACTTGGAACCACTTACATTTATGATGAAAATTTCACCTGTAATGGGTAGAAAAAATACATCTGTGAACTAAACGGTTAACGATAACCGTATATATTTTCATGTCGTAAATACCGAAGAGGTGCTTGTGTAATATTTAAACGAGTACTTGTAACAACGTTACATCAAGAACTAACTCACGGTGCATATAATATTACTGGCAATATATCCTAATTGAGATATCTAATGAATGTACCATCAAATATTTGGATATAGACATACGAGTATAGTTATGGTAGCTTTATTTATGATGCTGAAAGTTCGCATAAAATTATAACTGAATGTATAACTAGCACACCGTCGTTAACTCGGGAAACGGGAATGCGCTCGCGCCGGTTTATATTTAACTAAAACAGAATTCTAGACTCTTGTTCGTGTATAATAACACTCGGACATATTTTCTATTAATTAACTACATTCGTACAATTACAAACGAATAATAATAATCTTTACATAGTAAAAATGAAGTCGTTTCCTTTCCTGTTCGCTTATATCTTTTAAATTGCTCTAATTTGTCTATTGCTGAAATGCAATTTCAGCAAAAGATAGAGTGATTCGTGGTTTGTATGTATAATACATTGCACCAGTGTAAATAGCAGCAAGTCGCTAGTAAAAAAAAAGAGTTCCTGCATAAATGTTCATAAATCACATCGTCAACAGTCTTTTGGCTCGACCTGAACATGGCGACGCATTCTTTGTTACACTCACAAAAAACTTTCTATGTTTATGTGTGCTGAAGCTTTTTACCCGTTTCCAATAAAGCATTGAGAACTCCTTTTGTTTCCCCTGGGTGTATTGTTTGAAGACCAATTCGAACATGTATCTTTTCGTTCGGATTCAGGCTAAGAGTCTTCGGTTGTACCGAAAAAGGACTGCAAATAAATTATTATAAGCAGGTTAAAATGAACATTACTTTAACAAATAACAATTATTTTCCTTCACCATGAAAAAAAAAATACATATTTTACCTCTTTGTATTAAGAGTAAGCCCTGAAGATACTTTGCCAACGTTTTGTATTGTTAACGTTGCGTGATTTATGACTTTAAGTGGCCCAGGAGGGATCACAACTTTATCCGGAAAGTTGAATATAGGTTTTGGTCCTATTGCTAAAAATGAAACAATATTATTTTATCGAGAAGGATAGGCCCTTGTCAATAAAATAGCAGCAAGTTGCGCTGCCCACAGCCGAATAATCTCATATAATATCCTAACAGTGCCAAAATTAAGTCATCTAAAAAACAAATGATGTAAGATAAAGAAAGATTTATTATTATAATATGTTTATTTGTACTAGATGTTGCCCGCAACTTCGTGCACGCAAAAGGAAATGTCGAGGGAACCGTACATTTTGCCGCAATAAAAAATTAGTCTATGTCCTTCCCTGTGCTCTATTCTATATATGTGCCAAATTTCATCAAAATCGGCCCAGTTGTTGAGGAGCCTTCAATGCAAACAAACAAACATTCGAACAAATAATTATAATTAATCTTTATTATATTAGTATAGATAACAATATGCTCAAAAAGTTTTACTTCTCGAGTCTTCAAAATGCGTAAGTCTTCAAAACGTAGACGTAGGCTCTACGTATTTTGAAGACTTCTCGTAGACCTTGTATAGACCCAAAATTACATTGCAAATTGTATACATTTAATTTTCCTATAGGCTTAACAATGTCCACTTACCAATAACAGGAAAAACGTATTGCTCTGTATCAGTATAAAATATAATTTCGTAAACGTAGTCTTTGTATTGTTCTGGCAGAAAAGTTACAGTAAATGTGAGTCCTATTCCAGGCGCCAGGCGGGACGGCTGCTCGCCGGAGGCTTTGATGAAAAAGTATGAAGATTCCTCGTTCACCATATTCAGACATGTCGACGCCTGAGAGGGTATAACTTATGTAAATCAAGAATGCATCTGATATTATAAGACCAGCTTAGTGTAAAGTTTACACAAAACTACATAGATAGTTCTGCGCAAACTGTTATACTTATCAACTACTAGCGGTTACCCGCGGCTCCGCCCGCGTAAATACAGTATCCCACGTGAACACTGTACTTTTTCGGGATAAAAAGTAGCTTGTGTTTTAATCCAGAGCTCAAGCCAGTACCATAACAAATTTCGAAATTCGATTTCAAAATCCATTCAGTAGTTTTTGCGTGAAAGAGTAACATCCAACCATCCATCCTCACAAACTTTCACATTTATAATATTAGTAGGACATACAGCTATAGCTATATAGCCAAACTCTATTTGAACGTCGTTAGCTGTCGATTTGAAGATGCGTCATTACGTTTGGCAAAAACGCATTTAACACTCTATTGTGTAGCATAGTGAAACTATAATTTATTTGTGTTCTAATGCGGATGAACCGCGATAGTGCTCTAGTACTAACTTTTTAATACTTTTATTTTTACCAAGGTTTCAATATAGATTTATGGGTTTATCGGCCATGTTTATTTTCGTACGAGGCTAGTGATACTCGAGTAAATGATTAAATGGTATGGTCATGCATAATATGCATGTACGTATTTTTTTTTAATTGTTGTCAATTTTTATCTAAATTCATAAGTTCGTATATTCAAGTTTAATAGTAACAAGTTGCATACGCATGAAGAGAATAACTTTTAGTGCATATGCCAGCAAACCTTACCTTGCTTTTATTTTGAACTGTAAACTTTGCAAGAACTTTTTTATTCGGCTCAAAGTTTTGGTATACTATTATATTTGGAGTAAACGATAAAGCAGCTTTACTTTTGTCTTTTCCAACTAAGTTATCTATTTCGATGTTATTGAGACCTTGTAATCGTTCTGCAGTACCCATTGTCATCTCTCTCTCATATTCGGATGGCGTTAACTGAAAAATTAATGAAATCGTTTACAGTTCGACTACGTGTGACTGTCTATAGAGAATCGTCGTTTTTACCTACCTATATCGTCTATTACTGCCATATAAATATAATGATTGCCGAAAAACTTCTTATACTTTAAACGAGCTTATCTTGTAAATACCTAAATAATCGTAATCTCAGAAACGACTGCAAGTATTTCCAAGAAATTCAGTATGCAGGGAGTTTTGGGGGAGAAGCGACATAAAATATAACCTACCTCCTTTTCTGCTTTCAAGATTTTCTTTTTTGTAAGCAAACTAAATAAATCTGCTGTAAAATATCCACTTTCTTTAAATTGTTTTAATAGTTCCATTATTAATGTTTTTAATATCACTAAGCTATCAATAGCTAAAATGTTGACGTAAATGGTCAAAATCTACTTAAAAATCATTCGTTATTTGTCAAAATTCAAAAATAGAAAGCAAAATCGCAACCTTTTTTTACAAAGCTGTGCCGGGACTACATTGTCCAGAATCCGTAAGGCCGGGGAAAATTCAGAGCACTGAAAATAAAACTCTGCTCTAATACAATAAACCTGAAAATCGAACACATGAGTGTCGAGTTGTCAAATTGACACACTTTAAAAATTAAACAGCAGGCCTAGTATTTGTCGAGATTTGACGCCCTCAATTCAATGAGTTTTTTGATATCTTTTCTGTCGTTGGGGGGCAGACCCAACTCATACAAAGCGTCACCTGGTTGGCGTAAGTGGTATCAAAAACAGTCAATAAGAATATTCGATTCTTTTTCTGTCACCAGGCGGCGCTTGGTAGCACGACGGTCCTTGTCGTGTCAAAAAGCTGTCAGATGTCACGTATTTAAAAACCCCAATGATATAAGAAAGGTAGAAAAACCCATATTCAAGTGACGAAAGCACTTTATTTTTTCAAAAGGTCATACGCTAATGCTTTAGTGACTCCTGTAAAGCCCCTTTTTACTGAAATCCCAGCCCCGGCAGGGCTGCCGGGGCTGGGGTTATATTCTTACTGATAAAATGTATGTCATATTGCAGTATTAGTTTTGTACAATGAATGTATACCGCCAGATTGTATTCTCAGGTACTGGGCGCCAAAGGTACAAAAAAATTGTACTCACTTTACTTTTATTCTGATAAAGTATCGATCTTATTTCTTGGATTCAGAATAACGTAAGGAACAAAACTTATTAAAGACATTTTTCTCTAAACTGAGTATGATCAGAGATATAAATTTTACAATTTTATTGATTTTTATTTCTACGTTGATGATTTTTTATTTTTTATTTTTATATAAACTACAACATAAAAATCAGCTATCCGTGTAAATTTCAATTTATAATATTCAAATTTCATCATTCTATTATAATCATATGAACCCCATTACTTACATAATATATTATGTAGTCAATGAAGAAAATAATATCCATAAAATGCCCTTTCCTTTGACATGCGGCATGTTCGTATTATAGATCGTTCGTAGTATCGTAGTATCGTTCGTATGGTAGACCCAATGATATAAGAAAGGTATAGGGTAGACTATATTTACACAATTTGCCCATCCTCCTTTCCAAATAATTTTGGATTTCAAAAAATTTTATTCAGGGATCGTCAGGTCAGTCCCGTCCTGAGACTTAATTAATTTTCACCTGTCAGTTTTTAAATCAAAATAAAAGACGATGAATACTATATAGCTCAACCAAACGCGCAAAAACGTACTAGTAGTACTTAACTTTAACTTTTAAGATATAACTGAATTAAACTAGTTTAGAACTTAGTTTTACTATTTAATAAAAAGTAACAAATGCATTAAACATATGCATGCGATCTGCGCGTTTCGTGTACCGTATCTAATCTTCTTTGATGAAGATTAAAACATACAATGTTTCCGTATTAAACAGATTGTGTAAGTGTGTTTAACGCGAGCGAATGGACGCATAGATGAAGTGCGGAAATAGCATCGTGAAGTAATTTTAGTAGAATCAGGGCAACGCGGCCACGGACCGAAATAGAGTCGCAGCGTACGCGTCTGAGCGCCGCGCTGTCAATTCGTCCAGATAGGGCGCGTGATTACCGGCGCCCGAGTCGTCCGCGAGAGTGTAGGGCTCGCGTGCCCCATAAAACAGTGCCGGTGCCCAATTTTGTAGTGAGTTAAAAGTGTATTTTGTGCCCAATACAAATATTAAGGAATTTCAACAAAGGCAAGTCATTTTGGCATTATCGTAGTAGTTATGAATTATGATGCAGTATGTTATAACAGAAGATTGTCTTTATTGTATGTATAAGTACATACTTAGTCTAATATACCAAAATACCATTTGTATTGCTTTTGGTATTTTAAGATGTGAGAGGTGGATGTAAATGGGTCGGCGCGACGTGGCAACGCCCGCCATGTCTCGGTCACAGCTACATCGTTTCACCACTATTATAATATATATTATAATAAATTTCTTAATTTAAAATATTTATTTTAGTATTCGCGTAACTTACACGAATACTACATATTATGTTTTCATAAAGTTTATATTATTATGAGAATTTTTTAAATCGATTTGTTGGTTCAAGTAAGTGCCCTGTCCAACCCTGTCAGGTGAAACGGGTGAAGGTAGTTATTTTAACTTTTTGTACATTTTCTGTTTAAAACATACCTTATGATGCGTTGTAAACAAAAATATAGACTACCGACAGCAATATTTTATTTTAAATATATATAGAGCAGAAAAAAGCAATAAAAATCGATGTCAAACTTCGAAAGTATCTCCATTCCCCCCATTTTACGGTACTTATCTCGCTATATTATTTCAATAATAAGTAATTATTTGTCATGTTACCTACTTATGATAATATAACTGTTGTGTCAGCCAGGTGGCAAGATAACTCCCATGTTGGAACACAGTATTCTCTTCAACATATCTTAAAATATATGTATATAAAATACTACCAAGGAAATATCTGATATACGAAGCTGGTCCGGCTGAAAGTATATTGTTTGCAATAATCCACTTATAGGTTTATAGTATATCTTACATTTTACACACTACACATTCACAAAACAAATCATTTCTTTTTTAGTTTGTAGGCTGGCGCTTGGTAGTTGAAAAATCATTGTTAAAGCTCAGGGTTTGGGAATGTCCTCGATAGTTGAAAGAAGTACATGATTTTTTTTTTCAATATTTAGGTAGTTACTTTATCTGGAGAGTCTTATTTTAATAAAAATTTAATATTTAATTGAAATAACTTAAAACGTCAGTTAAACTTATTATACTGCGTTTACAAAAAATAGTTTGCGACAAATTAAGTCCTCATGATATGTTACGTCAACTAAGTACCGTAATCTAATCCTTTTCAGTCCTACGAGTATTCTATATATCATGTGTTTGTGGCTACAGTGGTTTTAGGGTTATTTCAACGGTTATTTTAGATGCTGAAAGGCCGCGGCCGAGATCCTCGGCTTATGCCAGGCAATGTGGGCTACCCCGGCTCACGGGCGCTTCTGGCGAAGCCCGACCCTGACTATGAAGTGGTGGACTTTCCCTCCGAGCAGTACGTCAACGCCAAACTTCAGCCGCCGCCACCACCGCCCCCGCGCCCACCAACAGGTAGGCATGTTACCTACATCATGTTTGTTATATCCGGGATTTGTCGTTTGGGTCTGACACCGGTAGACATATGGGCCTCACTTTTATGTGTTGTAACAAATAGCATGAAGTATTGCAAAGGATCTTATCACGGTCTCCTTTGTATCTAGGATTTTTGCTATAGCCACAAATCTCTGGGGTCAATTTATATTACACAAGGTGAAAGTTTCATGCTGACTTGGTAGGCGAAGTCGTCAACTATTAGCAACAGAAGAAATAAAACTGCGTCGTTATGTAATTTGGTAGGTATATTATGCGTAGTCAAATTGAAGTTTGTACAATGAAATCTGTCACTACTTCAGGTCACCCGCTGGACGCGGGCGCGTCGTGCGGGCTGTGCGGCGGGCTGGGCGCGCGCGTGCGCTGCACAGAGTGTGGCCGCCGAGCGCTATGTGCCTCCTGCGACGACATGTACCACCGACATCCTAAACGGCGCCACCATCAACGACAGGTATGTTTTCCAGACTAGTGGATACTGGAATCATGCAAGAATCATACCCACCCCCAAACTAATATATATCATCTAATGGTTAATAATCTCTTTTTCAATTATATATAGAAGTATAGGTTTTGCTCGCGACTTGGGTACCCGTTGCATACCCGTGAGATATGTTTTTCCAAAAATTAATTTTAACGGATTTTTATGTCATAAAAATTATTTGCATGCTAAAATTCAACGTAATCCGTCCAGTTATTGATATTTCACTATACAAACTTTGGACGCCCTTTTAACCCCTTTAAATAGTTTAGAGATTATAGGACACGACCAATTGACTTAAATATTAGCATTGACGGAATCAAAATGGTAGAAGTGAATTCCGCAATTTTTTTAGGAACTATTGTAGATAGGCACTGTAACTGGAAGGATCACATAAACCACGTATGTGAGAAACTCGACAAGCTTGTATACGCAATTAAAGTGTTACGTTTAAAAGTCTCAACCGAAGCCGCACTATGCGCATACCACGGACAAGTTCAGAGGAAGTGTGTAAGAGACATTTGTCCTTTGGATAGTTGCAAATCATTGTTTCTGAAATTGCGGATTCTTCTACATTTGATATGCTTATACTCGTATATTAGAGATTGTTTTTGTAAAATAACATTATCGCACTACTATCAAAAAAATACTGATGCTAATAATAGAAGTGCTAAGCCAAGACAGATTTTGTATCGGCCTAAGTGCCGCTTTGATTTATGTTATGTTTTTATGAAAAATGTGTACATCAACGCCATTATCGTTTTTAATAAGTTACCCGACCATTTTAAATCTTTAAATGGATATAATTTGAAAAGAGAAATAACAAAATGGCTCTTGAATAATTGCTTTTACACATTAAATAATTATGACATTTAAATGAAATAAAAAAATTAAGACATTAAAATAATTTATTTTATTGTACCTACTTAATTAATTTAATATTCAAAAATCTGACATGACATTACAACAATAAATACCAATTTAATAACACATATTATTATAAAAATCATTAAATAAGGACGCTGATAAGCAATATTGTATCAAGTGTCAACCCACAAAATTACTAAAATCAAGATATTGATACTAATCACTTTCACAAGCGATAAACTATAATTTTTAAAATAGTGCTAAGTGAATTATATCATTTTAGTACTGAAAAACTGATAACTTTTTCAATTTCGATTTCATGAAAATCGGGACGGAATTAAATTTTTCTTTCATACAAACTTTGAAAACTTTTTTTACCCACAGCGGAAATTCCAATAAACTCTGAAACACATATGTAATGAAAGAGCATGAGTCTCAATTTTTATCGAAATCGGTACAGATTTAAAGATTTTCCATACAAACTTTCAACTCCTATTTCACCCCTTTAAAGGTGGAATTTTTCAAAATCCTTTCTTAGTGTGCGTCTTCATTGTAAGCTAGTCATAATTTTTTCGTACTCAATTCATACGAAATTTCATGTAAATATGTCCAAGGAATATAAAATTTCATACAAACTTGAATCCCCTGTTTTACTCCCTTGGGGGTTGAATTTAGAAAAATCTTTCCATAGTGGATGCCTGCGTTACATGAGAAATACGTGTGCAAAATTTCAAATTCTAGCCTCAAGGGTTTGTCTGTGCGTTGATACATTAGTCAATCAGCTTTGCCTTTTATATAAGAATAAAAGTTAGACATATGCTGTCGCTCACTTTTTTGTACGCATTATCAAGCTCTACCGCTTTTCTCTAGAACTTAATTATATATCTCCCATCGGTAAGGCAGCGTTCGTAAGAAACGTTTGCTTCCGACCGTTTTTTCTCCGACTTACTTTGCAAATCCGGCTACCACGAAAAAGTCTTCTAATTTTTCAGGTTAATATATAGCCTATGTCACTCACAAATAACGCAGCCTTCTATTGGTTAAAGAATTTTCAAAATCGGTTCAGTCGATCTAGAGATTACCCCTTACAACCTCACAAACTTTACCTCTTTATAATATTAGTACTCGTATTAGGTATTTACCTATGAAATTGCCGTTTTGTATGAAAAAATTTAAACGATTTTTTTTCATGTATTTTTTATTTGTATTAATCGAAGTAATCACCCATGCAATCAATGCATCTTTGCCAACGCAGTCGCAGTTTATTGATGTCCTTCTTAAATAAATCAGCTGGACGGGAGGCAACAAATTCTTCAAAAGCATTTTGTACTGCCTCTCGGGTATTGAATTTTTTTCCCGCCAAGAAGTTATCCAAATTCTGGAAAAAGTAGTAGTCTGTAGGCGCAAGTTCTGGTGAGTAGGGCGGATAACGGAGAGCGTCCAAACCCAGTTCTTGCAACTTAGAGGCCGTCTGCTGTGCAGTATGAGGTCGCGCGTTGTCGTGCAGGAGCAGCGGAGACGAGCGATTGACCTATGCTGGTTGAAGATGTGCCAGCTTCTCCATCATTGTGTTCAGTTATTCACAGTACACATCTGCAGTAATGCTCACCCCGTTTGGTAAGAAGCTGTGATGAATCACACCGGCGCTAGACCACCAAACAGTGACCATCACTTTTCTAGGGGTAAGTTTTCGTTCAGGGCAATGTTTAGGTGCTGAACCAGGATCCAACCAACTTGCTGAGCGCTTGCGGTTATCAAACAGAATCCATTTTACATATATCCATTTTACAGGTAACAATGCCGTTCAAAATTCCTTCATTTGTGTGTCTGTTGAGCAGTGCAAGGCACGTCTCGACGCGTACTCAATCATTCGACGCGATCATTGAGTTGGTGGGGCACCCATTTGTCAAGTTTTTTTACCTTGCGAATTTGACACAAATGGACCAATATTGTTTTGACGCTAACGTCGAAAGCTGCTGATAATTCAGCCGTAGATTGTGTATCATTAGCTTCCACAATCGCCTTTAATTCGTCATTGTCGACCAAAGTCTTCGGACGACCGCGAGGTTCATTTTTCAGGTCGAAATTTCCAGAACGGAAGCGAGCAAACCAATAACATGTGGTGCGTTGGTTTGTAGTATTAGCTCCGTAAACGTCGTTGATGTTGCGTGCCGCTTGTGCCGCGTTGCTGCCATGACGGTACTCATATTCCATAATTACTCGAATTTTTAACATATCCATGATGACGAAAAAGATTGAAATGTGATGAAAATGTAATACTAATCAATAAACAAATTACTACTTTTGGAAAAAGTAGTCATTTAGTACCCAAAGGGTAAAAACGTGAGTCTAAGTGTGAGTTTTTCTTTTCGCATTCGATCGAGAGCGCGTTTGGCTTTTACTAGGAATTTGTATGTGAATTGACCTAGTTGTCGCGTTTACAACTAGGTGGCGCTGTACAAATCACATACAAATTCCTAGTAAAACTCGCGAAAAGAAAAACTCACACTTAGCACACATAGCTCTGTCCTTTTTACTTTAAAATATACTTCCAAAAGTTTATTTTCTACAGGTTGACTTTTCGAATCGCTTGTCGATGTTATTATTAATCAATTGCTTAGTTTAATTAAAAACAATAAGATACAAACCTCTAAAAATAACTTTAAAACATCCTACCCCTAGAGGACTTTTTTTATTAATTAGGGAGAAACCCCTAAGTTGGCAACAAAATCCGTGGTCTGCTCCGGACCAAATCCGTACGTCTGTTAATACTTTAAAGTTAAAGTATGCTTAGAATTTAGAAGCTCGGAAACTGCTTTCTCAACCATTTTTGAAATAGTGTTCTGCTTTGTCAATACCATATTTTTATGTCATTAATCTATTGTAGAAGGCATTGGTAGCTCTGCAGTTTTACACTTTTGCAGCTGCCGGTGTCTTACTTTAATTAATACTTGGCCTGTTCTTCTTCGTTTAAATGTATTTTGTTTTTATCAATAAATTATCAAATTATTTTGCTATTTTATGATTTTATGCATACATTTTATATGCAAAGTCATTGTTGTCTCGTATTTAAAAATATCCTAGAAAACGTTTCATGGTTTAATTGAGAAAAGCAGGTCCTATATTAATTTTAAAATCGCCAAAATATTGGCATGGTGCCTAAAGTGCGATGTCAACAAAACATATTTTGTTGCACTAATTAGAACGAAGAAAAACAGGGTACCTACGTTCCAATATGAGGCTGGTTTATATGATCCGGAATCCGGTAGAACGGGGAAAATTCAGAGCATTAAAAATAGAACTCTGCGCTAATAAGATAGAGTTGAAAATCTTCAAGCTGTCATACATGACATTTACATTTGACTCGTCACTTGTGTGTTCGATTTTCAGCTCAATTGTAATAGAATTGAGCTGAAAATCGAACCCAGAGTTTTATTTTCAATGCTCTGAATTTTCCCCGGCCTTCCCAATTCTAGATCATATACTGACCAGTGCGATTTGACATCCAGATTACGTCAGGTCGGCATTTTGTACTGTTGTCATTTTGTACCGGAGTCAGGCCAGTGGTTTTTGGAACGCGACGCGAGCTACTGAGACGTCAGATCTCACTGGCCAATGGTACTGGCATAGAAATGGACGTTCCATTTACGGCCTAAGAATCTCATAACGTATTATTTGATAAGTTGTATAGTCTGGCAAACGAAACTTGAACCTGAACCCCAATTCTCGTGATTAACTAACAAACTTTTATTGACTTATAAATAATTCGTTTAACGTTTTGACATCTACACTACTGATTTTTGTAGTTTGGACCAATCATAACGGGTTTGACGTTAGTTTGACGTATATGAGAATACCATTTTGCAGTTGCAAAGTTGTATTGGTCGTGTTCTTCGGCGTATTTTTTGGCGCATGCGCTGTAAAATTTCACGTCAACCAGCGAAACTTAGTACTAAAGTAAGGCCAACGAGACAAGATAAAAAACGTAAATAAACGGACCGCTACTGAGTTGCATTATGAAAGTGAGTTAATATTATATCTGTCCTTATCACTCGTATGCAATAATGACGTCAGTTGGTCGACGACAGCTGTCGTAGCGTGTTTCCTGGAACAGGAAAGCGGCCAGTGCCGCAGTTGTCAACATTTGGTCCGCCAAACAATTGTGAACAAGTTCATTCCTGTTTGGATTGCGTTTGAAGTGATACATATTTTTTCGTCTCCGTATTTACTTGGTTTTTTGTTGTTATTATTCCGTTTCGGTTAGTTTTATTTTTGATTTTTGCTGTTATTGTGAGTGCTATTGTGAGAGCTGCTACAAGAGGGGAGCTGCCAACGTGTATCTGCTGATAAATGGCGAAATTGTGTGGATCATGTAATAAAAGTCGAGGACAATTTTTATAGCAATATTGACAACATGATTGATAATACAATAGATAGTTTTATCATAAACACAGCTGACTCGGACTCTTCCGACGAATCATCTTTGTCTAGTACAGACCACAGCAATTAAAATTCGAACTTTATAATAATTTATTCAAATAACAATGTTTTGAACCCCTGAAAATTTGTTTACATTCTTTATCTCGTCTGGTTGACCTTACTTTAGTTTATCAAAATTTTCAAATTGGAAACAAATTTGTGCATAATTACATATATTAAATGACTGTTAAAAAAAAATGTCGTTGGCAATTTATTTATACAAGGTATTTGCAACTCGATTGTCAAAAATTCAGTGGTTTTTGCCTGAAAGAGTAAAAAACATTTATTCCATATTTTATCTGTCATGTTAGTACTAATTAATTAATTATTATCAAAAAACTCATCAGGTTATTTTAAATTAGAATGTTAGCCAATAGCCACCCTTAGATTGATTTTAATTAGCCGCCATTTCTCAGGTTCAGCTTTCTTTTGCCAGTCTATAAATTATAATATTATGTCAACGAGCGCACACCCTTTGAGCTTTGTAAACAAGATTGTGAAGACATATGTAATTAATTTTCACAGGCACTATCACAATCACAGCTACGGGATGAGCGACCTCCGCTGCCACCGAAAGCGGCGCCGCCGGTACCTCCGCCACGAAGACACAAAGTAATACCTACTTAACAATCAGTTACCTACAAGTCGGCATAATAATTTATTCCTTTATATTGTATTTCCTTAGTTCATAATAACATGGTGAAATCTTAAGGAGCATACATCAAGTCAGCATTACCTTAAGTTCTTCTAAATAACGATTAAAATATAAAATAAAGGAATCAATCGTATTTAAATTGTAGTCTGGTATTAAATTTCAGATGAGTGGCGACCGGTCTAACCCAAGCCCCGTGCCGTCGACGCCGGAACTGCGGCGTACCACGCTCAGCCCCGGCGTCACAGTCGCGAGACTCACCCAAAAAGCGCCCATAACTAACACGAACCACATCAGCAACCAACAACCAATGCATATAACTAACCAACAACAAATGTCGCACATGCAGCCTAACGCTGCGAAGATGGCTGCGCATTTGGGCAGTACGCCATATTTGCCAGGTGCAACTAATCAACATAATGCCCCTATGAATCCAGACACAACGAACATGAGACAATTTTTGACATGGGGCCAACAAAGAGGATCTCATACTGATTTTAATGCCCCAATTAATATGGTTAGTAGTAATAATTGCCTTTTTTAATTAAGTGACAAAACACTCCATAATAATTTGGGTATTTGCCTATTTATAATTTTTTTTAACATTCAAAAGTAGGTAATTAGTTGTAATACACAACCCGATATAAGTAAAAAACATAAGAACTTATGTGTCATTTCAAAGTTACAAAAAAGTAGGAATATTTTTACAACATTATTGTGAAAATAACGACAACTAATTTACTCACATCAAATACAAAAAGATTTAAGTAATAAGTATGAACCTAAACATAAACACGCAAACTTCGAAGATATCAGAAATTTTGTATCATGTTCATATTGTATGGGCCGTTTTCACTACCTTTCTTATATCATTGCGTTTTCACCATTTCACAAGACTTACAAAGGCCTTCAAACGTCACCTGTCGGAACGACTTTTGTACGGGCCGTTTTCACAAGACTGTAAATTCTTCAAATAATCCTCAGTTTTTTTGAAACATTGATTTTTAGTATACTGTTCCTTTTGTAAACTTTATTATTTTGTAGAGTAATAGGTATTCATTAATGTAAAAAAAATTACCTATTTGTGTTTGGCGAAATACTTCGTAAGTCATTTTGTGATTCTAAAAGAACACCAGTCATATCGAGGAATTGGCCCAAAACTTTATATAAGTACCCGTTTTTAGAGATTTAATATCCAACAAATTAAACGAGATCATTTTGAAAGTATTCAAATTTGTATACATAAGTATAGTAAATATTTTATATTCCTTGTTTGCAAGTTACCTACTAGGTACTAATAACCAAGTTTTTATATTGAAAAGGTTGAATAAAAATGAATTTAATACTAAAACAGGTACTTTTACAGGTCCCAAATTCCCATATGGACACATGGGGTTTTCAAGACAATAATCAAAATTGGGGAAGACCAATGCGGCGAGGAACTTCAGTCATGGAATTGAGTGCGAATCCGGCGAACTGTTCCGGGTGCAATCACTGCGCCTCTAACGCGTGGAGATACGATAGCTGCTCCAACTTGGATCATCCGTGGGGGCCCGCAGCACCCTGGGGGCAAAATTGTTGTATGCCGCACACACTCCGCACCAATCCAATGATGCACCCACACGCTCATAATTATTTAGCACAGACACCACAGCCATACAGAAGAGGTAAGTTGTAAACAATGTGCACTATGTTTATATTAAAGGTACTCATATAGCAGCGAGCAAAAAAGTGTGACTTTCCATTTTTTTTCCTTATTTGGAAATTATTTTGTATATTCACAGACAGTCGGGCAATGTCACGAGCTGCGTCGCGAGCGGGATCTCGTGCCGCTTCCCCGGCACTCAGCGTCAGGTCACGGGCCTCGCGCAGAACCAAACATCGCACACCCTCGCCTTCATTGCCGTCCAGTGATGCCGACTCGGAGAGCGAAGCCGAAAGTGATGAACGAACCCATAAACATGTACCAATGAAGCGTAGCAACGAGACTATACCAAACCAGTCGAATCATCCTAGCAAGGACGAGGAAAACGAGGACTCATTGGGTCCGGCGCCGTCTCCTCCGACTACCAACTGGCAATGTGAACACTGCACATTTGTTAACGAGCCGGGTGTTAGAGTATGTGCGGTGTGCTGTCGAACACCTATAGCGACACCGAAAGTCGCCGCGGCAAATGTTAATAGTGGTCTAAAGGAGCTGCATATTTCTGAAAATTCTTCGGACTCTCGGAGGCAGCCGAGTGATAAACAGAACTTGAGAAAAGGTAAGAGTTAATATTAAGTCCTTACATATGAAATTGGCGTTTTGTCGTACTGGCCACTTTGATTTCAATTGATTATCTTCTTTGGTTAGGAATTCCAATTTCAAATTTATACCGCTATTTACTCATGTATTTGTGTTTCGAAAACCGTAATTCATTTGATTTTTCCTCTTTTTGGTTTTTTTCTTTGCGTCACTCTGTTAACAAAATTGAAAACTTGAAAATTACTCAACTGGCACAATAATGATTTTAAATCGAATCATTACCTGTGATGAAAAGTGGATCCCGTACTGTAATCAGAAACGCTCATCGCAATGGCTGAACCCTGGCGAAGCAGGCAAAGCCTGCCCCAAGCGAAAATTGACTCAAAAATAGTTACCTCTGAGCGTTTGGTAGACTAGTGCTGGTATCGTCACATGTACAGCTTTCTTAAATCTGGCCAGACGATTACGGCAGATGTCTATTTCCAGCAACCGCAAATCATGATGGAAAAGCTAGCTACTAAACAACCGAGGTTGGTCATTCGTTCTAGGCCACTGCTGCTTCAGGACAACGCTAGACCACACACTGCACAATAGACGGCTACCAAATTAGAGCAGCTTAAATTGGAATGTCTAAGACACCGTACACCCCGGACCTTGCTCCAACAGATTACTATTTTTTTTTTTTCGAAATTTGGATAACTTCTTGCAAGGGTAAAAATTCAACTCCGATGGGTTCAAACGGTCCAAAGCGCTTTCAATGATTTTATTGATTCCTGTCCGAATGGTTTTTTTAGTAAAGGAATCAATGAACCTCCTATGAGATGGAAAAGTGCATAGATAGCAATGGTATATACTTTGATTAAAGAAATATATTATGTTTAAAAAAAATCGACTTTATGTTCCTCCTTTACAAAACGCCAATATCATATGTAATGACCTAATATATTAGATACTTGCTTACTTACTTGATGAGTCAGATAAATCACAATAATTATATTAATAATAAACTTCTTTACAGATACAAATGAAGGAAAAACTAAGTCTGGTTCAAGTAAACGGGCGACAAAAATACATTCTGCATCTCCTACACTGGAAACGCAAATTTCAACTAAACAAGTTTATCCTCCTACGACACAAAAAATAACAGTTAAAAGCGAGAACTTAAACCGAGTACAATTTCCGATACGTCAAGATATAGCCGTTGGACCGTCTCCGCCAAAAGAATTGGACAAGAATCGTAAAAATGGGATTGACAAGCCTTTGACTCAAAAACATAGTGTGTCTGTCGGACCATCCCCTCCACGTGATAGTCCCATAAATAGAATATCCCAAACACCTACAAAAAAAGTAGAAGTTATACACTCGCGAGATGTTGAAACTCGACCTTCATCCAGATCCAGCCGCACTTCTGTTTCTAATACCGGTACATCGCCTCCACCACAGAATATTTCAACGCAGGTAAAGTTGTTTTTTATTAAATTACAGGTAATATGTAAAAATTATACATATTATTATATATATACTTACCTGTAAAGTAGATACCTACCTACTTATAAATGTAGATTTACCATTACATTATGATTTAAAAAAAATTGTGTGTAAAGGTTCTTTTATCTGAGACATTTCTTTTGCAAGGATACTTTTAAATAATAATACATACCTAACTATAATATGTTTAATCTACATAACTTTTCAATTTTTAGACTTATGAGGTGCCTGGCAATTGGGAGCGAGCAAATTCGGCGTCGCGCACTCGTCAACCTCGTCGTTTCCGTGAAGATGTGCAACGCGAACGGTCGCACAGTCGACTTTCTCTGTCCAGCGACACACGAGTAAATTAACCTCGTGAAATGTTAAGCTAGTGGACTGATTTAACTATAAGGAGATTACAAACTCACTTTTAAATAAACACTATTAATTTCGACTTTTTTACTGTCAAAATCACGACGTAAATAGAATTTACGAAACGAAAAAAGCTTGATAATGTTTTACTACATTTTACTTTACCTTCAGCTGAGTCACATTTAAATATTTATTTCTTTCGTCAGGCATTTAAATACCTAGAGCGTATCTTAAATTTTGAACATTCTTATTGGATTTATGGATAAATACAGATATATCGTATACACTACATAAATTTGTTTTTATTAGGAAAGCGAAAGAAGTGCTCACACAAGTGGAAGTAGATGGGATTGGCCTCGTGATAGTAGTCCTTGCGGGGACTGGAGTGACAATGAAAGGAAGCATTCCCGTTTAACTAGACGAGCCTCACATCTGGATTTAAGGAAGGGACGCCAGTCTCGTCGCACTAGCATGTTGGGATCGGAGGTACCTTATATTGCCTAGAAAATTGTTGAAGTTTATCTCCTCAGCTGGTGTAATAAAAACAACTTCATAGTCAATAAACTAAACATTGATCTCAAATCTATGTTGAAAATATTTACTTACTAGCTTTTGCTAGCGACTCCGCCCGCGTAAATATAGAATTCCACGGGAACACTACTATTCCGGGATAAAAAGTAGCCTATATGTTTTTCCAGAGCTTAAACTACTACCATACCAATTTTATTACAATCCCTTCAGTAGTTGATGCGTGAAAGAGTAACAAACATCCATCCATCCATCCATACATCCTCACAAACTTCCACATTTGTAATAGTAGTAGGATATCGATTAGAGCTTACATGATTCTTATTTTTAGGTGCCCTCTCCAGAGCCATTGTCAAACAATCGTGCAATTTCATTAGAGGCGCTGACCGGCAGTGTAACAAGAAGAGAAATCGAAAGAGGATTAGAATTAGTACAGCTCATGGAAGAAGCAGAAAAATTAGGTTTTAGTGCAGCCGAAGTTCACGCAGCGTTAGCTCAAAATCCAGCTGCACCCCTAGCCTGGCTCAAGGAAAGATGGCCGAGTCTTTGTGCAGGAGTACGCGCTGCAGCCACTAGACTTGCACCGGGAGCTACTGTATCAGAAATAGAAGCTAGGGCGTCATTAGCAAAACATAGAGGAGCAATGTGGCCGGCAGTCACTGAGTGTGTGGAAAGAGCTCGCCGCAAGGTAAATAAAAATTCTGAACACATTATTAAAATCCTCATTACTTAAAAATAACACGTTTTTGTTGAGTAACATCTACTCATTATGCAAATATTATCGTTACTAAATACACCGGCATATTTAGCGGAACACAAAAAAAAAGTCCATAATTAAAAAAATTTGGTTGTATTTTAAAATCTACTTACTACACTTCTTTTGTTATTTAAAGTTTCATTTGTTTTACTTAAAATGAGATCACATTAAGAACAGTTTTTGCGAGTAAAGGCTATTTGTGAAAAATGGTACATTATTGAACTTTTCATGTAACCGGGAAAAGTGAAAATTAATATTAAAATAACAATTAATTAAATTAGAAAAATGGTGATTAATATCGCGTATTTCCGCCACGTGCTCTTATTAAAGTTTCTACCCGTCTAGGCATACTGAGAATGATGTTATCAATGGTGTCCTGGGATAGTCTCCGCTATTCCTCAACTACGGCGATTCGCAGTTCACCCACGTTGGCAGGAGCTGGAATTCTGGACTTAACTTTTCTTTTCAGCAAGTCCCAAACGTGCTCTATTATTGGGTTCATATCCGGTGATCTCGCCGGCCACTCCATAACAGTGATATTCATATCATTAAGATAAGCTTGAGTTACCCGAGCGGTATGCGGCATTATCCTGCATAAAAACAAAATCGTCACCGATATATGGGGCAAACGGTACGACATTTTCTTCTAAAACTTCTCTGATATAGCGGTCTGCAGTCAGACTCCCTCTGTCAATCACTACCAAGTCTGTGCGAGCTCCCAAACAAATGCCCGCCCAAACCATTATTGATCCACCACCGTATGCAACTGTAGTTTCAAAATTTGTCTGAATGTATCGTTCTCCTTTGCGTCTGTATATTCTTTGCCTGCCGTCAATTTGATTTAATAGAATTCTGCACTCATCACTAAACAATACCTTACTCCATTGGTCCACGTTCCAAAGTCGATGTTCCTGAGCAAAAGATAACCTGTTTCTACGATGATTTACCTCGAGCCTTGGAGCCTTGGCGGGCACAAATGAACCCAAACCAGCTTCTTCGAACCTTCTTCGTACCGTACGCTCACTTACGGTTACACCCCGCACTGCTTCTAACTCATGTCGGGCTTGGACGGCCGTCAAACGGGGGTTCCTACGTACACGAAGCCGAATGAAACGATCATCCCTACTCGAAGTGCGTCTTTTTCTGCCTTGTCCTGCTCTTCTCACATAAGTACCGGTCTCCCTGAACCGCTGGATACTGCGATGGATCGTTGAAACTGGTCGACGAAGATCTCTGGATATTACTCTGTAGGTTTGACCATTTCTTCGCATTTCGAGTGCCCTGGCAATCTCCGTTGGGGCTAAGTCAGGCATAATTCAGTCCTCAACTCCAAAAAGATACGCGATTAAAAAAAAACTAACAAAAAACAGTATTTCAATGAAATTTTAAATCAAACTCAGATGGAAGATATACTCGAAGTTCGCTCAAGATAAGGTGTATTTGAATAAAATAAAACAATTGCATAAAATGTGATGTTCAGTTGTTTTCTTAATTTGAAAATATTTCTTTTTAAATTAAATGACCTATAAACCAGCCAGCAACCTTATATGATACTGGTATCAAATCTTTATTTTATGTTCCGATAAATATGCCGGTGTGTGTATTAATAAAAAAATCACTTTTGTTTCAGGCAGATGTGATTGGTGTAAGCGAAGAAGGTCGATTAAGAGGCCAAGTTTGGGGGCCACCAGTCGGTATCGACGACGAGTCAGTACCCCCTCTCAAACGAGACATCCGAACGCGCCGCCTTCGCGGTAATCATAAGCAAACTCAAAAAAAATAATAACATTTCATAAAAATCCACAATCATCATTGATCGTCATCATAACTTTCACATTTACATTTCAGCAGAAGACAGCTCAGATGAATATGCAGAATCTATAAATAGTCTAGAAGATGACGATTGGATGTATTTGCCATTTAATATTAGAAGCACATCAAACTTTTCTCAGTCAGAGAAAGTTAGTGAACAGACAACAAAAACTAATAATAACTCAGAAGTTTCTAACAAATTAAAAAACATATTATATAAAGCAGGCATATCAAAAATTGATGACATACCATTACTGCAAAGTTTATTAGGTAAACTTTTGACAGCAAATAATTCACAAGAGAATCACGAAGCAACAACAAATCAGATTCAGCATCAACAAAATATAGTGAATCTTGATCAACAAGAAAATGAATTTATTAATGCTTATAATGAATTAGCAAAATTAGGTCCATCAATTAATTTAGACAAAAATAACAATTATTCAAATAAGCAAGAAGTACGAATAGTGGCCACAAAATATGATAAAAAGAACCAAGTATTGAATAACATCAATGATAATTTAAATGAGAATAATTCCAAAAAAGTTTCTGCCGGTGAAAAACCTTTGAGTTCAACTGAAACATCTACTAAGCATCTAAGCAGATCAAAAAAATTGTCTTCTCTTGATGCAAAAGTAGACAACACATTAAAGAACAAGATTAAACAGAATTCAAGTAAAAATGTATTGGACAATGCGCAAACAGAAAATAATTCTAAAATTTATCTTAACTCCAATACTGAATTACCAAATTCAACAGCCTTAAATTTAAATGCAGAATTACACAATGATTCTAAAAAGGCTACTACAAATGGAACCACAATAAGTAATCAATTTGAAATTAATCTTCCGGAAGAAAAATCAAATAATCTGAATGAAATATTTGATAATACGCAAAAATTAATTCAGCAAATGAAAAACGAAATCAATACAGACATCAAGTCTATAAGTGACAAAGTGGAGTCACATGATGAAGGAGGTTATAGTTCTGATAATTCTCCCATTTTGTCAGAACAAGAATCAAGCTATTCAAATACACCAAATGAAACAGATGTTACTTCAGATGAAAAAGAAATAACTAGTAGCGAAGAAGAGTTTACAGATAATATGACAAAATTCCAAAACTTAGAAATAAAATCAAGTACTGATGATAATGAAGAATTTGAAGAAGCAATGGACCATTTAGATACTCAAATAGATTACATGAAAAATTCTAATATAGAAATATTAGACTCAATTGCTAAAAGTTTAAAAGAAGAACATACCTTAAGTTTGGAATTTAATACCACGAATCTAAAAGAAACACATAATTTTGCGATGAGTATGCAACCATCGAATGCAGAAACGAATATTAAATTATCTGATCAAACAATATTTTTAAATACCGAGAGCTTTGCAGATTTAGGACCTAATTTAATAACACAAGATAATAAAGGGAATATACAAACAATAATTACGAAAAATAACGCAGATGAAGCGAACACTACAGTAGTAAATAACTTGCCTCAAAAGACTGAAGCAGGAAATAACGTTCACTATACGATAACCAAATCTCATTCCAGCATAGAAAAAGTTCCCACTTCAAATAAAATACACATAAAAAGAAATGATTTTACTGCAGTTAGCTCCTTTGATGAAATTTACGATGAAATCAATAGTAATGAAACTTCTATTTCCCCAATTCATATAACAGCTCATAAAGAGGAAATTTCGAATGACTTAAAAGACAAATTTGAATCTCATTTAGTAAAGGCTTACGCCAAACATGAAATAGTATTTATTGAAATAAAGCCTAAAATATCTCAGAAAATCTACGCACATGAAACAAAGTATCCAGGTTTAAAAGCTACTGTAACAGATATGCAAGAAGAGGCAATTGAGAAAAATTGTCCTGATGTTACGCAAGATACAGAAATAGAAATATCGGAATCAAATGAGATTGCCGACTCAAATATAACAAATACATCTATTTTCGCAAATGAAAAAGGCACAGATGAAGCACCAAATAGCAATGTTTCAATTAATAATGTGTCAACAAATGTGCATGATATAAATAAATCAAAAAATTCAGCTTTTAATAGATCCAACATACCTAAACTGGTAAAATCCTTGCAGAGAAGTAAACAAAATGCTGTTCAAAAATTATCTAAAGTAATAACTTCGAAAGTTCCAGTTAGAAAAACTTCTCTTAAACAATATTCCGCACCACCACCTCCAAAAAGTCACTTTGGTAATGTTAATAATGGAAATGTTAAACAATTACAAACTCGCTTATTTGATAATAACGTTTCTGCAACCGTCGATGAAGCAAAAGCTTCAACATCAATTACAACAATAAAGAAAAAACCGGCACCTCCACCGCCAGTACAACATTATTTTGAGCCAAAAATAGAAGAAACGCCCGCAAAGGAGCAAAAGAAACATTTTTTCCGTGAAACGTGTAGAACTGAAGACGAATGGTCGGAAAGTGATACAGAACAGAATGAAGAGCTGTTTGAAGTGCAACGGAACATAGATTCTACACCACCCGTACCCACCCCATGCCAACCTGTGACAATTCGACAAGTATCAGGTCAAATTATTGATTTATCAAAAATCAGGCTACCAGAAGGATCACCTGAGGTAAGTTTTAACTATGTACGTATTGTGTAGATACTCTGATATAAAAGTCGCTTGAGATAATCAATTTTTTTTTGTTGTTATAGAGACAAGCGCGTATGTTATTAGCTGAAGGAGCGATGGAAAACTGGGAGCAAGCTCAATTGGCGGTTGAACTAATATCAAAAGGAAATAACACACCAGATGCTCTTCTAGCTGCATTAGAATGCTCTGATATTACATCGGCTCTTGTTTATTTAAACCAAGATTGCGAACTTTGTGCCTGCAAATATCCTGAACATGAGGTAGTTTAAAAAAAAGTAACTTAAAATAGTAAATGGTTATTTGTGGTTATTACATATATATATATATATATATAGTATAGTACACACTTCGCGTGTCATAATAAGATAATATACATTTATGTGCCCCGATAATAATAGGTAACTAACACTTCCCAATTTCAGATGGTGTCTATGTTTCGTTGCACACATCGGTGTTGTCGCGAATGTGCCCGACACTATTTCACAGTTCAAATAACCGAACGCAGTATTGCAGATTGCGTTTGCCCATATTGTAAAGAACCAGAATTAGAGAACCTTCCAGAAGATGATTGGCTAGATTATTTTGCGCATATGGATATATTGTTGAAATCCTTGCTAGACGTGCAACAACATGAGCTGTTTCAAAGAAAGGTAAATAAAATAAGTTACCAAGATTTATTTATTCTCCTTCACATAAAAGGTAATGTAGCGACCGTCCACAAGTTCCTCACATAAAGGAATCATTCCTTTATGTGAGGAGGCTTACACTTTAGATAATTTACAGGGTTAGCCTAGCGTATACTAAGTATGTGAAACCTCTTTGTGTTATATTGCTTAAACAAAGTATCTACAAGTTAGGATCTTTAGACTTTAAGAATAGAAAATAGTAATAAATTATTATAATTTTTATGTAGCTTCGCGATCGAACTCTGGCTAGAGATCCGAACTTCAGGTGGTGCGTGGAATGCTCATCGGGATTCTTTGTGCATCCTAAACAGAAAAAGCTTCGCTGTCCGGAGTGCAAGTCCGTTAGCTGTTCTCAGTGTAGGAAACCGGTAAGCTGTTGCACTGTACTCTATAATTTTAAGTCTACTTAATACTGTGTTCCAGTAACTTGAAAAAATATTATTTTTAAACAAAAAATGAAAACCTACTTCCAAAGTAAAAATGCACAAAAAAGTATGAAATAATTCATATTTTATAAATAATTCCCCCTTTTAAATTCGGCTAATATTTAACTATTTCTCTACTCAATCTTTGAGTTCTATAAATGTTGTTTTTATTAGGATATTGTTTTGACTGGTACCGACTTTAAAATTATGAAGATTTGAGTTATTAGTCGAATTTAAAAGGGGAATAAAATTTTTTGCATTTTTACTTTTTTATAGCTTAAAATTGATAATTTATACAGCCACAGCCAGCATAAAAACTTTTTAAAAATATGCTAATACCCTATTCTTAATAAAAATGAATTATGTTTATCTTATACTTTAAACGAGACATTCTTGTATGTATATAATCTCTAAAAAGGCTGCAAGTATTACCTACCATGAAATTTAATATGCAGAGTTTTGGGGGAAAGAAATCGACCTAGCTAGGTCTTATCCCTGAGAAACTGTGTATTTTCAAGCTACCAGTGAAACAATATATCAATAATTTCAAACTCTATTATGTCAACCCGATTTTCAGTTTGGTTCCGTAGGTAAATTTTTGCTTTGTTCGAAAATTCAGAATGTGGTGGGGTCAAATCCCGGTTAGATAAATATTTTCGCGTTTTTTTTTAATTTATCAGAACTCCGAGCAAAACTCGGTTACCTAGGTACTTTTCATTCAAATTGCCAGTTGAAACCATAAAGTTGCGACCAGTAATTAATTTTTGTGAGGATTTAAATATATACTTTTAATTTTTTCAGTGGACTGCTAATCATAATGGGCTGACTTGTGAGCAATATGCGGCTTGGTTAGAAGATAATGACCCGGAAATATCAATTGCTGCTGTACAGCAACACTTAAAAGAAAATGGACTCGAATGCCCGCGATGCCATTTCAAATATTCTTTATCAAGGTATGGAATTATTTTTTGCAAACCAATGTTTGTATGGATTGCTTGGGTTTATTGTATGAAGCATTTGGGGTTTTCAAAAACCGTCTTTAAAACCACCAATCCCCATTGGGTCACCGGTACCTTCCTCACGTAGTTTACTCGTTTTTAGAATAATTCGTAAGAAAATTTCATACCATCGGGCGTTCCTTTTGCTCGTTTCCATATCTATTGCATAATTAAAGCGATTATTGCCGCTCATGAACATCCGCAACACCAGAGGAGTTACAAGTGCGCTCCCGATCTTTAAATTCACCAATCCCCATTGGGTGGGCCTTCCTCACGCAGCGAAAACATCGCAAGTGCTATTTCCCATGGGTCTTCTGTGAGGCCGTCTTATTTATCCAGTCGAGTTGATCCATTCATGCCGAAGCATTCACTCGAACCTAAACTAACCTACCGCTTTTAATTTTTGAGGATTTTTATAAAAATAAGGTTTACAAAGTTATCGGTGAACTCGTTTTCATACATTTTATAGGTATATGTTAGTAAAATAAGAATTTTACTTTTCTATATTTTTCTTTTAGTTATAGCGATATTAGCTGGCTACTATTATGCTGACAATGAGTGGCTACATAACTCCATCCATACCTATTTTACAAAATCGCGTTTTTTGCCGCTTAATACAATAATTAATATCTCGTGCCCCGTGTGGTTTCCGGGTTAGAATTGGATCACCCCATATCCTCCCGAGGGTCACCACTTCAGATCTTAGTGGTGCTTAGGGACGTTCCTATCTCTCGCTGATCGTAGCGGTTTTTCCGCTCCATTGGGTACAGAAAGGTAGGAATAATAGTGCACCTGTGTTCGCGCGCACTCTGTCATTACATTGTTTCGTGCACTAAAAATATCTCCTGCGCAAATGACTTTTACTCGGACTGATTTGAACGCATGTCCAGTGGCGACTGGCAAAGATAGAGAGGTTAGGTTGCGTTACCAGCCGGGCTGTCTGATGCCAGCACACAGGCGACCCAGAGAAGATGGTCGCTTCACACTACATTGGGTTAATAGTGGATTTCGGCAGCTACCTGGGTGATGAAGCAGCCCTACATAGGGAGGCCCTGCTTCCCCCAATCCGGGGAGGGGACTAGAAAAGGTGTTCTAAAAAAGGCTTAACCCACTAATTTATGAAGATAGTTACCACGGCTGTCTCTGCATCACTTAATGCGTGGTCCAGGAAACAATCTATACATATAATAAATTCGTAACTGGTCGCTGTCTGTACATGGAAGATATATAAGAAAAACTATTACAGGGGGTTTTGTGAACGGCTTAGATTCCAAAACTTAAAACTTTAAATTCGGCTAAAATTTGAACTATTTCTCTATTCAATCTTCTTAATTTTAAAGTCTGTACCAGCCCAAACAATATCGTACAATATTTTATAGAACTTACGTGCAAAGTTTTATTTCTTACTTTTTTGTGAATTTTTACTTTGGAAGTCGGTTTTAATTACAATTACTTTTGAAAACTTTTTCAGGGGCGGCTGTATGCATTTCACTTGCACCCAATGTAAATATGAGTTCTGTTACGGCTGTGGTAAGCCATTCCTGATGGGAGCGCAGTGCGGCCTCAGCGACTACTGTGCGAAGTTAGGCCTACATTCACACCATCCTCGAAACTGCCTCTTTTATTTGCGCGACAAAGAACCTCGAGAATTGCAAACGTTATTACAGGTAAAATGTAGATACTGGGTGATTTTTTATTTCATTTGGAGAGAAACAGGGCATGCTGGAGGATTTTTTATTCCGTTTCGAGAGAAACAGGGTATATTTTTTTATTTTTTATTCTTTATTTACTTAAAAAACGGTTACAAAAGTAAGAAAGAGAAATCGAAGTCACCTACCTAGTAGGCCAATAGCCTGTATCAGGTAACAACGCTCTTCCATATCTAAACAAGCATTTAGTAAATGATTACCAAATATGTCTTACATTACCAAATATGTTATACTAAATACATTCTTTTAAAGACTAAAATCATTATTAAGTACAATAAAAAAGTTTTATCTTAGGTTTCTACTAGTATTAAAAATATTCAAAATAACTTTTTACTATACTTTTAATAATATTTTTATTTTGATTCGTATGCATTGTGTATGTGAATGTATGTATTAGTGTAAATGTGCATGTGTTTCCCACACGCGCACATTTGTGTATGTTTTATTTATTATACTACGTTTAACATGTATTTTATCTATACTTTTAAATATTCTATTAGTTTTTCAGTTTCTTCATAACATAAAGGCTTCAGATATTCTATTATCAATTTCTTTACCTCTCTGCTAGTTTTATCTTTAATATTTATAGCATTATTTATTTTATTATAAACGATAATAGAAATATTAGTATACTGTTTCATGGCAAAGTCAGTTTTTACTTTGGGGAGTTCAATTTTATTTATTTTTCTACGACCAGGCTTAAGACAGATATGGACAGTTTTATGTTTTTTTATAATTTTGGAAGGAATATATAATTTACGAACAATTAATGCATTCCTAATTCGATATAAATCGTCAGTTGCAGTTCTCTTTTTCTTAAAATGAATAATTTTTAACCCCTTTTTTGTGCCCTTTCTAACTCGAGTATTTTTGTTTTACTGGCACCTCCCCAGACAGGAATACAGTAGATTAAAATCGATTCTGCCGAAGCTACATATATTTCCTGTAGAATATTCCGCGGTAGATGACGTCCACTAGATTGTATTACAGGTGCAACTTGTCTAAGTGTTTTAAAAATCCAATTCAATTTTCTAATTCTACTAGCTACCTGTTCAAGATGTGTGTGCCATGATAATCTTTGATCGACTATCACGCCTAAGTATTTTATTTTATCAACTTTTTCAATAAGAGCACAGTTACAACAAGTCGGTGATATCTCAAGTCGGCAAGTACGGATCCTTATGTTAAAGTTAGAGCTAGGTTGCATGCGGTTTTGAATGCTGAAACAGATATATTTAGTTTTGGTTGTGTTTAAGCTCAACAGGTTGTTTGTCAACCAATTAGCCACTTGCATCATTCCATGCTCTACATTTCGTTTTAAAATAGTCCAATTTTTTCCGGTAAACACAATTGCCTTATCGTCAGCATACGCCAGGATTTTGGCATTCTTTATTTTTAATTTAAATATGTCATTAATATAAATGAAGAATAGTGTTGGCCCTAGCACACTACCCTGAGGATCGCCGTGTGAAACTATAGTGTCCTCACTGATATGCTGCTGAACCTTGACCCTTTGCATTCTGCCAAATAAATAGGATGTAAATAGAGAGAGAACGGTGCCATTAAAGAGAGAGAATGATTCCATTTTTTTTCTAATTTTTGTATTAGGATTGGTATAGAAACGGTGTCAAAAGCTTTTTAAGATCCAGGAAAACTGCCAGGCATTTATGTCCTTTATCAACCTGCTCCGTCACAACTTGACTAAGTGTTATTACTGCGTCTTCAGTTGATTTACCGCGCATTGTGAAGAGGATATCAAATCATATTTGTTCAGGTAATCAAGAAGTAATTAAGTAGTCTTTCCAAAACTTTTAAAATAGCAGGTAAAACAGATATTGGCCTATAATTGCCGACATCAGCTCTATCACCACTTTTATAAATAATAGGAACATGAAATAGAGTACTATGGAAGAAGAACTAACTTTACTTTTTTCTTTTTTCTAAATTGGTAAAAGTTTGTTTGACAACATCGCACTACTAATTTATGTCATTGTGTACTAGTTACACAATTAAAAAGTTTATCTAAAAATTATTTAAATAAATAAATAATTGTCACCCTAATGACGTTCCGTGTGATTGGAGTTGGACCGTACAATGCAACGTCCCAAACCCGCGACGGAGCCCCGTCGTCCCCGCAGTAGGGTGACCTAAATTCAGGATCATTTTAAGATTTTCTAACATTCAAATACTGGAGCTTTGACACAAAAGCTTCTGCAAGCAAGTTACTTATTCTATTTTTGATACAAAAAATCCCTGTTTCTCTCGAATCTGAATAAAAACCATCCATCCTTACAAACTTTCATATTTATAGTAGTAGGATTATACATTCATCGCGTAGAACAACATCTGTGGGCATTCTGAAATGTCTGAAAACAGCTTAATGTTGAGATATTGTGTTCCGAGGGAGCATCAAATTTATATTGTAAATGAATAATTAAACTAATCGACTGAGATCCCCCATACTACCCCCCTTACACTCTTACTGATAAAACATATAATATCATCTTGTATTATTAACACGTCCATTGTACAATGAAGATGTGCGAAAAAATTGTACAAACTTCTCTTAGTCTTTGAACTGATTTTTTACGTATGTTGTTGGGAAGAACGTTGTAAACTATATGAAATTACAACTATAATAATGTGAAATCAACACAAACTTTTATTAATCAAAATTGATTTTCAGAGGCATTTTGAATGAAATAATTACTTTTGTTACTTGCTGTAAGAGAAGTTGTGCTCTAAATTTTTCTAATTTAAAGTGTAAGCAGAAAAAACGGCTCACAAACCGAAGAAGGGAGTCAGTAGCAAAAGGCTGGTTCTCCTCAAAGGGAAGGGTTGTGAATCGTGTTATATACACTCGTCGGTACTGATAGGAGTACTCAAATTACATAAAAAAATTACATCATACAAAAATCGGACGGGACGTTCGGACAGACAGACCGACCGACGGACGTACCGACGGAAGGTCAGACGGACGATCAAAGAAATTCCATCCGTCGTTTGCCACAAACCTTTTTATTTTAAAACTTTTTATGGTTCCGTAATAATCAAGGAACCCTTATAGTTTCGCTCTGTCCGTCCGTCTGTCTATATGTCTGTCCGCGCTTCTTGCTTCTGTAATTATGAATATAAATTGATGACATTTGGTAAAGGTAAACATTATGTATAGATCTCGGTTCCGGCATCATAAAATAATAATAATTTTACATTTTAGGGGTGGCTCTCCATACATGTGAAGTGGGTATGAAAAATATTTTTTGTTCTACCCCATCATGCGGGGTATCGTTGAATAGATATTTTAAAATAAAGGCAAGGTTTCATACATGACTTTGTTACAAAGTCAACCATTTTCGAGTAATAGGCTTCCTAAGTGGTTTATAAGTTGGTCCCCCCCTGGCATTTCTAAACAATAGGAGATAGAGACATGTAAGTTTCCATGCGATATCATGCTAAAAACTCTTTAGGAAAATTATTTTGAGCGTAACCGGATAATAACTTTTGAAGTAATTCAAAGAAAACCTATTGCGCGTCGATAGTTACGGAACCCTCCTTAGTCATGTCCTGACATGCTCTTGGTTAGGTTATTTAATTATATTATTGATATTTCAGTAAATAGAATATAACGAGATGACTATAAATATAAAAATAACTCCCTGGTTGGAAAATTCTTAGTAGCTACGCCCCTATCGACCAAGATATAATCTTGCTTTTAGTGCCATCTAGTGTGGGATAGAAAAACTACTTAGTAAGGTCGATAGCGAACAGAGTACGTAGTTTTGCTCTTGACCGGTAGATGAGTGGGCGGAGTCAGGGGTCACCCCGCAAAATCTCACGCATTGTTTCACACTGAAATCTAATTTCAACACCTCCTCTGTATATTTGCACCATGTTGGAAACGTATAAAATAAAAATACCCTAAGGGCCTGTTTCACAATATAGTGTCAGATAGGTTATGCAGGGTTTGTCGCTGTCGCTCGATATAAAGTAAGCAGCTACAAAACTTCCGAATGGGCTATCCGACACTTAAGAAGATTGTGAAACAGCCCTAATTATTATATTTTTAGATGAACAACGTTACATACGAAACTCAAGCTGCAGAAGGCAGTACTGGAAGATGTCCTATTCAGCTGCAGCGGGAAACACCGACGGGGTTGATAGACACCATCTGTGGAAGCGAAGTTTCGCCGAATCAAGCCGGTCTTTGCAAGTAATAAAGTTTTTTTGCGTATACATCCGAATAAGCGAGCGCCCAGCCCTAAGATGGATAAAAATAATCTACGATATTTAATTATAAAATCGGCATTAGTTTTTAGCAAACTAACTTATATCAATTTAAATTTTCCATAAATATATACTTTAAAATTATATGCATATTATTTTAAGTACTTAAATTGACAAATGACAGACGATGGGAAGGCGGTGACGGTGAGTACGGTATGTGTTTCCAGGAATCACTATTTGGAGTATCTGAGCCGGCTGGTCCGGACCCGGGCTGTGGACCCCCTGCCGATCTTAGGAGTGGACGATTTAGAGACCGTGGTCCGGCGAGCTGCGTTACGACTCCCACCGCGCCCCTACGGCTCCCTAGAAGGCCTCTACAAACGGAGCCTGATCGAGGTGTGTTGACAAACTATTTACTTTCAGGATGCACTACGTGGAGTATTTGGCCGGGCTGGCGCGAACGCTCGATCCGATACCGATTATGGAAGTGAGCGAACTCGTCGCCGAGTTGAGACGGCGCGCTCTGCCGCTGCCCGAGCGGGGACCGTGGGACACTGATCCTATATATGCCGGGATGTGTGCCGAGGTATTACTAGAATTGTAGAGCTTGGGCCGAATCTGCACGACTGATGCGGCCGCAAGGCGGGAGCGTCATTCGCGAAGCGGTGCCTTGTTAACCTAGGCGACAGATAAACATATGCAGTATACGCTTAGCTTTGCAGTTGCTTAGGTCGCGCAGACTTGCCTACAGCTAAAATCTATAACAACAGCATGGGGTCAATTCACACTTCACACCGAAACGAAACGATAACGACATGGCACTGCCTTTTTGAGATAGCTATTCAAAATAGAACTTTATTCATTACACAAAAAGATACACGGTTCATCCTACGATTGGTTTTTTTTGCAGTGATTAAAGTTCAATTTTGAATAGCTATCTTAAAAACGCAGCGCCGCGTAGCGTCCCGTATCGTCGCTGAGTGAACTGACCTACATCGTGATTAAATGTGACACTAAACTTTAGTCTCTTTATTTTAATTTATTGAATGTTATTATCCAAAAGTAGCTTTCTTAAATGATATTTATACAGGTGCTTGGTTAACAAAACTAGATATTCAAGGATCGTAATCAGTGTTCGATTCTCGTTCCAAAATAAAATACTTAAATTCTATTCATCACCACGCGCCCGTACTACTCGTCAAGCGCGTGACCCTGAAGCCGACGCGTTGTACAGCAGTGTGATGGTGTCCATGCGAAGTGCGAGTTGTCAGGAAATATTAATCATGTCATTGTTCTATAAATCATGAACATTTTTAGTTATGCGTACTGCCATTACTTATGGGTTAAATATTTCATTCGGATAACCAAGCACCCTGTATATACATACTATACGAGTATATAATAATATTTAAAAATATATGGAACTATATAGATAAGAGGGTCAACTGTGGGAGAGCCACTCTTCGGCACGAATGGGCCGGCTCGACCGGATAAATACCACGACCTCACGAAAATCCGGCGTGAAATAATCGGAGGCCCAAGGGGGGGTTTGGTGATTTTAAGGACCAGGAACGCAAGTTGCAACACCAGAGGAGTTACAATGAGTATAACTCCTCTGGTGTTACGAGTGTCCATGGGCGGCGGTAATCTCTTCCCATCAGGCGTTTCCTGGTTCATTTCATAAAAATAAAAAATATATATAAAGAGGACTTGCTCTCTCCGTTACGGTTTGGTCGACTAGAAGCCGATTTATTATTGTCAGTAAAAATGTAAGTGACAAATGAAGTCAGGCAGGTATGGGATTTGTCTATAAAGTATGGCAGGTCGTTTACAATATCATATACGACCAAGTATATCGTTTACGACCGTCGTAAACGGTTTGCTTTTGACGAAACCAGTTTCTTGCAGTTTGATCTTAACGCTCCATCTCAAGTCAATGTGTTAAGGAATCCAAGAGAATGTCATAAAGCAATGATACCAAACTAGGATAATAAATACTGAGACTCGTTGGCATAAATAACTATCTGGGTACTGGGTTATATTATTGGGTATTGAAACTTTTTTTGAAAATAAATAATATTAATGAAATTGTTTTGTTGCAGATTGTAAGAGAAAAAATACCACTAGACTAAAGAGAAACTTAAATTGAAGAAAATGATAAAGTTATATCATCTTTAAAAAAAATGGATGTCTGTTAAATCGGTTTACGAACGATAATTTTACGTGTTAACGGGGACTTTTCACGTCACAAAAAAAATGAGGTCGTGAATTTTGTTTTACTCTGGTCAGTTATACTTCTAGTAGACGTGGATGTGTACACACAATATTTTTTTCGTATCATACCTTAAAAAAAAATTCTTCAATTTTTTTTTAAGTGCATTTTTTTTAATGCTTAATATTAGGTCCTTACATATGAAATTGGCTTTTTGTCATACTGGCCACTTTGATCTCAAATATATCTTCTTTGGTTAGGAATTCCAATTTCAAATTTATACTGCTATTTACTCATGCATTTGTGTTTCGAAAAAAGTAATTCGTTTGTTTTTTCCTCTTTTAGTTTTTTCTTTGGGTCACTCTGTTTACAAAATGGAATACTTGAAATAAGTATATTATTTTCGAGTACGAGTTCCACCGTGGCACCAGTGCTGCAGAAACAGCTCGAAGGATTAATGATGTGTATGGCGGCGGTGTCGCAGAAAACACAGTGCGTTTTTGGTTCCAACGTTTTCATTCTGGAAATTACGACCTGCAGAACAAGCCTCGTGGACGGCCGGAGACCAAAGTTGATAATGAAGAATGGAAGGCTATTGTGAAAGGGGATCCATCGCAAACCACGCCCGAGTTAGGTTAGGTTACTGACTTATAGAGTATATATAAAATTCACAACCTAATTTTATTTGGTTGTTCGCTTGACGTGAAATACCCCAACATCATCACAAGCCGAACACTTACGCTGATTGTGCCTCTATCGCTAGTTCCGCGCTCTCGCTTGCAGGCTCGGCTCAGGCGGAACGTGACAATTTTTCGTGCGTGCAGCCGGAGTTCATAGATTTATAAGACGTTCTCACGTCAAAAAATCAGAACTATTCACACATTTAATGTATTATATCATCACTGAAACTATGTATCAAATATTTTTTATTTATATTTCTTGCATAAATAGGAATGTATTCCTTAAGTAGGTATATTATATACTTAAACAAAATATATTTGTAGAATTTGTGTATTCATCATGTCTAAGATTAAACAAAGAAACTTACAATGTGTAGTTTTTTTATTATCACCTCTTGGCAAAATTTTCGTTCATGTGTCTACGGTCACGTTGTATATAATGCCTGTTTGAATGGATTCTACTCTCAAGTGAATCGGGTAATGCACAAGCCTCACTACGGTTAGAATAACGCGGTTTATTCGCGTTTTTTTCAATGGCCGCAATTTCTAGCCTTTGTTTTGCTACGCGCTCGCTACGTTCCACCTCACGTTCCTTACCCGCTGCAACCATTTCGGCAAACTTTGCAGCTTTTTCCGCCTCACTTAAACCTGTATGTTTCTTTTCGTTTCTATCGCCATTGCGTTCATTTTTATAATAAGAATCCTTGGAAGTATGATATTGATCTTTTTTGTACCTATCGTATTCATATTTTTTGTCAGGACTGCCTCTTCTGTGCTGTCTCTTGGCTTCATCAGATGTACTGACGTCAGCTGCATGTCTCTTTCTATTGTGTGGATATACCAAATCCTTATCATTTGAACTGTTCATTCTTCTACTTGAGTCTAAATATTTTTTATCTACAAACCTTGATTTGTCTTTGTTTTCTCTTTCCTTTGGCTTCATGTTTGATTCAGAACAATGATTATATTTCTCATCCTTTTTTTTCTTCTTTTTGTCTTTTTTATTTTTCTTCTTTTTTATATTTTTCTTATCCTCTTCAGATGAACTATCAGATGATGAATCATCGGACTCGAGCAACTTAGCTAAATCTAATTTACCTTTACTTAAAGCATTAAGTTTTGCTGTAAGCATTTCATCTATGTCTTTCTTTGTTTTCTTTTTAGTATCTTTTTCTGATTTTGCTTTTTTCTGCTCCTGAAAATTGCAAATACAAAATTATTATCTTAAGAACTCAGTTCATTAAATTTGTATAATAATAAAAGAAACTTTGTCACACTACAGTGTCTATGAAAACAACTGCATTTTGTATGTTTTGTCAAATGCTTTAAACAAAACAGAAACTCCTCACTCCTCCATTCTGTTTTAATTCTGGGAACTAGCATACCTTGAGGCTTAGGATATTATAGAAAACAAAAGAAATCATAACTTGAAAATATTTTCACACCTAAGGATACAGAATGCTTATACTTATACCTAAGTATACAGGGTGGCAGTCAATCTGTAAGGAGGTGAAGTATACTGTCAGTTTTAAATTGTGCTTAGACTAATTAATTAAACCCTGGGATCTTCATTTAACAAAAAAAACTCAGTTATAGAATTTTACCTGTTCGTTGCGTAAAAGCTCTGTAAGTTTACGTCTTTGAATAGGATTGTTTAACAAAGCTGCACGAGCAGCTCTCTCTCTTTCTTTTACTAGTAATAGGGGATCTTCACGTAATTTACGTGCCAAGTCAACTTGTAAGTTATCAGAAGTAGATGTAGTCATACTAGAACCCACAACTCTGCGAGCTACAGCTGGAATCTCATTTTGCTCAGACTTTACTTCTGTATCATAGTTCTTTTCAATTGATTTACCCAGTAAATAATCTTCATTTTGAACTTTCTTATCTGGTTTCTACAAAAAAGTATTTGGTAACCATTTTGTGAAAAATAAACTATAAACAGTTCTTGGTAAAAATACATCTACAATAGTAGGAGATTTTTAGTAATTCGCAACTATGAAATATGATAGAAACATAAATAAAGATAATATTAATAACCTAACGAAGAGCATGTCAGGACATGTCCAAGGAGGGTTCTGTAACTATCAAGTGTAGGTTGTAGGTTTTTTTTCAATTTACTTCAAAAGTTACAGTCCAATTAAGTTTAAAATAATATTCCTAAAGAGTATTTAGCATGATCTATTAGCATGAAAAATTGCAAGTCTCATGATTTAGAAATGCCAGAGGGGGAGTTAATTACTCGAAAATGGTTTACATTATTAAAAAGTCATGTCTGGAACCTTGCCCTTATTCAAAAATATTTATTTGATGAAACCCCACATGATGGATATATTGAAAAAATTTTAATCCCCACTTCACATGTATGGGGAGCTACCCCTAAAATTATTATGATGTCAAAAACAAGATCTATACACAACCTATAACTATACTAACCTCTGTGGCTCAGTGCACATGGGTGCTCAAGCCGGAGGTTGCTGGTTTGAATCCTGCCAGGGCAAAAAAAAGTTTTCTGTGTTCCTGGGTCATGGATGTGAATTCAATATGTGTATATTGTAATAAAAATCCTTAATATATGTATAGTATAAAGTGTTAAATATATTTCCATTGTCTGGTACCTGTAACACAAGTTCCTCGAGAACTCACCACTGGACCAGGTTGATGTGGCGTGAAAGCGCCCATAGATATTATTATTATTATACCAAATTTTATACATTTATATGCATGACAGAAGTTAGAAGAGCGAACAGACAGACAGACAGACAGACGGACGGACAGAGCGAAACAATAACGGTTCCAACAGTTTTAATCCCTGCTTATCTGCTTCACATCCCATCCCTGCTTTGTACCAGCATAAATAATAAAGTTATCTGGTGAACATACATTATACATCCAATGTAATTGGTGGTCTATTTCTGTATCATTTTTTGAATATCTGTTGTACTGCTGTGACAATTTGTTTAACTCATCTCTATCTCTTTCCTGTGCCCTTTCACGTTCCAGGTCTGATATCTTTTTCTTTTCTTCTGCGGCTGCTTTTTCAGCTTTCCAAACCCGTTCTTGATTTTTTATTGTATTAGGGTGCCAGGCTTTTTTTGTGTTCTAAAAAATGATTAATAATAAAATTTATTATTATTTTATAGCAAAAATAACAGCTGATAAATGTAATTTAACAATATTATTAAAAGCATTATATTACCAAATCTCCCCCTCCCATTGTGCCTTAGATTGATAGAATTCCTCTAGTAGGTATGTAATGTGAAAATATTAACTTGTGTAGTTTTATTAACTTTATAAATCCAAAAGGATTAGTAGACACCATGGAGGCATGCAAATTGCAATTTATACGGTAATTCCATTTTCCATCAATTTTGTACAAAATTAGCTTTCATTCGAAAATAAAAATCAACACAATGACAGCAAAGAATACAATGGCTATTGAACATACCATAGATGATAAGTTTTTTTTTTAATATATGGGCGTCGGCTTAAATTGGCATAAACGGTATTTGCCAGTGTCAAGTTAAAAAGGCGGGAAATAGAATATTCGTTTCATTTTTCAACACCGTATTCCTTCCTAAATCGTCAAATCCAAAGTCTAGTCAAAGTCCAAATAAATAGTCAGAGCAGTCAATAGGTCATGTCAGTCGATTCTGTAAAGTGGTAGAAAGAAGCTTTACTGAAAGTTCCTAGGGAGTTTTGGAAGAACACAAAATAGCACGTATTTTGAAATTGTATTACTTGCCCACACTTGTGCACATTAACGAATATTAAATGGTATAATATTCTACCAATATTACACATTAAGAACTGAAGTAACACAAATTTATGAAATAAATACGAAAACCACAACAGCACCCATTGAATTACCCGGCAAAACTCCCCATACATAAGTACCATACTACTATACTAGTGATGATCGACTCGAGTTGGGCTTAACTCGAATCAACTCGAGTTGGGCTTAATTCGAACCAACTCGACTTTAATTCTCTCCGACTCGAGTTCGAAAACCGAATTTTTCGTTTTGTTTTTAGTATCATTTTCCTAGGAACAATTAAGTACAATATTATAATTAAGACTAAATTATCAACATATAATCAAACTACTGCAAAAATATACCATATTCACTGTGATTTTGGTGATTCTGATGTTGGCTGTGATAGCTGGGCTTGAAAGAAATAAGAATATTTAGAATAGGTAATTCATATCTGTTTGAATTCTTTTTTTTTTTTTAATAAATAATATTTGTCTGTTACAATTTTTTGTAACTATTAAGGCGAATATTTCGTAAAAAAAACATTTACTCTTCCACTTCTTCAGTTAACTGGTAACTCGAGTTACGTGAATTTTAACTCGGGTTAAATCGAGTTTTGTTTTTCCGAGTTGGCACATACACTACTGTACTGTACTGACAGTGACAATAATTGACAACAGACTAAACTGACAAGTCACAATTTTATTTTTGAGGCGGTACATACGGCATAAAAATATTGAGGAATAAAATTTATGTATTGGCCCTTATAGTAAGGAGTACCGCCTTACATTTTGTAATGACAAATGTATGGCGGGTGCAACTTGTGACGTCACAGGCCGATATATCGCTCTCTTTCATATTGTACATATGAATAAATTATTGTTTGTATCATCGTTATTTTATAAGATATACGAAAATGGGTTCCTGATTGTTTATTATCATGTTGTCTAACATTGAATAGACGAAAAAAAATTTTAGGCAACCTGCCAGTTCTATACATACTATAGCTTAAATATCATTTGGTCTCTTTCTATGCAATAATTTTCAGTGATTAAAGGGACAGCAATATTTTTGTTGTTCCTAATTTTAGAAACATCTGACTTTCAAACTGTCACGATTATCAAAGTGTGGCACGGTCTGCATTTTGAGCTCACTTTTTGTCGTAGGCTCCTGTCAAAAGGTTGTTGTTTTGTATTAGGTCCCTACATATGAAATTGGCGTTTTGTCGTACTGGCCACTTTGAACTCAAATATATCTTCTTTGGTTAGGAATTCCAATTTCAAATTTATACCGCTATTTACTCATGCATTTGTGTTTCGAAAACCGTAATTCATTTCTTTTTTCCTCTTTTGGTTTTTTCTTTGCGTCACTCTGTTAACAAAATTGAAAACTTGAAATATCGTAATATTTTAGAGTACGAGTTCCACCGTGGCACCAGTGCTGCAGAAACGGCTCGAAGGATTAATGATGTGTATGGCGGCGGTGTCACAAAAGAAAACACAGTGCGTTTTGGTTTGGAACCGTTTTCGTTCTGGAAATTTCGACCTGCAGAACAAACCCCGTGGACGGCCGGCGACCAAAGTTGATAATGAAGAATTTAAGGCTATTGTGGAAGCGGATCCATCCTAAACCACGTCCGAGTTAGCTACAGGCTACGATGTTAGTGATAAAACTGTTTTAATCCACTTGAAGCAAATTGGGAAGGTGAAAAAGCTTAAAAGGTGGGTACCTCATGAATTGAGTGCAGCAAACCGACAAACGCGCGTCGACTGCTGCGTTACATTACTCAACCAGCACAATAATGAAGGTATTTTAAATCGAATAATTACCTGTGATGAAAAGTGGATCCTGTACGATAATCGGAAACGCTCATCACAATGGCTGAACCCTAGCGAATCAGCCAAAGCCTGCCCCAAGCGAAAATTGACTCGAGAAAGTTATTTTTACAGACGATAACGACAGATGTCTTTTGCCAGCAACTGCAAATCATGATGGAAAAGCTAGCTGCTAAACAACCGAGGTTGGTCATTCGCTCTAGGCCACTGCTGCTTCAGGACAACTCTAGACCACACACTGCACAACAGACGGCTACCAAATTAAAGCAGCTTAAATTGGAATGTCTAAGACACCGTACTCCCCGGACCTTGCTCCAACAGATTACCATTTTTTTTCGAAATTTGGATAACTTCTTGCAAGGGAAAAAATTCAACTCCGATGGGGCAGTCGAAAGATTTCCTTCAAAGATTTTATTGATTCCTGTCCGAATGGTTTTCTTAGTAAAGAAATCAATGAAGTACCTATAAGATGGCAAAAGTGCATAGATAGCAATGGTATATACTTTGATTAAATAAATATATTATGTTAAAAAAAATCGACTTTATGTTCCTCCTTTACAAAACGCCAATTTCATATGTAATGACCTAATATATTAGGAGCGTCTCCTGTGCGTGTTTTTTACGAAACATTACTCAAAACATCAAAACATTGGGGCGTGGCTATACAAAAAAATATATGAAACACCTAAAGTGGCCTTTTTAGACCCCCTGTGTTTTCTCCTAGATTCTGCATCTGCAATCGTTAAAACTGCGAGTGCTTACGTCTTCCTTATCGGAACTCATGATCTTGTCTACACAAAATGATTTGTTTCAATGCAAAAACATTTTCTATAGCTGGAGAGCTTGTGTATGAAAACAAATGTTTTTGTTTCGTGTTTTCTGTGCAATGTTTCGAAAAAACATGAGCAGGAGACGCGCCTTAAGAATTTCCAGGAGATTAAAATGACTTATACTTTAAATACTTGAATGTTGTAAAAGTGATAATTAACATGCCTAAATGTTATATTGCAAGGTGCGATGCAATAAAGAGTAAAAATCAACTTAATTTGTCTTTACACAGGTTAGTAGCTGGTTTAATGCATTATTATAAACATTTCATGACATAAATTGCAACGCAATTAGATATTTTCATTTATTATATTCATATCCACGTATACTTCATTTTAACAGTCCTTATTGTATTTTATGCATAAAGCATCCAACCAAACGGAGAAGAAATGACAGCTAATTTCTATGCGAAAAAGTCTGCCACGAGGAACGCACACAATTAGTGATTAGTTGATTACACACGAATACATTTTTAATCACGTCGTAAGTCGTAACGCACGCACGCGAAAATATTGTCAAACACAAACTTATACTACTCGCGCTCATATAACACACAGGAAATAGGCTGTCAGTGTACGACAAATGTCATTTTTATTCAAGCAACGCTAGTGCTTGACACTATCGTTATTTAAATATCGATGAGTTTGGCTCATCGATGGCTTTTATAAGCCATATAAAATATTCGCCTATAAAGTCATATTTATTTTATAAATATATAGTTGTGTTGATTTATTGCAGCAATTTCCAAAGTGGTCCAGGTGGATCCCCAGGGGTCCACGGGAGACTCGACGGGGGTCTACGTTGGACGTGACAAGAAAGGGGGTCTACAATCGTAAGCAGGGGTGCATGAAATTAATTTAGTTTCGATAGTGAGGAACTAAAATGTTTGCTTGTTATTTTAAATAATATGATACCTAAAGTTAAACCTTCTCAATAAGACAATTTATAAATAAATTGCGAGAAAAAAGGATAGTCCCGAACTGAACATGTGGGTATCGCGCCGAGTGCTCTACCAGTTGAGCTATCCGGCCCTATGCCACTTTCCTTTTTATAACGCTATTATTAGTTTCACCTATATTTTTGCTTGCTTGTTTGTTTTACACTATTCTTATAATTTTTTAAATTCATTAAATTTTATTTAATTTTTTAGTTAGATTTTCTATAAAAGCGTGTTTTTTTAGTTTTTTTAAACTATAATTTATTCAATTACATTTATAACTTATTGAGCCACACCGTCCATCATACGGTAATACAACAACACAAACAATATGATACCTAAATTAAACCTTCTCAATGAGACATTTATCTCCAATCAATATAGGCAGATAATATTTTAAGAAGCTCAGCAACTGTTACCTACTTGTAAAAACTTGCATATTCCACATTCAGTACAACGCGTCGAGACTTGTTGCCGCGCCGGCCGCCGCCGTCCAGTCCGCAATGCGTGTTCAAACGAGCAAATTAATACGACTTGTGGTGTATGTACTTGCAATCTTGTATGAACGTGTTTAATTCTTCACCAATATAAATACGAATGTCAAGGGTAAACGTTACTCATTTGTTTCCGAAATTTCATAAAGAAAAGTGAATCGATATTAGTGATTACCAGTGTCGGAAAATAAGTACCTACCTGCCTATATAATATAATATCGCGTGTCTAATGCTAAAAGGGCGCATTTTTCAACATTTTGTATTAAACTTGATTTATTTTATTTATTATTTACAAGTAGGTAATTGATACGAAACATGACCGAATCTAAGAAGAAATGTCGTCAGTACAGTGTTGAATATTTAAAATTTGGTTTTCTTCCATCACAGGCAGATAAACGATTGCCCACATGCCTTTTATGCAACAAAGTGTTGAGCACTGACTCCATGAAACCATCAAAGCTGGAAGACCACCTAAGAAGGTGTCATCCGGATAAAATAGGTAAAGATTTAAAATATTTTCAAACATTAAAGGAAAAATATGAAAAGAGACCAACCGTGCACAGTATGTTCGCTTCAACGTCTGAAAGCAACGAAAATATGGCATCTTACAATATCTCATTGCTTATAGCAAAATCTGGAAAACCGCACACCATTGGAAAACAGTTAATTTTACCTGCAGTTGAAGAGGTTTTAAAAACTGTTCTGCACAAATCTTCATTTGATACACTCAAAAGAATTCCTTTGAGTATCAACACTGTACAAAGACATATTGATGAAATGAGCTCTGATGTTGAAAGTTTCTTGTGTGATTATCTGCAAACAACTCATTTTTCTATTCAACTGGACGAGTCAACTTTACCTGGCATTATTATTATTAGCATATGTTCGATTTGTTATGGGCGAAGAAATTTATGAAGAGCTACTATTAGCGAAAACTTTGAAGATGGACACTAAAGGTGAAGCAATATTTAATGTCCTGAGTGAGTTTTTTAAAGAAAAATCGATTCCATTTACAAACGTTATTTCGGTGGCAACAGATAGAGCTCCTGCCATAGTCGAGCGATATCGTGGGTTTATAGGCCATCTTAAAAGAATTATACCAGAGGTAACTGCAGTTCACTGTGTTATCCACCGACAACATCTAGTAGCGAAAAATTTGAGTGATAGATTGCACCAATCGCTTAATTTGTGATTAATACAGTTAACAAAATTAGATGCAATGCATTGAATACGCGCTTATTTGCACAATTGTGCGATGAAAATGATGAAAACTTCCAACGATTGCTGTTACATACCGAAGTACGACACTTTTTTCACTTTTTGACTCAGATTTAGAATTTCTGGAAAGTAAAGATCCTGATTTAAAAAAAAACCTAATCAATTTTAAAGCAGACATCGCGTATTTGACAGATTTGTTCAAAAAATTTAATGACCTCAACTTACAATTACAAGGGGACAGCTGTAATTTAATAAAAACAAAGAGTGTAATTTCAGCTTTTATTGGTAAATTGAAATTTATGAAGGAAAATATTGGTCGGCGCGAATTTTCACAGTTTTCAAACTTATCACAGGTAGAAGAATGCCTTGATGATGATATTCAGACATACGTTCAACATTTGATTGCCCTGCATGATGATTTTAAAAGATTTGAAGTCTTTCAAATCGTCAGAATTTCTGTCGATGGAAATACCACCATGGATAATAAATCCATTTTATGAAACGGAAGTGGAGAATGTAATATTACAAGAGGAGCTACTCGAGCTTAGCACTAATGAGGAACTGAAAGTGGCATTTAAAAGAGGGTATCAAAAATTTTGGCTGCAGGCAGAAATACCTGAAAAATATCAAACAAGAAATAAAAAATTATTAATTAATAGAATTAATTAATTATTATAATGTGCAATTTTGATAATTGTAAAAGAATAATTCTAAAAATATTTTTTTTACTTTCCAAATTTTGCCGCCCCACAAAATTTGCCGCCCTGGGCACTAGCCCCGACTGTACTATTTAGAATACTATTTAGTGTAAATCCACCACTGCAAATATTGATAATTTGCTGTCAATCCATCAAGCACATCCATCTCATTAAAATTATATATTTTTTTGTATTTACCATTGTAGAAGTTACAGTACGTTATAAATAAGTGTTTAATTTTGAGTATAGTACGACTGTTAAAACAATAATAATTATTAGTGTAATAATTTATATATTTGAATTGGTAGTAATGTAGAATGTAGATGCAGTGCGTCCACCGGATCCAACAAAATTTTGAATGTGGTCTATGAAACAAAAGAGTCTGGGAACCAGTGATTTATAGCATGTAGATGTACCATGAAATAGAGATTTACTTACATTTAAGTTAATTTTCACAAATATACAATCAACTTTTAGTTATAAAATATGATTAAGGATATCTTTTTGCGAGTTTCAACTTCCAACCCAACTTTCCTCATTTCGATATCTTCCGACACTATAATGAACAACTTGTCTGGAGTTCTATTGCCATTATTTTTACAATTTTATACCACTCACGAATAAAACTCATTCTTGAGACAATGTAGGTACTTACTAATTACTATTTCGAAAAATTTATGACTTAGAGCATAAAAATCGACTTCCAAACTAAAAATGCACGAAAAGTGTGAAATAAAACTTATTTTATGAATGACTAGCTTTTTAGGCATCTTGATTGATTAAATATCCAGGCATCTTGAGATTAAAAATTATATTAACTTCGACGTCCGGGACGACCTTTAGTCTGCAGAAAAATGTAAATAATTTAAACTGAGAAACTTCTTAAAATCTTTACTTGAAATGTATTTAAAAAAAATACAATAATAATTTTGAAAACACGAGTTTTCTTTTGAGAGAAATAATTTAAACTGATTTTTGTTTTACTACAATATTAAATTTACAATTTCCCTTAGTATGCTATAGTAAATACGTATTAAAATATCTCCTCTTGTTCTATAAAACATGAAGCTTCAAAATGCTGTGAGCAAATTGTTCTCGTACGTTTAGTCCACGAAACATGATTTGCACAACCTCGAGTCCAGAATTCCAGATATCTCGAATCAACATCTGAAAAATTTATAGACAGAATAACATAAACTGATAAAGTCGATATCGATATTATTGTTCTGTCACAGCCCTCATTTATTTTGCAGTGTGGTTGGTTTATAAATTATAAATGCATAATTTCAAAATAAGTTTATCCGCACATATTTTATTGTAATAAAGAAACGAAATTATTGTAAGGAAGGAATTTAAACAAAAGTTTGATAGTATAATTGAATAATATTTTTTTAATAATTTGCAAATTTGAATGTGTTTAGTGACATTACCTATATTAAGAGGAAAACAAAATTGCAAATAATATACTATATGATTAGTTATGTTTCTTCATTTTGAAACAGTAATGACGGTGTTTTACCTGTAAATAAAACACATATTAAATACTCACCTTACTTGAAGCTTACTGATATGAGAGATGGTGCTAGCGTGCTCGAACTCGTCTTGTCTCTTTCCTTCTCGTACCCTCTCGCTCGCACAGCTACCTTCAGAACCGCACCATGGCGACGCCACAAGCAGTGGCCTAATTTAATTTCAAATCATTGAGTCGAATATCATCAGGCAGTATTAAAAATGTAAGCTTCAAGTAAGGTAAGTATTTAATATGTGTTTTATTTACAGGTAAAACACCGTCATTAAATACTGTACGCATACTTGAAGCTTACTGATATGAGACCTGTTTGTTATCGCCTGGTGGGAAAAAGACGCCAATGTGAAGGCGTATTATACATTAGAAGAGCTTAGAAAATAGGAATGTAAAAAATACCTTACTAAGTTCAATAGATTTATTGATTTGTACATTAATAAACAGTACATTAATAAAGTATAAATTTATTACAGAATAAAGTATAAGTAAATATAAAATCAGTTTGTAGGGCTAAATAATTGAGCCAAACTTGTTGATTTACCTGTGCGACACGACTTTACTTCTCTACGATAAAAACGTGAGAAAGTATTACTTGATCGCCAATTTCCTTTGGCCAATATTTGATCAAGAGGTAAATTATCAACCCAGTTTTTAGACGCTACGGCAGAGCGAATACTTCCTGGAGGGGCAGTAATACCTGCTTCACGAAATACAGTTTTTACCCAACCAGCAATAACCGTTCTGGAGGCCGGCTTAGAGTTTCTTCTTAGATTAAAATTTTCAGAAAAGATTATGTAAATTACATTCTTTCCGTTTTTCTTTTAATAAACCAATGGTCCGCTTAACCCAAAAAACAGGATCTAAATTTCTGGAACTATTGTTTGAAAATATCTTCCATCCCGACTGTCTGTAGTTCGCACTATCAGTTTTAGATCCGTAAAGAGGCCAAAAACAAATCAAGTCTTCATTTACAGTAAAGTGTTCTGAATCAACCGCTAATAATGTCAAGTCATGGACTCTTCGGCCTGAGCATAAAAGGAGCAAGGTGGCTGTATATCGCCAAGTTTGGAAAACATTGTTTTTATCGATAATTTGCTTTTCCAAATGCTTCAATAAATCGTCTATATCCCATACACTTGTTTTTCTAGAGACTGGTTTATTTACAGCGATCGACTTAAGCATATGATTTACCAGAACATGTGAAGATAATTTGCCCGCATCTTCAACACTGCACAATGTCGACACGACCGACTTGTGTACTAATATAGAATTGTAAGCTAGACCATCAATAAGATGAAGATCAGCTAAATATTTTTCCAGAACAGATCCCGACGGATGATTTTCTTTATTAGTGCGGCACCATCTGAGCCAGCGGTTCTACGCCACTTTGCAAGTTTTTAGTGTCGATGGACGCCAAGAATTTTTTAGGAGATTTAGGTGGTTTATATTCCAGTCCTTTAGCTCCTCTGTCCACCCCCACATTTCCACACCTGCAATTCCATGTCTTGGGTTCCTGCTGGGGGATGACCTGTCGCAATGTCTATTAAATTCAGGTGTAGATTCTGTATGGTGAACGGGGCTGCTACTGCTCGGGTTCTTAGGCCCGCCCTCCAAAATACTCGTTCCCATCTCGGGACTACCAACAGATAGAACCCTGTCGCCTTGTTCAAGTGCATGAGCACCTTGGGAACTAGATAAGGTGGCGGGAACACCCAAGCGAGGGGATAATTCCAGGTTCGGGAGAACGCATCGTGATATATCGCCTCCTGATCCGTTTGATCCAGACTCACATAATTGGAAACTACTTTCGACGTATCGCTTGCAAAGAGATCGATCATCGGTGTTCCGAATTTCTTGAACAGGTTCTCTGTGCAATGAGGCAGTAAATGCCATTCCGGAAGACTCAGATGTGATAAATGATCTGCATGACTGTTGTACCTTCCCTGTAAGTGGTGTACCTACCTGTAGTTCTATGTGGTGTAAGTCTAAAAGGTGAAATATTTCTTTTGTCAGCTGGAGCAACGGTAATGACCTGGTCCCCCCCTCGTTTTTTAAATAAGACACAACAGTCTTGTTGTCGCACTGTAGGAGGACTGTGGATTTCTTTATCTTGTGACATAGACTTTGGAGTGCCTTTAACACCGCTAACATTTCTTTTTGGTTGCTGTGCAAATTTTCTTCTGGACCTGTCCACATTCCACTCAAAGATATTTTCTCTAATTGGGCTCCCCAGGCTACGTCCGAGGCGTCCGTAGTTAAGAATTTTGTTGGAGAAGGAAAATGAATTTGTGACGACAGGTCGCAATTGGCCATCCACCACTGCAGTTCCATTTCTACTGTGTTTGGCAACTGATGCACGGCAGTAAGCGGGCTCTTCATGGCAACGTTTAAGAACATGAGAGTGTCTCTAAGGTGTAGTCGTCCCCGAGCAAAATTGAGGAGTCCGACAAGACTTCTCAACTCTTTTAGGTGTATTTTTTTGACTTTGAAGGATTACGGAAATCTTTCTTTTTAGGTTTATCACCTTCTCTAACGGAACAGATTTTACATTGCGCCATGGGTCCCATTGAAAACCCAGAAAGGTCAGGGATTTGGACGGAGTCAGCGTTGACTTTTCGAAATTGATTGGAAGGCCCAGATATTGAAGTCTTTCCACTACAATTTGGATATGAGATTTTGGTATATGGTAATTTTGATTGACCACCAAGAAATCGTCTAGGTATACTATGACGCGTATACCCTGTTCCCTTATAATTTGAGCAATCCAGTTGCTTAAACAGGCAAAGACCCTTGGGGCCGTGCTGAGGCCAAAGGGAAGACACGTCATTTTGAAGAATTTCCTTGTCGTAAATCAGGCGTAGAAATCGTCTGTGAGAACGAGCGATTGGTACATTGAAGTAGGCCTGGGACAAATCCACTTTGCACAATCAATCGTTCGGTTGTAGGAAGTCTGGGACCCTGTTCGCATTTATTGACCTGAATGGTTCGGTTAGTACATATTCGTTCAACTTGCTCAAGTTGAACACTGGACGGTGCGAGCCGTCTTGTTTCGGAACGAGAAACATGCTCGAAATGAAGCTGGGGGAAGATCGAACTACTTCGAGAACTTTCTCGTCCTTCACCTTTTGAATTGCCTTTGACATTGCTTCGCACTTTCTTGTCACTAGGCAGGTGCGTGTCATGTCGGGGAGGCGAAGAGGAGGTTTCTTGTAAAAGGGTATGCGATAACCTTTTATTATTTTTAAAAGAAAACGTGGTGCCTTCAACGCCCTTCAATGATTGTGATACGCACAAAGTCGGCCCGCTTGGAATCTCGAGTCAGAATCTTCTTCTGTTAACTGAATTGGATTCTCTATTAATAGGCCGTTTTATATTGTCCTTCGCATGCTCAAGCCGTACCGTTGGCTGCCGATCGACTCGTTGTCGAAAGGAACTACGGTTAGCTTTATTGCTACGCGATGCGTTAGAGTTTTCGAAGGAACCCTGCGAGGGATAACTTGTGTACCTTCCCTGCGAGGGTTGGTAATTCTGTAACAGTCGTGTGTGTGGAACAAGCAAATGTGGACACAACAAGCCACAGCAACAAGCCACAGCAACCTTGAGATGTGCCCTGCGAGGGCGCATGACTATTTCCCTGCGGGGGATGATTAGAGCCACTATTAACTACCTGCGAGGTAGTTCCAAAACTTTTTAGTTTTATCAAAGGCATAAAAGCTTTCTTAACGCAGGTGGTGGCCTTATCAAGAACTCCCGATAGCAATTTAGAATTAAAAAAGTTTATATTTGAAGGACGGATTTTGCGTAAATATGATTTGGTTAGTGGATACTACTTTTAAGGTTTACCTCATCTTTAGCCCAAGAAAAAAGTAAGCTTAGAGTCTGTTGCAGAGCATCGCACTGTTTTAGCAAACAAAAGGTAATACCGGCGTAAGCTTTATCTGCGTAAGCTAAATGACGTAGACTATCATAAGCTTTAATCTCATCGTTAGCTTCTAAATCAGTAAAATCTGGCGTATGATTATACCGCTTTTGCACTTCTGCATAACGAACTTCGCTCTATTCATCTTTATCAAAATGTTGAATTTGTTGCAGCAAATTAAGAAACTTTTCAGGTGCCTTTGGTACCAAAGGCTCCTTTAATTTAACTTCAATATCAAAATTAAAATCTAACTTGGCATTATTAGTATGTTCTTCATCATAAAGACTACCACTAACTTGATCGTCAATAATATTATCGCTATAATAATCTCTGTCGAGGCGAATAGCTTTTATCTACGTGATCGTGGTTGTATCTAAGATACCTTTTAAGTTTGCCTACTTCCTGTGTCAATTTTTTCAAAACTATCCTTGCGTTTACGGTGGTGCTGTCGCCGTTTCTTCGTACAAGAAGATGAGGAAGAGAAAGATGAAGAATCCGAGCTAGTGTCGTAGTTGGCGGTACTCGGGCCCGGTTTATCTACGACCGGGTCAACTTCATCATTAGTTTTTTCCATGCTAAAAACGAAACCTAATATTAGGATTCTATGCAAAAAGCTTGAAAATGTAAGATATGAACGACAAACAAAAGTATTCCTTGACGGTAGTTAAAAATATTTGAAAACCATAGAAAGATTTGTGTTTTACTAAAAATACGTACTTAAAACTAAAAAGCACGAACATAAAAAGCATTACCACTATGCATTATATTATAAATAGTTCTAATTATAAAGAAATCTAAAAAATAAGTACAAAAAAGTCTATCTAAAGGTAGATAAAAATTTCTAGAAAAGTGGTAAAATTTTCTTATAAAATTACTGAATTCCTTTAGAGGGTAGCGTATATAACTTAATTATTATAGATTATATAAAAATAATGATCTATTTATTTTTTTTTACCGTTCGTACTGAAAATATATAAATATTTTCAGTACGAACGGTAAAAACCGTTAGTTAGTTGTATTCACTTTGTAAGGAAAATAAAAATGAGCACTTACATGAATAGCTGCTATATCAGGCTCACACTTATAAAATAGAATAAAAACTTAAGCACTTATCACAAAATGAACTGTTGGTAAGTGCAGACGGGTCGAAAATTCAGACCCCAATGATTTGAAATTAAATTAGGCCACTGCTTGTGGCGTCGCCATGGTGGGGTTCTCAAGGTAGCTGTGCGAGCGAGAGGGTACGAGAAGGAAAGAGACAAGACGAGGTCGAGCACGCTAGCGCCATCTCTCATATCAGTAAGCTTCAAGTATGCGTACAGTATTTAATAACAAGAACTAATATGAAATATAAGTTTTTAAAAATAACTACTTTTAAATATTACCCTAAGTTAGGATCTTGTAGCAACACTTATTGACCAAGAATTTGTTTTGGATTTTTGCTTATTTATTGCATTATTTGTTAATATATAGACAAAATAATACATAGAGATGAAAAGTAACGTTGTCCTTGTGTTTATCAGAAGTATCCGATCTCTTTTTACAATAAAAAAACACAGCAATTCGGCATTTTTAGCTCCGGTTCGTCCCGCCTCACTGTGATTTGCCAAATACGTCAATAGCGCGCTGCAACTAGTTTTATTTAACCGGTATGACCGGCTTTGGCAGCGGGGAACGCCTGGCAATGGCTACTCCGGTTGGATAATAGCTACTATAAGATTTTATGTCATTAGATTTATTTACGTAATTGAAAAGTGTCGTACCGTTTGTAATAGTTATCGATAAAGATTAAAATAATTATAATCATATTACATTGGCGTGATGTCATGTAATCTTTGAAGACAAAAGGCATTCTGAATGTGTTATATGTGATTTTAAAATAAGATACAGCTTTTAAAATTATTGTTCTAACCAAAATTATTTGACAAATGATAATAAATAATACTTGATTTTATAGATTTCCGAAAAGTTATACGATAAGAAAAATTATGGTTGAAAGCTGGAGAAGAAAATATTAATCCCGTCAAGAGAATCGCATAAACAGTTTTTTAACAAACTAATTTGATTTAGAATTAAATAAATAAGTGAACCTATTTCTTTGTTTTTTATTTCTATTCTACCTTAGATAGTTCAAAAAGTTTATAGTTCCATCTGTCAACGCCACCAGGACTTGCCAAGCTGTAAAAATGTAACACCTATATAATGTAACCATATTTTCACCAAATAAAGCACCTTGTCATTAGGTATAAGATTAGGTTACGATGGGACTGACTTACGCTTTGCGTCAAAAGTCCCTAAATAAATTAAGAATAATAAAAAAGCATCATTTCATTTCATAAAACAATTTATACACTAAAATGATACATAACCTCCGGGTCCTTTAACTAAGCTATAAACTTATGCGCGTTGAGTTCAATAAAGAAATGGCACTTCCTCTCCCATGGTTAATAAAGGTAACTCTTCCATGATTAATAAAGGTAGGTACTACAATTTTTTTTTTTTAATTTGTCCAGCTGTTTTGGAATGATCGATGAACAAACAGAATAAAACGATCCTCAGCATCTAAAACTTTTTTGGATGTCGGTTAAAATAGATAGTAGAAGATACTTGCGATTCATAAAAATAGTTAAATGAACAATGTAATTATTAATAAAATAATTTTTTATTTACGTATACATGTAAGTTATTATAAAACTTAAAAAATATATATCGATACTGTTCTATACACATAATCCCTAGTACGGCAGCCATTTTATGTTCACAATCAGCGGATAAATTGGACACGTTTTTATCATAGCTAGGGCAACTCCATTGTATTCTTAGATCATTGATTGCCAGTGAGTGTTTTCCATTTAAAGAAAGCCCCCTCTGTGTGTGACACTGTGTCGATTAATTTTATAAATGGAACACTAAGTAACTAACACAGTGTCGATTGTGTTGCACTGTGAAAAAATGTCTGCGTACAATTCATGGAGCTAGTACAAATAGCTCCATGGTACAATAAGCTAATTGACCTCGTTTTTATTTATGTACTAAACGCTTCATAATTATACCATTACACAAAAAATACATTATTTTGAAACCTAAAAACCTACAAAAAAAATATTTTAAAAACACACTTTTTAAAAAACCGCCGAAAACACTATTCGCCATGTTGGTTGATAGGTTATCTGTGCTGTGACGTCATACTAATACTATTTGTAATATGTGCTATAGTCCGCTCAGACAAAATGGCAGTGTGACATTCCATTTGACATTTTGACATAAATAACTTTAAAATATGTCATGAATAATTAGAGAAACACATTCCGTTTCACTACTTCGTATGTGTTTAGTGTGTTTATGACGTCACATCCTTGCCGGAAGTTACTTTGAGGTGTTTTCATAGGTAGAAATTAAAAAACAAAAATAAATATTATTAAATCAACTTTATTTATCAATCTTAAGCTTTTATATATGATATCCCTAGAATACGTTTAACTGAGCTAAGTACTAAAGGAAATACTCCTTCAATGTATGAAATTAAATATGCCCATGCGCAACTAAAGAAAAGTAGGTACCGAAAACAATATTGGCGGACACGTCAATAGGCTACTTATATTTAATTTCATACATCGAATAAATAATTCCTTTAGTCTTGGCTTAGCAAAACTTATTATAGCGATATCATCAAATAAAAGTACAAGATAGATAAAGGAGATCGGCAAGTCGCCAACTATTTACTGCCTGGTAATTAAAATACGTGGCTACAAAAAGCATTTACTGTAAGTTGTACTTTATGAACATAGGAACAAAAAAAAGCAATAATATTATATTATACATCAAACACGGGGATAAAAGATTTTTTTTTCAATAAGTTGCCCTAGTGGCGGTTTGCGGAAAAGCGACATCTATTATTGGTGATGTCAATTACGTAATGAAATTAATAACTAGTTTGTTTGGAAATGCAATATGCTAACAGATAAATAATAGATGTCGCTTTCACGTTACGGAAACCAAAACATAATAATTAGTTTTCATAGTATAAATATAAATATAGTATCTCCCTCTATACTATTTCACACCCCAAGTATTTTTTTTTCATAAAACTAGAACTAACTGCTGAACTATAGAAAAAGAAAATAACTTTATACTCCGATTAAAAATAAATCTATGGATAGATAATAGATGGATATTTAAGCCTCAAATTGAGAAATTACAGCATGATAACCATAGATTAAACATATATAATGACAACGATTGACATAGATAAGTATACATTTTGCACACGAATTCTCTGATATTTGGAGATTCATAACATTTTATTCCCAAGTCCTAAAAATATAATATTTTTTTTTGTTTAATAACTTATTAAGTACTATAAAACCACATAATCAGGCAGGATTCGCCAGTGTAATTTGAAATTATTGACACTACTGAGTATAATGACGGCCATTCTTAGAGCATCCAAGTAAACGGAGACGAAATGACAGCTAATTTCTATGCGAAAAAGACTTCCACTTTCTGCTTCGAGGAACGCACACAAATAGTAATTACACCACAGGCATATAAGAGGAAGCAGACCTAACACATATTACACAAACGCATAGATAGTAATAAGTAATATCTTCATCTCGGTCTCACTCGTCTGAACTCCAAATACAAGTTGTATTTATTGTCCTTCAATGTAGTAACACTGACACATACATAGACACAACAGAAATTGAAGCAAACCGCAATTGAAAATGCATTAAGTGTAATCCTTCCTCTTATAAATCTGTGGATTACACACTAATGCATTTGCAATCACGTCGTTACGCACCCACGCGAAAATATTGTCAAACGCAAACTTTAACTATACGCGCACATGTACAAACATGAATAGCCTGTCAGTGTACGACAAATATCATTTTTTTTCATTTATATATGGCATCGGCTTATAACCATTTGCTAGTGTCAAAAGGCGGGAAATAAAACTTTCGTAAAAATTTTAAACACCGCATTACTAAATCATCAAGTCTTAAAGTCTAGTCAAAGTCCAAATAAATAGTCAGTGCAGTCCATGAGTCATGTCAGTCGATTCAGTAAAGTGGCAGAAGCTTTACTGAAAGTTCCTAGGGAGTTTTGGCGGAACACAAAATAGCACGTTTTTAGAAGTTATACCACTTGCCCGCACTTGTGCATGTAAAAGAATATTTAATGGTTAATATTCTACCAATATACACATTAAGAACCGAAATAACACAAATTTATGAGGAAATACAAAATCCGCAACGTCTCCCATTGACTACCCGGCAAAACTCCCAAATGTCATTTTTATTCAAGCGACGCTAGTGCTTGACGATTAATAATAGGGCACTTTCCATGGTGAACAACATAGTACGAAATGTGATGATGAATTAATAAAATTATACAGAAATAAATATAAATATATTCCTTTTAAGTGATTTTTTTTCGTCATTATTTAAACGAATTGATTTATTTTATTTATTTTTTTATATATTTGAGTAGATGCAATATGTGATTGTATATGGCTTTTATAGTCTTATAATACGGATAAATAGTTGTGTTGATTTATAGCATGTAAATGTACCATGAAATAGAGATTTACTTACATTTAAGTAAATTTTCACAAATATACAATCAACTTTTAGTTGTAAATGATTTAGGATATCTTTTTGCGAGTTTCAACTTCCAACCAAACTTTCCTCATTTCGATATCTTCCGGCACTATAATGAACAACTTTTCTGGAGTTCTATTGACATTATTTTTACAATTTTATACCACACACGAAAAAAACTCATTCTTGCCACAGTGTTACCTACATTAACATTTCGAAAAATTTATGAGTTCAGAGCATAAAAACCGACATCCAAAGTTAAAATGCACAAAAGCTATGAAATAAAACTTACGAGTATATAATGAAAAACTAGCTTTTTCCCGCGGGAATACTATACTTTTTCGGGATAAAAAGTAGCCTATGTTTGAAGTTCATAGCAATGCGTTCAGTAGTTTTTGCGTGAAAGAGTAACAAACATCCATCCATCCATCCTCCCAAATTTTCACATTTATAATAGTAGTAGGATTCCCCTTTTAAATTCGGCATAAATTTTAACCATTTCCTAGTAGCTCTCCATCTACTTAAAAACTGTGTTTTATTATAATGAATGCGTGACCAAACCTTTTAAGCTATTATAATATTATTTCATAGGGGCATTAGGTACAGGACGGCGAGGATACTATAATATTTTATATTAAGATAAAATCGACGCAGCCTACGTACATTATTGTAACTTCAAAATGGCATTTTTTATGACTGTTTTGGAGTCTATATAATTAATAATAAATAGATACCTATTATATAAACTCCAAATACTAAAGATCACTATCACGTTTTAATAACATATGAGTCTATCCGACCAATACCAACGTATGTTAACTTACTCGAGTTAACGTTGCGTACCTGAGTGTGCGACAAGTCCGTACCTGCAACTAACGTGAGTGTTCGCCGCAGTATACGCGCGTCGTTTAATTTTTTATTTTTAAGTGTTAGTTACTTAAATATGTTGTATCAATAATTAGCAATCATATTATTTTTCTTGAATTGAAAATGTTACTGAATAAAGTATTGAATCGGGCGGAACTGATTGCTTAAGATGGATTTTCATATTTCAAAAATAACGTAAGTGGCCGTTCCGGCAGTTTACATGGCTTTTCTTAAAGAAAATAGTTGTATCGAATCTGACAATTACGATACTACTTTACTTGGTATTAGAAATTCTGATATTTATCGAAATTGCCACTTACGATTGTTTTGGAGGAATTTTATGACAGTTTTTATACAGATTCGATATGAATACTTATGTAAAAATGAAGTTTCATGTTTAATTATAGGGACGAAATTGATTTTCTGTATGAAAACAACATTAAATTACTTACATATTTATTTAATTTACCTGCATATTGGAATAATTTGAAGTTGGTGGATGATGAATAGACGACTGATGGATAGAAGTTTAGCACATGTTAGGTTTAGGTTGTCACAGTTTTAAAATTTTGAGATGGAGTGAAGTAGTTTTTAGTAGTAAATTCAGAAAAACATGAAAATTCTAATTAGTCGCTTAGGCGAATATATTTTTATAAATGTAACCGAAGAAGATAAGAATAAATTCTGTGTTTAAATTTTGCCGATTTACAACATTGCTACAGTGGCGCCACCCTTATTTGATGCTTTTTAGCGGACACTTTTCTATCCCAGAGATTGTCCTCCTTACCTCTATTCTCCATGCTCATAGGTGAAAAAATGTTCCGTAAAAAATCGTTAAATATTTTAATATATAATATGGGGTGGCGCTACGTACCCCAGTAGGGTAAAGTGGCAAAATTTAAACAGAGAATTAAATCTTATCATCTTCTTCGATTATATTTATAAAAATATTTTCGACTACGCGGCCGCGGGTAATTAGAATTTTCATGGTTTTCTGAATGAACTAGTAATGTCTACTATATTGTTCTATGGTAAAATAATAATTAACTGAATTCAACTAACTTCACTCCATCTCTTCTAGCTAACTTCATATCACACCCTCTTCTGACTCTATCGATGTTATGGCCAATTTCGGAACTATTATTTAACACTTTTGTCGAACATTTTTAGCCTTTCTGCCTTAGAGATCGTCCTCCTTTTCTCTACTCGTGTTCGAAGTTATGACATCACAATGTCTATCGGGTCAGCTAGTCTCATTTAATTTCCTACAAAAGCACAATTATGCTTAGAAATATTAAACTTAAATTTAATTTTAAGAATATACGTTTGTATGTTTAAATAAGAATGTACGCATAATAACGTCATGAAACTTATCCAAATATTTTTATTAGAAGACGTACTAAGTAATCTAAGTAAGTATACGTAGACACTACTTAGTGACTATTTAGTAATCTGTGACACTACGGACAAAAATAAAATAGCGCAATTATTGCCATTTCTTTATTTAAGTTATAATAATATTATGTATATTAAAATTACAACACATAGTTTAATAAATACAAAACTTGCTTAGTACTAACCGTATTAATTACAGGACAAATGCTTATTTAAAAACTATTTAGTCTTTTTTAAAACAATTTCAATCTTAGCAGCATACTAAATATTATGCATTTTCCAATTTAACTACTAGAAATATAAGTTTAAAATAATAACATGTAACTTAGTAGTAATAGTATTATTGGTACGTCTACAATAACTATAACTACAGACACATTATGATAACTAAACAGCCTTCAATCAGATTAAGCTTTAATTGTATTATTCTAAACAAGTTGTCTATGTTATAAAGGACTTACATATTAAAATAGAGAGTTTGAATTAAACTGCTAAGATAAATCGGAAGCAGCAGGCGCAAACTGTATCACAGATGTGTGTCGAACAACTGGTGCTGAAATCGGTACATTCTCAGGCTCAATATGAGGAATAAGTTTGCGTTTCCTCGGTGGCAAAGAAGAAGGCTCAAACCTATATTGCTGGGTAACTGTGGGAGGAGATGGAGATGGAGTAGGGAAATTCATAATATGTACGGGCGGAGTAGGAGCGGGTACAGCTGCAAGCGGGCAGGGGGATGGCGGGGAGCCGGGGGGAGTGGGGGGAAGCTGCTGCAGTGCCGCCTCCACGATATCACACATCACATTGCTATTCATACCTAAATTATTATATTGGGTAGGTGCAGATTTGGGTACCTTAGTTCCATGTTCTTTGTATATGTGAGCCTCCATTTGTTTTTTGGTGTTGAATGTGCCATCGCACACGGTACACCGATAACATCTTTCACCGTAATGTTGGAAGCGATGCAGTTTCAGCACGTGATTGTACCCAAAATCACGAGAGCAAATATCGCAGGTGTAAGGCCTCTCTCCTGTATGGGTGCGCGAGTGCACTTTGAGTTGCTTTGAGCATGTAAATCCCTTGCCGCAGCCTGGAGCCGGGCAACGATAAGGCTTTTCACCCGTGTGTGTTCGTAAATGAATAACCAGCTGTCCAGACTGAATGAAAGTTTTATGGCAGTGAGGACACGCATGGGGCCTCTCGCCGGTATGAATTCTTGCATGACGATGAAGTTTTCCGGAGTGCTCGAATGCTGCGCCGCATACCCCACAACGATAAGGTCTCTCCTTAGTATGTATTCGACGATGCACTTGAAGGTTTTCTTTGACACTGAACATTTTGTGACAATATTCACATTCGAAAGGTCGTTCGCCTGTGTGTGTCCTGTAGTGGCGCACCAGACGAGCGGGAACAGCGAAGGTCTTGTGACACACGTCGCACCTGTGGGTGTCTGCCGCGGCCCGATGAGATCGCGTGTGGGCTGTCAGAGCACTGCGAGTCGACAGCGTTAGCCCGCATTCTTTGCACTGATGTACACGTTCTTCCTCACCTGTAGAAGAAAAAGAATCCATTTCTTAAAATATTCTTTCCAAATCGAATTTATGAAGGTGAGATTTAGGACATCACAATAATTTGTTCCGTTTTAGACGAAAACGCGTTGTAATATATTTTGTGTTGCGGATGGTACACGACTGTGACGATCAGGAATATCAGGATGCAAACACAATGGCCACGGAGGGGTAAGTCGGAGAGCGCGGAGGTAGAAACGAGGCGAAGTGAATGTCCTTCATAGCACGTGGAGGCCAAAACTGCGGTTTCGACGCGATAGTGCCGCGGTGCGCCTCCACGTGTATAGGGCAGCGACCCCGTGTTCGCGATATCCACCTCCCGCACCCACCCGCGCACTCTGTCGCCCCTCTTTTCGTCCGGACTTTAAATATTTAAGTGATATCAGTTTAACAATACTATGTTGCCTATAATTAAATGTGTTATTTCTTGCAATTACAAAATGTACAATATTAACCCTAACCATTTGCAATAGAAAAAAATAGGTACACGATTAATATAATTGCAAAATTCATGAATATTAAATGATATAAAATAATTATAATTATCCAAAAATTTAAAATGGCTAATTTTAATAGTTTTACATTTTATTATTTTTGTTACTTAGGGTAAGTATAGCTACTTAACCAGCCATCAGTCAAGAAAAAATAATTTTTATATTTATAATAAACAATCAATTAATGTGTAATAACTATTATTATTAATAGTCACTTACCTATCATAATTGCTGTTGTCGATTATTCTTATTTTCTAGAGCGGTTCAATGACGTCAGTGTTGGTGTAGGTTGTGTATGTTTAAACTAACGAATCAGGCGCGCACTCCTCAGACGGTCCAAAGCCGAATGCGGAATTTGCAAGAGCGCGCCTTCAGTGTAGAGAGTGTGCAGCGTCGATCGTACAAACGCGTCGTGCGTCGTCGTTGGCCCGACCGACCGCGACCGCAGGCAGCGCATGTCCTCGCACCGCTCCGCAGACCGCACACAGGCGTCAGTCACACACGCAAACACAATTATTCAATACCTACATGCCTACATCATATTATTATTGTTGACGCCTGTTACATACTCAACAATAATTAATTGATATTGTAATAATATTATTGTTTACAAATTACAACTCATATATTGTGCATACATAAGTGTAATATAAAAAATGAGAAAGTAAAATAACGTTTGGCAAATCTAATCATTTGAGCAAACAAAAGTAACAAAAGCATTAGCGTATGTTATTATTCGACTAATTTTACTATTCAAATAGTGTCTAGAATTATTCGAATAATACGAATACTAGCAAGATATTTTAATACAAAATGCCTTTTATGATTTATCCATCTTTCATCATAATAATAATTATACCTACCTTCTTAATATTTGATAATATTTAACCTTCTTAATATTATATATATATTATATATATATATATATATATATATATATATATATATATATATATATATTGTAAACAAGATGTATAATATTAACTCCGTACGATATATTACGACCGTAGCGCTGTTGAAGGTTGGAGCGAGGGCAGCGGGGAGGGGAAACGGCAGCGGAAGGGGCAGATTAACACGTGGAGGCCCACTGCGGTTTCGACGCGCGTGCGAACTCTCAACTGAAATGCGCGTGCGTGGCTTGTCGGCAGCCGGCCGACTAGCCTCCCTCGAATTCTCATAATTATTGGTCTTTTTTTCTCTCCTGTGTTTCTTTATTATGGTCGCTTTCAAGAAAGATGGTATACTAATTTATAAGTTATTTTTTTATATAATGTATAGTACCTGGGTAACCGAGCTTCGCTCGGAGTTCTAGTAAATTAAAAAATTTAAAGAATTACAAAAATATTTCCGATCCTGACTGAAAAGGAAAAAGTATTTTGTTTTAAACACTGGAGATTATAAAATCACTTATTTTGATAAGAATTTACCATTATTGATAATATTGACCAATAAACATGACCTAACGACTCAATTATTTTTTTAATATAAAATACTACTAATACTACTAAATACTACTACTTTTTAGACTTATATATAAAAGTAAGACATATGCTGTCGCTCACTTTTCTGTAGGCATTAACAAGCTCTACAACTTTTCTTTAGGACTTAATCATATATCTCCCATCGGTAAGGCAGCGTTCGTAAGAAACGTTTTCGTTCGACAGTTTTTTCACCGACTTACTTTGCAAATCCGGCTACCACGAAAAAGTCTTTTCATTTTTCGGATAAATATATAGCCTATGACACTCACAAATAACGTAGCCTTCTATTGGTAAAAGAACTATCAAAATCGGTTCAGTAGATCCAGAGATTACCCCCTACAAACAAACTCACAAACTTTGCCTCTTTATTAATATAAGTATAGATTGTTGCACAACAAAAAAAAAACATATTTAGCTTTAAAATGCGCAGTTTCCAACCTAACCTAACCTTGCAGCCGCTGCAAAGATTCAGATTATATATATATATATATATATATATATATATATATATAATCTGGCAGGCCCCTTGTATATATATATATACAAGATTATATATTTAAACTATAAGAGATATCAAAAAGTTTTAGTTTTTATTCATACCTTACAAACTTCTGTTTGAACTTGAATAAAAGTCTATACTAATATCACTACATACGAGTAGTATAAAACAAGGTAGCTTTTGATTTCTATCCCTATGCGTGGTTAGATCTTTAAAAGTTTTAAAACTAATCAACGGTTATTGATGCGGGTTTTTTTAATAGATAAGAGTAATTAAAGGGGAAGGTTTATATGTGTATAATATGCATAATATAGTAGAGAAACACTGATAATTTTAGTGGTTTCTAATGTCGTATATAAACTCATTTTTTGCGGTTACATTGCAAACGCTGTCTGAACCTTACGAGATATATCAAAATAATGTACTACAGTATTGTACACCTCAAAAAGGTTTACAAAAAAGTCCTCGATGGTATATGTCTCTATCTCTTAGGGATAACCCACAATAACCATTTTTAGGTTTCCGTAATACGCAAGAAAACTATAATAGCTTCGCTCTGTCCGTCCATCTGTCTGTTTGTCCGCGGTTCTAGCCTCTGTAATTATGAATGTAAATGGATGAAATTTGTTAAAATTATAGATTGTGTACCTATACAGGGTGACCTGAAATTCGATACATTCCTTTGAAAGACAGAAAGTAGACCTCATTTACAGTAATATTTTTCATGGCATCCCCTATCCGAAAGTTGATATTTACAAAGTTATTGAAATTTCAAAAATTTTTTCTTTATTTTCGACTTTTTGACTTTGACATGACGTATTTTTAAAAATATTTGTCTTTTTAGTGATTTTTTTATGTAGTTTTAACCGTCAATGAGTCAAATATTATTTTTAAGAAATAAATAGGGACAAACTAAGCGAGAATTTTTCATTATGAGACATGAAACAGAATTTTCTTTTAAGAAAAATGCACTTTTTTTAAAAAACAGGTGAATTTCTTAAAAAAATGTATGATACAATGCGTACAAATATTCTAAATAACTTCCTTATCTCATTAGCTTTCTAAAAAGGTGCAAATGTCTACATAAAAATATGACGTTGTAGTAAACATATTAGAAGTAAAATGAAATAATGTCTAAATCGATTTATTTGCGATAAGGTTAAAATAAAAGGAAAAACTTGAATTTAATTACGTTTATTGTGTTTAAAAAACATCAATGTTTAATTAAATTTAATAATAAATATTCTACTTTAGGTCTTGTTCAAAATGTGAACCTCTGTTTCTGATACAGGCCCGTAGTCTTCTCCGTACCTCTGTTTTGATTATTCTGGTAGTAGACTAGTTTTGATTTCTTCTGCTGCATTTCTTATGCGGCTTCTGAACTCCTCTACAGTAGTTATGGGTGTAGTATACACCAAAGCCTTCATATGACCCCAAAGATAAAAATCACACGGGGTCAAATCGGGACACCGTGCTGGCCAAGGAATTGGCCCGCCTCGACCTATCCAGCGATGTGGGTAAGTTTGGTCTAGCCACTGGCGTACGCCGAGGCGGAAATGGGCCGGGCAACCATCATGCTGGAAAATCATATTACGACGAGTTGCTATTGGCACATCTTCCATTAAACCAGTAATATCCTCTCTTAGCAAATGTTCGTACATTTCACCATTTAAATTTTGAGGCATAAAATGAGGTCCAAATAAATTATTATTAATTATACCCATCCAGACATTTAGACTGAATCTGGTTTGATGGGCCCTTTTCTTCTTCTTTTTTCATCCTGGGGTTTTCTCCTTTTGGTGTCCAGTAATGTGTGTTGTGGAAATTGTTTATCCCGTCACGGTCAAATTTCGATTCATCCGTCCACAATATTCTTGAGAAGAAATTGCGATCCTCCATGTCTGCATTTATCATACAACGGCAGAATTCCATTCTTCTAACCGGGTCTCCCTCTTCCAACGCTTGGACAGGTGTGTAGTACATATTTGTACCTTTTTTGGAAGCTTATGAGGTAAGAAAGTTATTTAAGGTATTTGTACGCATTGTATCATACATTTTTTTAAGAAAATCACCTGTTTTTAAGAAAAATGTGCATTTTTCTTAAAAGAAAATTCTGTTTCATGTCTCATAATGAAAAATTCTCGCTTAGTTTGTCCCTATTTATTCCTTAAAAATAATATTTGACTCATTGACGGTTAAAATACATAAAAAAATCACTAAAAAGACAAACATTTTTAAAAAAACGTCATGTCAAAGTCAAAAAGTCGAAAATAAAGAAAAATTTTTTGAAATTTCAGTAACTTTGTAAATATCAACTTTCGGATAGGGGATGCCAAGAAAAATATTACTGTAAATGAGGTCTACTTTCTGTCTTTCAAAGGAATGTATCGAATTTCAGGTCACCCTGTAGATCTCGGTTTTGGTATCATAAAATAATAATAATTTTATATTTTACGGGTGGCTCTCCATACAATATGTGAAGTGGGGATGAAAAATATTTTTTCTCATGTCTTAAAAAAAAGCAAGTTTTCATATAATATGACATTTTTTACAAAGTCGACCATTTTCGAGTAATCGGCCTCTAAAGTGGTTTGTAAGGTGGTCCCCCGCTGGCATTTCTAAACTATAGGAGATAGAAATTTGTAAGCTTCCATGCTGATAGACCACGCTAGAAACTCTGTAGGAAAATTATTTTCAGCGAAATCGGATAATATTTTTTGAAGTAATTCAAAGAAAACCTATTGCGTTGATAGTTACGGAACCCTCCTTAGACATGTCCTAACATGCTCTTGGTTAGGTTTTACTTTTCGGTCCTTTACTTTTTTTTGAGAAATAATGGCTTATTTACGAAGCGATTTTAAGCAATACAGCGTTAATCCTTGTCCAATTAAGTACCATAAATATTAGTTCCTTACATATGAAATTGACGTTTTGTCGTACTGACCACTTTGATCTCAAATATATCTTCTTTGGTTAGGAGTTCCAATTTCAAATTTATACCGCTATTTACTCATGCATTTCTGTTTCGAAAACCGTAATTAATTTGTTTTTTCCTCTTTTGGTTTTTTTTGCGTCGTGCTATGTTTACAAAATGGAAAACGTGAAATATTGTATTATTTTCGAGTACGAGTTCCACCTTGGCACCAGTGCTGCAGAAACGGCTTGAAGGATTAATGATGTGTATGGCGGCGGTGTCGCAAAACACAGTGCGTTTTTAGTTCCAATGTTTTGTTCTGGAAATTTCGACCTGCAGAACATGCCCTGTGGACGGCCGGAGACCAAACTTGATAATAAGGAATAGAAGGCTATTGAGGAAGTGGATCCATCACTAACCACGTCCGAGTTAGCTGCAGGCTGCGGTGTTAGTGATAAAACTGGTTTAATCCACTTAAAGCAAATTGGGAACTGTCGACTGCTGCGTTACATTACTCAACCGGCACAATAATGAAGGGATTTTAAATCGAATCATTACCTGTGTTGAAAAGTTGATCCTGTACGATAATTGGAAACGCTCATCGTAATGGCTTAACCCTGGCGAACCAGCCAAAGCCTGCCCGAAAAATTGACTCAAAAAAAGTTACTTGTGAGCGTTTGGTGGACTAGTGCCTGTGTGGTTGGTTCACTTTGTTTAGTCTTAAAATTAATTAATAATTAGCTTTCTTAAATCTGGCCAGACGATTACGGCAGATGTCTATTGCCAGCTCCTGCAAATCATGATGGAAAAGCTAGCTGCGAAACAACCGAGGTTGGTCATTCGCTCTAGGCCACTGCTGCTTCAGGACAACGCTAGACCACACACTGCACAACAGACGGCTACCAAATTAGAGGAGCTTCAATTGGAATGTCTAAGACATCCACCGTACTCCCCGGACCTTGCTCCAACAGATTACCATTTTTTTCAAAATTTGGATAATTTTCTTGCCAGGGAAAAAATTCAACTCCGAGCGGGCGTCCAAAGCGCCTTCAAAGATTTTATTGATTTCTGTCCGAATGGTTCTTTTTACTAAAGGAATCAATGAACTACCTATGAGATGGCAAAAGTGCATAGATAACAATGGTGAATACTTTGATTAAATAAATATAATATGTTTAAAAAAAACGACTTTATGTTCCTCCTTTATAAAACGCCAATTTCATATGTAAAAATTTCATATTGGTCACAATGACATTGTGCATTTAATATATACTAATATGGCCTTGTACAGTATGTAATTTAAATAAATATTTTCGAAGATATTACAGACTAGCTTTTGCCCGCAGCTTCGCCCGCGTGGGAGAGTGTTCGTGGCAAAAAAACTTCTTTAGCAAATATACCTACTGCAATAGTACAGAGTAAAAATATATACTTATAATAAATTTTCACACATACTTTTTAATTTAAATATATCTCCTAGATAATGATTGTATCTGTCTAAATAGCTTCCTAAAATTAGAAAGAAAACATTATATTTTATGATCATTTTTTAAAACTTAGAATGGGTGTTCTTTATATTATACTAAATGTTGCCCGCGGCTCCGCCCGCGTAATTACAGTATCCCACTTGAACATTGTACTTTCTCGGGATAAAAAGTAGACCATGTGCTAATCCAGTGCTTTAACTACTACCATATCAAATTTCATCAAAATTCGTTCAAGAGTTTTTGCGTGAAAGAGTAACAAACATCCATCCATCCTCACAAATTTTCACATTTATAATAATAGTAGGATTATATTAGAATGGGTAACCCATCCTTAAAAGATAGACATATCTGTGCCATCGCAAACTTTTTTGTGGACACCATGGTACCGACTTCAAAAATATGAAGATTGAGTAGAGAAATAGTTAAAATTTTAGCCGAATTTAAAAGGTAAAAGAAAAAAATAAAAAACTTTTTATTTGGAAAAGAACTTTTATTTCATACATTTTTGTGCATTTTGCATCGTTGCACTTCGGAAGTAGGTTTTCATTTTTGTTTAAAAATAATATTTTTTCCTTTTTAGTTATATTTATTATTATTAACACATTTTAAGAAAGTAATAAATATAAAAAAAGCCTCCGGTATTCACTCTCTCAGCAAAAGAAGCGATTTTTTTTGCCGGTTTTCTGAGAGGGCGTGGTATTTCCCTAAATAAGCATTACTGATCTGTGGACCAAATAAATAATCACCAGTAATGATAATGATTAGACACTATTGTAGTAGTCGGCGGAAAAAATGTAGCACTGGCTGCTTATATTAAATATAAATATTATAGTGATGATAATGATTAATTTTGGAAATAGCAAAATTTCAAATAAATTGATATCGGTGTACAAAACTATGAGGAGTATCTCTATATCACCATAATAATATGTTGGTGTATCGTAAGAAGATGGTGGTGATGATGATGATTACTGTTATGTGGCTTGCAGTTCTTTAAACAATGCCAAAATTTCTAAACCTGTATCTGTAAAGTTCTGTTCAGTGTTTTTGGATCTAATTATTATAAAAGTTGAAATCACTCTAAGCGTTGTTTGTTGTTTGTTTGTTGTTGTTGGAGTATTCTAAATAACAAAATATAATAATTATATTTTGTTAAAGTTAAAAGTATATAAAAAGCTTTAAAAAGTTCGCACTTACCTAGGTTCAGCTGCAGACCTATTTTTTGGAACTCGCGGATCAGAGTGCGGAAGTCTGATAGTACAGTGGGTGCATCGCTTCCAAGGGTCCCATCATCCAAATACCAAACATTAAATTTGGAATTTAGAAGCTCGATGACCCTGATAATCAATTAAAACAGAATGTCAGTTAGCACGATTTATTAATACTATAAACAACACTAAAATAAACAATATACAAAACTAAAAGCGTCGTACTGCCATTTTGTCACCCCTAGGGATGCGCGTGAGCCGACGCGTCTAGTGTTGCCCGCGCACGATTAACATAATCGATTTAACAGTTCGGCCATCCTAGCAAGGCTGAAGATTGCTGGACCTAGAGGGTCGCCCTGTTGGCAGCCCACTTCGGATGAGATGAGGTGGTCTTTGTAACACTGGAGCATAAATGGTAAAATGAATAAAAGAATGAATAAATGAATAAATCCTACTAATATTATAAATGTGAAAGTTTGTGAGGATGAATGGTTGTTTGTTACTCTTTCACGCAAGAACTACTGAACGGATTTTGATGAAATTTGGTATGGTAGTAGTTTATGCTCTGGATTAACACATATGCTATATTTATTCCGAAAAAGTACAGTGTTCCCGTGACATACTGCATTTACGCGGGCGGAGCCGCGGACAAAAGCTAGTATAATATAACAAATATTATTTCATCTATCTAACAACTAAAGATAATTTAAATAATTTTGTACTGACATCTTATACCTCTCTTATACTTATACTTATTTTCCTTCTTTACTTCATATTATAATTTATTAGAAAATAGGAGTATGTTATAGCATACTAGTATTTTACAATAAATAACTTTTCAATATCTTCTTTAAAGTTGACAAGTTTATTTTTTTATTTCATAAGAAATCTATTTTATTGTATATGAATGGTGTCAAAATATATCGTCTAGTTCTCTTACTTTTAATATTTTTTTAATATTTGGCATTACATATTTACCCTGTGTCACTATTCTTGTATTATATTTATGCTCTATATCTTATTTATATTTATTTATACTATACTGCTCTAGTGCTATAATGTAATCAACTTTTGCATGCACGGGTAGTATCTCATATACTTTAAATAATACGTTGTAGTTGTGTTTATATTTTACTTTTACTTTATCATTTACCAGATATTTAATGAGTTCACATGCAATTGTTTTATCCTGTCTAGTTGTGTTTTGAAGGTAATGGCCATAACTGCTTATGCCGTAGCTAATGCGTGAGTCTGCAAGTACGTAATATATTACGTACAGCACTTTTTTATTATCAAACTTACTAAGATGAAAGAATTTTCCCAGTACTGACTGTAATCTTTTACACACTTGAATCACCTGTAATTCCCAACTGGGCTTTATCATTTACTATCAAGCCTAAATATCTATAATTATTTACTATTTCTATGTTTGTACATTTGCAGTTACTTTTAGTATTATGAAGGCACTCGTAAGTATGTCCAGTTATATTTATGTTATTATCTAGCTTAATATTTTTACTGTAAGGTGAAGTTATACACATTGCTTTAGTTTTACTGTGGTTGATTATTATGCCGTTATCGTGTGCCCATTGAATTATACTATCAAAATCCTTCTGTAAATAATGTTGTGGATCTTTCATGTTGTTGGATGAAAACAAGACACATGTCATCTGCGTACATAAAGGTTTTACAATGTTTTATCACATTTATGACGCTATTTACATACATTATGCACCCAACCGGACTATACACTGAGCCGGTGGGCACACCCAGAGTGACACTCACCTCATCCCCAGTGACTCCGTCTATCAAAGTGCGCAGCGACCTGTTCTCGAGGTAGCATTTAAACCAGCTACTCACGGGGCCTCTGACACCACATTCATCCATTGCATGCAATAACACTCCATGGTCTACCCTAGACCTAGTCAAAAGCCTTTTTATAGTCAATGAATAATGCGGTAACAGAGTTACCGTGGTTCAGGTTATTGTTGATGTAATCGGTGAACTCTGCGAGTGCGGTGGCGGTGCTGCGCCTGTCAGTTCTGTTCAGTACTTTTGGAACCAGGGTATACCTTGGTGCAAAATCTAACTTAATGGTAGCATATGCTTGGACTAATTAGTCCAAGCATATGCTACCATTAAGTTAGATTTTGAATTATTTTCTGAAGTCAGAAAATGTTAAAATCACCATATGCGTCCATATAAATTTCGAGGTGTTCCCTCGATTCCTCATGGATCCCATCATCAGGTTTTTTGATGTCAAAAGAACCAATTTCGGATTATACTCTATAATTCAAAAAAAGAATTGTTTAAATCAGTCCACAGACCAGACGGAGAAATCGTTGAACATATATATATATATATATATATATATATATATATATATATACACATACGAACGTATAACCGTTCATTCGTTTATGACGACAAACATAAGCCCCCTCACTACAGACAAGGACAAAACATTGTATAGCTTATCCATTGTATATATATTTATATTAGTAAGGGGGCTAGTCTATAATCAATGTATTCAAGTAATAACTATACAAAATTTCGTCAATTTATATTCATAAATCATAAAATTTACCGAAGTTAGCAAGAGCACAGATTACATAATAGTATAAGAGAGGACAAATGGATGACGAACATGTCGAAACTAAAAGGATTCCTTGAAGTTACTACGGAACCCTACAAAGAATCTGTACGAGCTTACAGAGAAATGCCCATCTAACTTATTTAGTTTATGCCGCATAAAATTATACTAACTACATACCTCCATGGATGGATATTATTATTTTTAAACAAAAAATTAAACCGACGTCCAAAGTAAAAATACACAAAAAAGTATGAAATAGATCTTATTTTTCTAAATAATTCCCCTTTTAAATTCGGCTAAAATTTTAACTATTTCTTTACTCAGTCTTCTTAATTTTGAAGTCGGTACCAACCAGAACAACATCCTGATAAAACAATATATTTTATAAAAAATATAAAAAAATATATCGAAAACTACTTCCAAAGTAAAAGCAATAACATTCTTAAAATAACAATAACAATAACATTTTAGCAGAATTTAAAAGGTGAACTATTTCGACAATACGAATTATTTCATACTTTTTAGTGATTTTAACAATGTTATTGCTTTTATTTTGGAAGTCGGTTTCTATACTTTTTTTAATATTTTTTTCTTTTCAGTGATATTATAATATTATTAACTAGTACCTGGGAGACCGAGCTTTATTCGGAGTTTTAGTAGAACGATAAAATATTTAAAAATATAAGAGAAAGCGAATAAAAAGAATCACTAAAATATTTATCTGCCCGGTTTTCGAACCCGAGACCAATTTGTAAACAACACACAAATTACCATTCTACCATCCAGCTGAAGCTACATTTTATCGCGGCGAAATGTACGTGATATATGATATAGTATAATTATGTGTTTTCAATGTCGATTTTAAGCACATAAGCACAAAACACCTCCATGAAGTTAGTTGGAGCAAAAGGTCCCACACTTACGATTCCTAAAATGAAATCTACTCAAAATGCCTAATGTTGAATCGGCCGGCGGCGTGTCTCAGATTAGTTCATATTTAGTGATCATCTTCTATATTAAAAAAAAAAACCCCTTTTCTCTTGGTCATACATTGCACGAACTGCTAGACCAATTATCATAAATCTTTTATGTGCCGTTGTGTTGACAGAAAAAATTGCGCGGTAATTAAAAATGTGTAATAAAACTTAACGATCATTAACTTTTATAAAACGAGTTTCCTCGATTCCTCATGGGTCCCATTATCATCTTTGTTAGGGTTTACAGGCTTGGCACAACATTTCACTTCTTGGTAGCTGTGAATGAAATTCAAAGAAATCGATCGATCGATCGGTGTAAAATACACTGGCGGGCACATAAACTGCATCATAGTGCAAGATAACTTTAAATGAAATATAATTAGTGAAAGTGCAAGCTATTTTGATTTATTTCAATGATAATGCTTTGACTGGTTCTTAATCTGATAAAAAAATTAATTCATGTGTGTATAAGTCAACTTTTCTCGCTAAAAAAATTAAATTACTCCTTTTGCTGCTTTTTGGAATGAAACAGATTCTATTTATAGAACAAAATCGGCTATATTATGAAAATTTTACAATACTAAGAAAAGAAAAAGTTTTTTTTGTTTTTAATAAGGCGTTTCCTCCTCTTGGTCTTATAACTGATTCAAGTCGGTTTCGCATCGACCTGATTAGTGTCTTTAAAAGATCTTGCGGAGTATTGTCCCATTATTGTGACAATACAACTCTGAGCTCCGCAACCGTTGTTGGGACCGGATTCCTTGTAAATACAGCTCTTTTTAGGTTTGACCGACGGGTCACGTGCTGGCCAATCCATGAAACGAATCTCAACCTGAGTAAAGTATTGCTCAACTTGTCTCGCTGCGTGCTGACGAGCATTATCCTGCATCAGAATGAAGTTTTCCTATAAATCCGCTAAAAGGTACCACATGAGGGTCCAATATCTCCGTTATATAACGATGTGATGTTAAACCACTGGTACCACGGCCATGTGTGTCTGCTTCAATAAACATAAGTTCATCGATATGCCGCCCCAAACCATAGAAGACCCGCCTCCAAATGGAACCCTCTCCTCAATGCAATTTTGAGCATATCGCTCTCCTCGTCTACGGTAGACTAGTTTGCGACCATCAGCACCGTACAAACAAGCCCTATACTCATCAGTGAATAATACGGAAGCCCATTGCTCTTCAGTCCAATTTAAGTGTTCACGAGCAAATTTTAGTCGAGCTTGCCTGTGAGCTGCAGACAATTTTGGTCTATTTGCGGGTCTGAAAGGTATGATATCACGCTCTTTTAGCCTTCTTCTTATGGTTCGTGCATTAACTGATACGTGACGTGCCTTCGTGGAGCTCATTTTTAATGCTTATAGACGTTAAAAACCGATTTCGCAAGGAAGTTGTCACAATAAACCTGTCGTCACGAGACGTTGTCACCCGAGTTCTGCCGGTTCCATGTCTTCTTTTGAATGAACCTGTCTCTATAAACCTTCTGTAAACTTGGGAAACCGTAGACTGGTTTACATTTAAATCTGCAGCAATTATTCGCTGGTCTAGGCCTTGCTGCACTAGAGCAAAAATTTGTGCGGCTTTTTCGGACGATACGTCTATATTCGTGAGAGAAAAAAGTGTTTAAAATGAAAACAGACTATCAATTATACAATTAGAAACGATAAGTCAAAATGTAACAAAACAAAAAAAAATAACCATCAATCACAACTTTAATGTAACAACGAGTTAATCTTTAGTAAATTGACAAGATTTCTTCTATATAATATTTTCTTTCTTTTGTGACAGTACCATATTAAAATTTGATTTTGTTTTTGTGTTTATAAACCAGCCTTTATTTTATAAATGTAAAAAGTTTGCATATTTCGTAATAAAATTTTATTGAATGTGTTCTTGCACTATGATGTAATTTATCTGTCCGCCATGTACTGTGAGAAATACCTATATCAACATAATATCATGATGTATGGTGTGATTATGGTTGTGGTGATGATGATTATTATTTAATAGTGATGTCACTATTAAATGCTTGCAGTTCTTTAAACAATTTTGAATTTCCAAACGTGTTTCTTTAAAGACTGAGGAGTTCTGTTCAGTGCTTTTGGCTCCAGGGTATACCTTGGTGCAAAATCTTATTTTTTGGAAGCATATGCTTGTGTTACTGAAGAAAAGTCAAAATCACTATATGTGTCCATATAAATTTCGAGGAGTTCCCTCGATTCCTCATGGATCCCATCATCAGGTCACCACTTTGATGTCAAAAGGACCAGTTTGGGATTATACTTACCCTATAGATCTAAAAAGAATTTTAAAAATAATCGGTCCACAGACAGCGGTGTAATCGTAGAACATACATCAAAAATAAATATATATATACAGCCGAAATGCATAACCGCCTCTTTTTTTGGAAGTCGGTTAAAATATAAAATACATAATCGCTTATTAATTATTATTATTTTCAACTGATCACTGTGAAATATATTTTTGTCAATAGGTATATTTTATTCATTAATACTATGCTTTAAAAACCTTCATAATTATCAATACCATGGTGTAGAACTTACAGCTTTCAATCTATATTAGCACTAAATTTAATATTCAGCTAATACCGACATAAGTTATTATGGTAGGTTAGTTTCCAACTACAAGCTGACTTGTTAGTAAATGATGAACATGATATAGTTAAAAGAAACCTTTAAAAACTGCGTTTAAAAAATAGGACGTACGAACAGGACGCACGGCGATAGGCGTCAAAAGGGGACGCGGTGAGCGGGCCGGAGAAATGTCGACACGCGCTAGTCGGTCAGCGAACGTTCGAAACCCAAGTATTGAGGCCACGCGGCGCGTGCGCCCGATTCAACCTTCCTCAACGCGACCGAAACTGACCCGCACGACCGCGCTTCTACATCGAAAAAACGACAAAATATGATTCCTGATTTAATAAACACTTTTTTAATATTATTTACTGTCTATGTTCATATCGTATGTAATATTTACATAGAAAGTTTGATGTATTGATGATTGACTGTATACAGTATATGAATTTTAAGGTTCACCTTAAATTCATAATATTAAACAATATATTAAGTTACAGTCAGTCATCAATACATCAATACATCAATAATAGGGTACTTTTCATGGGGAACAAAACACTAATTTCTTCGCCATGGAACCAAACATTTTGTACTATTTTGAAAATAGTACGAAATGTGATAAATACATATACGTATATATATTTTATTATGGAGAAGGCAAAAACTGTCTCCACCCCACTTTTGGGGTATTGGAGCCATTTTGACATTTGAGATAGTTAGGGTGAAATCAAAATGGCGTAACTTTTCTTGTATGAAGATTTGTTCTGTCAAATGACTCAAATGTACGTGTTGCCAGGTGCGATTTGATTAAAATCGGGTTGAGGAAGGCGACATAAATCGGGATTTGAGTTTATAAATCGGGCCTGCCAAAAAAACTGCAGTTATCCTTTTTTAAGTGAAAAGAAATTTATATTGACACATACAGTGATTTCGACATTTTCTGAAGTATTCCAAGCATATGCTACCAAAAAGTAAGCTTTTGTACCAAGGCATAACCCTGGATCCTAAAGTACTGAACAGAACTCCTGAGTACTTATAGATATTATGTTAGGGGATTCCGGCATTGTTAAAAGACCTGCAAACATATGCCATCGTACCACTAATGCGTTTTGGTTTGCTCCACTTAAAATTAGGTGTTTGTTTAATTTCAATCGGTTCACAAAATATAAAAAAGTTACCTATATAAATCTTAATGAATAACATACTTAATATAAAATGCCATAGAATAACCGATCAGTTGAATTGTCTGAAACTTATTAGGTACTACCTAATCATTGAAGTTAGTATGTAGGTATTATAATATAATACCCAGGACGAATGAGTGAGAAGCTCGTAAGCTTTGTGTTCGTAGCGCTAACACGTCATATATTATTAAGCAAGCCCGTTCGTAGTTGCAACTATGCACTAGGATGGCCGGATTGGTGACCACAGTCCAAAATAAAAATGAGAAATATTTTATTTCTAAATAGGTTAGAAACTAACTCTTTTAGAAGTGTTCCACATTCCTTAACCTACCACCGGTTCAGGAAATAACCGGGCATCCGGCGAGAAGCACCGGCGTAAGAAACTCGTGCGGAGCCACATTATAGCAAAAAGATGGGAGAATTGTTCTTTTGAAACAAAAAAACGTTACAAAATTATAACTTGACTATGGAGGGTAGAGGAAAGGAGGACTATCTCCATACAATATGAGAAAGTGTCCGTAAAAAACGAAACCAAGAGCATGTCAGGACATGTCTAAGGAGGGTTCCGTAACTATCAACGTGTAATAGGTTTTTTTTCAAATTACTTCAAAAGTTGCTGTCCGATTTCTTTCAAAATAATTTTCATATAGAGCATGATCTATCACCATGGAAATTTTTCTATGTCTCATAGTTTTGAAATGCCAGGGGAGGGACCAACTTGTAAACCACTTTATAGGGCGATTACTCGAAAATGGTTTATATTAGAAAAAAGGTATATATGAAACTAAAAAAGAAAATTAAAAATACCTATTCGACAATACCGCACACGATGAGGTAGAATAAAAAAATATTTTTCATCCCCACTTCACATGTTTGAAGAGCCCCACCCCTAAAATGTAAAATTATTAATATTTTATGATGCCAAAACCGAGATCTATATACAATCTTAAACTGTACCAAATTTCATCCATTTACATTCATAATTACATTAGCTAGTAGTGGGGCAGACAGACAGACAGGCAGACGGACAGAACGAAACTATAAGGGTACTTACGGAATTTTAAAAAGCGTTATGGCCAGTTTTGGAACTATTATTTAACTACTTTTGTCGGACTTTACTTTTTTTTGCTTTTCTGCCTTAATGCTCCCACAGACGAGAGGCCGATCGTTTCAGTTAGAACTGACGTCAGTTCGGTCTGAACGGATTCGAGCACATACACGGAAAAAATCGCATCCGACCGAACTGACGTCAGTTCGGCCCTTAGATTAATAACGCCTAGATCGATAGTCTTCAAACAAACGCTTCGTACAAAGTGAAGCAAGCAACAGATAAATGTAGGCGTAAGCTTTACATACTTACGTTCGCCGACACGCACACAAACAAAACTTTAATGTTGTGGAGTGTGTACAGTTTTAAGGGACAATTTCCCCGTAAGTGGGAAAATATTGCTATTAAATTGGAATTCTTAATATCGTGAGATGTAAAAATATAATATATATTTTATGTTAAACCATCTAAACCTGATTTGTGAACATTATTTATATTAAGTAAACTAGTATTAATGAATATAATAAGGATTATCTTAAAACTGGCAATACTTTAAATTGATAGTTAAAAAATCAGAAAACATTAAAAAACTTTGTCTTAGTTGCAAACTTGCAACTATTAGTTAGTTAGCTATGAAAATTTTTAAATAAATTTCTTATTACTAGTAACACTTTCATAATTCGCAATAGGGCAGCAAGATGGCGACATAATATGACTTTATTTTAAAATGTTTTAAATATTTGCCTTAATACAAGTCAACTTACATATGGAATGTTATGTCCGAAGCTTTTTTATTCTTTTCCGATGCATTGTGACACCCAATAACGACAAACCGTCATAATGTATGCACACTTAATCCTTGACCTGACAACTGACGAGTCGTTCGAACAAACTGAGCCGATATGGCTCAGTATGATTTGTTTCACTTTTCATGCGCGTATCCGGTTTCTAGGCGTTTTATTCTACGGTTCTGCCTGAACGGATTCTAGCACATACACGGAAAAACGCATTTGGTTTGCCGCGAGCTTCGGTCACGGTAAACAGAGAACAGTAACAGTAGGACATCTAAGGCCGTTTGGCGAGTTATTTGCCTACTTTCGCGTTGGCGCAAGAGCTGTCAACTAAATGCTATAATAATGCAGGCTAACGCGAGCCGTCAGACAGTGGGTCGAAACGAGAATTTCGGGGACTTAGGGACCGATTCTTATTTTCTTTGTGCCAATGGATAGAGCTAATTAATCTTTACATAAGTTGTTCTGTGCATTTTTTTCTTAGCTTTATGATTTAGGTATAAAAAACATATTTTTATATTTTTTGTAAGGAATAAATTATATAAATAATCCTAAATTTTTGCCAAATCATGATAGATCCCGCGTTCCAACCTTTCTTTATATATTTTGGCTACATTGCTATTATTATGCACTATAAACGTGTGCCAAAAGATGCAAGTCTGCCAGAAAAAGAGGTAAGAAAATTACAAAAAATGTAATTATTAAATACTGTACGCATACTTGAAGCTTACTGATATGAGATGGCGCTAGCGTACTTGACCTCGTCTTGTCTCTTTCCTTCTCGTACCCTCTTGCTCGCAAAGCTTACGCCGGTATTACCTTTTTTTTGCTAAAACAGCGCGATGCTCTGCAACAGACTCTAAACTTACTTTTATCTTGGGCTAAAGATGAGGTAAACCTAAATGTCGACTCTTTGCATACGAAGGTTAAGGAATTATTTACAAGCGGCGATTATGCGTCTGTTTCTGCCGACCTCTTACAGTTCGTTTGTGGTCACAGAGCTGAGGTGATACAGATGCGCCGAGATGGGATCATAAAATATGCACGTGATCCACTAACCAAATCATATTTACGCAAAATCCCTCCTTCAAATAAAAACTTTTTTAATTCTGAATTAATATCGGGAGTTCTTGATAAGGCAGGTGGCGTTACGAAAGCTTATGCCTTTGATAAAACTAAAAAGTTTTGGAACTACCTCGCAGGTAAGTAGTTAATAGTGGCTCTAATCATCCCCCGCAGGGAAATAGTCATGCGCCCTCGCAGGGCACATCTCAAGGTTGCTGTGATTCTCAACACACACGACCGTTACAGAATTACCAACCCTCGCAGGGAAGGTACACAAGTTATCCCTCGCAGGGTTCCTTCGAAAACTCTAACGCATCGCGTAGCAATAAAGCTAACCGTAGTTCCTTTCGACAACGAGTCGACCGGCAGCCAGCGGTACGGATTGAGCATGCGAAGGACTATAGAAAACGGCCTATTAATAGAGAATCTAATTCAGGTAACAGAAGAAGATTCTGACTCGAGATTCCAAGCGGGCCGACTTTGTGCGTATCACAATCATTGAAGGGCGTTGAAGGCACCACGTTTTCTTTTAAAAATAATAAAAGGTTATCGCGTACCCTTTTACAAGAAACCTCCTCTTCGCCTCCCCGACATGACACGCACCTGCCTAGTGACAAGAAAGTGCGAAGCAATGTCAAAGGCAATTCAAAAGATGAAGGACGAGAAAGTTCTCGAAGTAGTTCGATCTTCCCCCAGCTTCATTTCGAGCATGTTTCTCGTTCCGAAACAAGACGGCTCGCACCGTCCAGTGTTCAACTTGAGCAAGTTGAACGAATATGTACTAACCGAACCATTCAGGTCAATAAATGCGAACAGGGTCCCAGACTTCCTACAACCGAACGATTGATTGTGCAAAGTGGATTTGTCCCAGGCCTACTTCAATGTACCAATCGCTCGTTCTCACAGACGATTTCTACGCCTGATTTACGACAAGGAAATTCTTCAAAATGACGTGTCTTCCCTTTGGCCTCACGGCCCCAAGGGTCTTTGCCTGTTTAAGCAACTGGATTGCTCAAATTCTAAGGGAACAGGGTATACGCGTCATAGTATACCTAGACGATTTCTTGGTGGTCAATCAAAATTACCATATACCAAAATCTCATATCCAAATTGTAGTGGAAAGACTTCAATATCTGGGCCTTCCAATCAATTTCGAAAAGTCAACGCTGACTCCGTCCAAATCCCTGACCTTTCTGGGTTTTCAATGGGACCCATGGCGCAATGTAAAATCTGTTCCGTTAGAGAAGGTGATAAACCTAAAAAGAAAGATTTCCGTAATCCTTCAAAGTCAAAAAAATACACCTAAAAGAGTTGAGAAGTCTTGTCGGACTCCTCAATTTTGCTCGGGGACGACTACACCTTAGAGACACTCTCATGTTCTTAAACGTTGCCATGAAGAGCCCGCTTACTGCCGTGCATCAGTTGCCAAACACAGTAGAAATGGAACTGCAGTGGTGGATGGCCAATTGCGACCTGTCGTCACAAATTCATTTTCCTTCTCCAACAAAATTCTTAACTACGGACGCCTCGGACGTAGCCTGGGGAGCCCAATTGGAGAAAATATCTTTGAGTGGAATGTGGACAGGTCCAGAAGAAAATTTGCACAGCAACCAAAAATAAATGTTAGCGGTGTTAAAGGCACTCCAAAGTCTATGTCACAAGATAAAGAAATCCACAGTCCTCCTACAGTGCGACAACAAGACTGTTGTGTCTTATTTAAAAAACGAGGGGGGGACCAGGTCATTACCGTTGCTCCAGCTGACAAAAGAAATATTTCACCTTTTAGACTTACACCACATAGAACTACAGGTAGGTACACCACTTACCGGGAAGGTACAACAGTCATGCAGATCATTTATCACATCTGAGTCTTCCGGAATGGCATTTACTGCCTCATTGCACAGAGAACCTGTTCAAGAAATTCAGAACACCGATCATCGATCTCTTTGCAAGCGAAACGTCAAAAGTAGTTTCCAATTATGTGAGTCTGGATCAAACGGATCAGGAGGCGATATATAATGATGCGTTCTCCCGAACCTGGAATTATCCCCTCGCTTGGGTGTTTCCGCCACCTTATCTAGTTCCCAAGGTGCTCATGCACTTGAACAAGGCGACAGGATTCTATCTGTTGGTAGTCCCGAGATGGGAACGAGTATTTTGGAGGGCGTGCCTAAGAACCCGAGCAGTAGCAGCCCCGTTCACCATACAGAATCTACACCTGAATTTAATAGACATTGCGACAGGTCATCCCCCAGCAGGAACCCAAGACATGGAATTACAGGTGTGGAAATGTGGGGGTGGACAGAGGAGCTAAAGGACTGGAATATAAACCACCTTAATATCCTAAAAAACTCTTGACGTCCATCGACACTAAAAACTTGCAAAGTGGCGTGGAACCGCTGGCTCAGATGGTGCCGCACTAATAAAGAAAATGCCACTCATCCGTCGGGATCTGTTCTGGCAAAATATTTAGCTGATCTTCATCTTATTGATGGTCTAGCTTACAATACTATATTATTACACAAGTCGGTCGTGTCGACATTGTGCAGTGTTGAAGATGCGGGCAAATTATCTTCACATGTTCTGGTAAATCATATGCTTAAGTCGATCGCTGTAAATAAACCAGTCTCTAGAAAAACAAGTGTATGGGATATTGACGATTTATTGAAGCATTTGGAAAAGCAAATTATCGATAAAAACAATGTTTTCCAAACTTGTCGACACACAGCCACTTGCTCCTTTTATGCTCGGGCCGAAGAGTCCATGACTTGACATTAATAGCGGTTGATTCAGAACACTTCACTGTAAATGAAGACTCGATTTGTTTTTGGCCTCTTTACGGATCTAAAACTGATAGTGCGAACTACAGACAGTCGGGATGGAAGATATTTTCAAACAATAGTTCCAGAAATTTAGATCCTGTTTTTTGGGTTAAGCGGACCATTGGTTTATTAAAAAAAACGGAAAGAATGTAATTTACATAATCTTTTCTGAAAATTTTAATCTAAGAAAAAACCCTAAGCCGGCCTCCAGAACGGTTATTGCTGGTTGGGTAAAAACTGTATTTCGTGAAGCAGGTATTACTGCCCCTCCAGGAAGTATTCGCTCTGCCGTAGCGTCTAAAAACTGGGTTGATAATTTACCTCTTGATCAAATATTGGCCAAAGGAAACTGGCGATCAAGTAATACTTTCTCGCGTTTTTATCGCAGAGAAGTAAAGTCGTCTCGCACAGGTAAATCAACAAGTTTGGCTCAATTATTGAGCCCTATCATCACGAACGAGATTCGAAATAAAAAGCTTAAGTAATTGCATAAGGGCTTACACTACCTTCATTAGCTAATCATTGTATCCTTAGGAAATCTGAAAAATTATTAGTCAGAATAACACATTGATATAGTCGATATCGATATTTCTTGTGCTCTCACAGCCCTCATTTTTTCTGCTGTGTGGCTGGTTTATAAATAAAAAATGCACAATTTCTACGCTAGACATACACGATATACACGATAAGTTTATATGCACATATTTTATTGTACTAAAGAATAACGAATTGAAACAAAAGTTTGTTAATATAATTGAATAATATTTTTTTTATAATAATTTAATGTGCTTAGTAGACATTATTATGAAGCAGTCCGTAATCCGGTAAACTTAGACCCGTATTATTATAGCGTTCATAACTCTTTGCCCGTTTTCACCAACTACTCCTAATTTTAAGTGTCCCTTAGCGGCCATTTAGGGCGCCTCTTAAGAAAAATTGTTTTCACCAACGCTTAGGTGTCACCTAAGACCTTAGGGGGGCCTCTAACTTTAGGGGCCCGATATTTCGCGCCTTAACTGTCACCTAACATTACATTGTGATTTAAAATACGTGAATCCCTTGAAATGGAAGACGATCTAAGCCAGTTATTGGTAACTTTAGACGCTGTTGAAGTGCTTGAATTATTTTCTAATGACTTGTTACCAAAAAGACCCCGTTTATATCGCCAAAGAGTAAATATGATATCAACTTCTTCATCCGATATAGGTTAACAAAACAGGGTAATATTTTTATTAGAAAAAATTGAACATCTTCTTGAGTATAAAGACAGGTAAGTGTATTATTTATTTACATTTTACATTTAGGTACTTTTCTCGTACTTACCTACATACTCCTTTACCAATGGAATTCATAATTTTCTAATGATACTTGAATATCATGTCGAAATCAAAAGCAGTGACTGTTCTTTTAATATGTGTTTACATGTACCATTACCTACTTGGACGTCTCTGATACAATTTCATACACATAGGTATGTCACAAGTAGCAACATTATTACTTTTTAATTTACAGCACAGTACATTTTTAAACATGCTGTACGTCATCGTCTTACTAATTTAGTTATTAAAATTGCCGAATAATTTATCAAAGCATACAAAAGTACACTAACTTGGATTTATTTATGTTATATTATTTATCTGTAAATTATTTATACTAGAATTTGCAATGTTACATTTTTATAGATAAAATATCAATAGTATGAGCGTAAATTAGAAAAAAAATACTGTCACTTAACTAGGAGTTTCATAGCTAAGTGTTACCTAGCTTGATGAAAATGAAATTAGGTAGGTGCCGATTTTAGGAGACCACCTATCCAAAGGGTCACTTACATAAGAGTTGTTTAGGAATCAGTTGGTGAAAACGGGCAAAGACAATACTTAGTAAGAAAGTACTTAAGATGTTGTTTTAATTAATAGACCGTACTTATGTACAGCTGTAGGTACGGCGTATCAAGTGAGTGCGAACGTATTAATAAACGAGACTCGTTACTCAAGTACGCTGTCATTGCTGTCAAACTGTTACTTGAGACGCGGTTTCGGGGGTACAGTCAAACCTTGACTTGAGAACGGCTTGCTTGGGAATTGGGATACAGTAAATTATTATTTGTGGTGTTTTTGGGTGTGTTACAATTATTTGAATTAAAATCTAAATATTTATGATTAAACAAACTCAGAATTTACACTACATACTCAACACAAAATAAAGTTATAAAAAAGATGCTATATTGACACATGATTGATATTTATTCTTCTTTTTTTTGGTAATCGCGATTGCAAAGGTTTTGCACCATTCTGCCAGTGTCGTGTATTTGTAGAAATATTTTCGATTTTATTTAAATATATTTATTTATATTAAACGAATTACCTATTTGATTTATACATATTAATTGACTTGATTTGACACTTGACAGCAGAACTTTTTTTCGCTGCCCAAAAAACAATCCTCATTATATGATCCCTCCCTCCTACAATTCCTCGCCCTATCAACCTTAAATCTGTTCTGCGTTTTGTAAATACTCCTTTTACTGAAACTTTATGTACATACTGTGGTACTGGCCCTAAATTTGTCTGTTCTAGGTCTTAGATTATTCAACAGACTTTCTCCTGTACACCGTGCCCTTGTTTATTCATAAAACCAACTCATATGGCAGAGTTTTCGTCAACACAACACATTGACGAATCACTAAGGAGCCACTTTAAAGAATGAGAAGACGAAGAACTTTTTTCGAATGGCAATGATCCGCATTCCGTTTTACGTAGTTGTTAAAAAAATATGCTTATAATGATTATGCTCGACAATAATAAATATTAATATAGTATACGTAAAAATTAATGAAAATCAGTTTTTTGAATATAAAGAATACAGACTAAACTTTTTATGGTATTTATATTATTAAATATTACATTTTTAAAAAGAAATATTGAAGGAATGTATAATCAATAAATCCGTTCTTTGTAGAAGTGTAAACGAAACTTTATTTTATTCGTTCTTTGTAGTGTAGATGACGCTTAAAAGTTGAGTAAGTGATCTCAACTGAGACGATCTTGAGATCATACTATGAATTAAAGACCGTCTTGAGAAGCTAATCGTTACTTGAGACTGTCTCAGCCAAGAAAGGTCTTGAGAACGAGTTTGAGAACTGTTTATTAATACGGGCCTTAGTGTTAGGCACCATACTTACGGTACGGTCCAGCCTGCAAATCCAGCACCGGTGCGAATGGCCGTCATTAATGTCAATAGTATCTTTTGTTGATTTCTTTTTTTTGTTTTTTTTATGTCATAATGTTTTTATATGAAGCTATTAAAGGAGAAGAGGAATAGTAAGAAATTGACAGCATCAGTCTATTGTCAAGCCTCAATGTCATTAAATAAGCAACTCCTATTACAGGGAAGGCTATGCCAAAAGAAGAAGAAGAAGAAGTTCTAATAATGTATTTTTGGCCAAAATAAGAGTCAAGAATAGCTCATTGTGCGAGTGTGTCTTAGATGAGGGCTCCCCTGATCATATTATCTTCTTTAACTTTTCTGTAAATCTTTCTTTATACGACTTCCTTTCTACACACATTCCTCGACCCATTAATCTTAAGACTATTTTATCCTACGTCTTTACTCCATTTGTAGACACTCTATGTTCATTTATAGCTTCAAATCACATAAAACTTTGATTATGTATATTTAATTAAAGTTTATCTTATTTTAATTCATTTTGATTTTATTTATATAAGTAGGGCTTAATAAAAAATAAAAAAAGGCTAAGAAACATTGGATTTGTATATTATTCTGTTTTTATACTAGTAATTATAACTTCTATCTGCATAAGGTACCCATGAAGTCATTGCATGAGTCATTCCCTGTTCTGTACGCCATCAGCTTTTCACTGAACATCTACTCCATCACTCTGACGTTGGCAACTCCTATTACAGGGCAGGCTATGCCAAAAGAAGAAGAAGGAGAAGAAGTTCTGCTGTCTAATGTCATATACCGGTGTTTAATAACAAATTCCCGCGGAAGAACTTTTATCTGAATTAATCTAAGCAATCCTCAATTTAAAATGGTAATGAACTTTAAAATATTATTATTGTAGCTTAGTTGATACAGTAATAATTTATTTATCAAATAGTTTTGTATTCATAGAATTAAAAAATATTTTTTCATTGTTTATATTCCTTTATGTTTTTCAGACGATTGGCAAGAATAATAAGATGCAGCAGCATCTGAATTATCGAGTTAGGGTTATATTACAAGATTCACGTACATTCATTGGAACATTCAAAGCATTTGACAAACATATGAACTTAATCTTAGGAGACTGCGAAGAATTCAGAAAAATTAAGTCTAAGAATGCTAAAACTGCCGACCGTGAGGAAAAAAGAACACTTGGATTTGTATTATTACGAGGGGAAAATATAGTATCCCTTACTATTGAAGGGCCGCCACCACCAGAAGAGGGTCTCCCTCGAGTTCCCTTACCTGGTGCTATTGGAGGTCCCGGTGCTGGAAGAGCTGCAGGTCGTGGCTCTGGTATGGGAGGTGCACCTCCAGGATTGCAGGGACCAGCAAGGGGTGTAGGTGGCCCATCTCAACAACATATGGCACCTGGTTCTCGTGGACAGTTATCTGCTCCACCTCAAATGCGCGGCGGTCCTATGATGGGAGCACCACCGCCAGGTATGATGGGCCCACAAGGCATGGGCCGAGGTGGCCCTGGTCGTGGTCCTCCTGGAATGCGTCGCTATTAGTGTGCATATGTGATTTGTGAGTGATAAATGGTGTGTACTCTTTCAAAATATATAAGGTAATAACTATTACATTAACATGATTTGGTCATAAATGTGGATTATCATATTCATTTAGTTTTATTTATGATATTATCATTCCAATAAAAAGTATTAAAAAGTTAATAATAAATATAGGTAATATATCTTGCAATCTATTAAAGTAAAATCATAATAATAATTATCAACTGGTTTTTATATATCAACATAAACTAGAACTTTCAAAAGAGGTGTTGAATAGTATACAGCCATTTTATTCTGTGGGAGTTACTTAACCCTACAACCCTATTTGATCAGTAAGTTCATTATTTTACAGTCTGTTGATATTAATAGGGCACTATATTAATTTGAATGCAGAAACCACACAACCACTGTCTACCAGCCAAATAGGTATAATATACTTATTATATACTTTAAATATTATACAATTTACAATGAAGACAGTGGTACATTGTTTCTGACACATTGTTGTGTAATATATGAAAATTAATGTAAAATACTTATTGAAGTGGAAATAGTGCAAGAAGGCCTGTGTGTTATTACTTCAGTCTAGTGTCCGACCGAATGTTCGGTTTCGGTCGAGTTTCAGCAAAAAAACGGGTTAAGTTTCTGTTTCGCCGGAAAATCTACAGAAACTACAACCGAAACCGAAACTGCATTTCTCTCGCACTGTAATTGGTCATGTTCAACGCTTTTAATTCCATCTAAGATATGATGACATTCTATAATGGATTTTGCTACAGGACATGATTTATTTAGCTTTGTTGCATTTACTTCAAATAGGGAAAAATGTTTTGTTGTGCCTAATTCGCTTAAGAACTACTTTGCTGTTATGGAGGATAGAGGAAAAAAGGACTATATGTCTAAGGCAGAAAAGCTAAAAAGTGTCCGACAAAAGTAGTTAAATAATAGTCCTAAAACTGGCCATAAAGGTGCTAGAGTCAGAAGAGGGTGTGATATGAAGTTAGCATTAAGAGATGTAGTAAAGTTAGTTGAGTTTAGGTTTATAATTATTTTTTACTGACTCGAGTAGTTCATTCAGAAAATCATGAAAATTCTATTTACTTGCGTAGTGGAAAATATTTTTCTAAATATAATCGAAGATGTTTATGTCGATTTAATTCTTAGTTTAAATTTTGCCACTTGTGACTGTCGCATCACCCTATTTAATGTTTTTTTACTGACACTTTCATGTATCCTCCATATTCGCTGCATACCTAAATCTTATAATATGGCATAACTCGCACTATGCCTGAAACGTACATATTTTTTTTTTTTTTAATTAGAATGATGTAATGTTTGACCATATTTAACTGTTACACCGCACATGACAATGATACTTTTACGATATTCTATTTTCTCATAACTGTGGGAAAGCCATGCTACTTAATAAATAAGGCTAACTCTTGTTACCTACTTCGAGATTCGATGTCGGCATAACGAGACTCGTTTTGTGAATTAGTTATGCCAAGCAGATACATCATATATAATAATATAGTTCTTCTACAGTAAATAATTGTAAATATAGTGCTTTTTCGTAAGGTACAAGTTTTATAGCCGTTTTAGAATGGATCCATAGAAAAAATACGCCTAGAAACATATTAACAGTAGGTGTAGGGTACGTGCATGAAAATGAAGCAAATCATACTGAGACATATTGGCTCAGTTTGTTCGAACGACCAGTCAGTTGTCAAGGTCAAACGCTAGCGCATGCAGCTCCGACAATAGGCTACTTGACCTTGTTTTTATTTATGTCCTAAACGCTTCATAATTGTTTCATTACACAAAAAAGAAACATTATTTTAAAACCTAAAAGGCGTGGCTATACACAATTGTGTATTCCTGTGGGAATACACAATTGTTTTGTCTTCCAAGACGGACGGAAAACATTCCTGCGCGAGTAGAGAGGGCAAGGAAAGTTTCATATATAATTTTAAATTTTTTTATTCCTTGGACATATACGCATGAAATTTCGTATGAATTGAGTACGAAAAATAATCAGTTACGGATTTTACAATTTTTTTTAATATTCATCCCCTAAGAAAGTAAAATATGAAAGGAAAGGTAAAAAAATAAAAAAATAATAAAAAGGATGAAAGTTTTGAATTATTATAAAGATATCGTTTAAAACCCAATTTCACGCGGGCGAAGCCGCGAGCAAATGCTATTTATATTTTTTGCAGGCACTATGAAACTAAAACTTTTCTCTAGTACTCTATTGAGTTCATCTCATCGTTTCTCAAAAACGATTTCGTTCGCTCGTTTTTTTTTCGATTTATTTTGCAAATCCGACTACCATGGAAAAGACTTATCATGACTCACAAATAATGTGGCTTTCTATTGGTAAAAGAATTTTAAAAATATTTTGAAGTAGATCCAGAGATTACCCCTTACAATCTCGATTCTCGGTAAGTCACAAAGAACCGAACTTTACCTCATTATAATATGTATAAGTATAGTTCAGATGTTACCCGCGACTTCATACGCGAAAAAGAAATCTTGAGAACCGTAGGTACTTCTTCCTGCGATAAAATGTAGGCTATGTTAATCCAGAGACTAAACTACCATATCAAATTTCATTAAAATCCGTTCAGCTGTTATTACGTGAAAGAGTAACGAACATTCATACATCCATACATAAAACTGTTTAAGTATAATAAGTAAGGATATGTTCGTGTTTTAATGATTTCGAAAATATCTTGAATAGGAAAACGTTAGTAGGCATTAGGCGTATAGACTTTGATTTTAAAAATTATTTGTGATTGTGGTCACCCATCCTAGTTGTATCCATGACCGGCGTTGCTTAACATGAGTTAGCGCTTCGACCATAAATTAATAGCAATTCTCGCTTATTACTCATGGTATTAATATACAACAATGATTAGCGATATGATATGATACCTGCGTAAAGTTTTAGCCAGTTCAACTAATCAGTTATTCTATAGCATTTTTTATATGTTATATTCTTTACACTGACATAACTTTATATTTATGAACCGTTTGAAATGAAACACTAAATTTTTAGTACGAGGGCGGCACTGAAAATTTCGGGAATCAAGGAAGTGACACAACATTACTATTTAAAAATGTATTTATTGCTTTTCGAAGTATTCTCCGCGAAATTTGACACATTTTTCCATACGATGGAACCAATCATTGAAGCAACCATTCCATTCGGAAGTTGGGGTCTCGAAAATGGCCGTTTTGTAGGCGTCCACAGCTTCTTCAGGTGATGAAAATCTCTGACCACGCAATTTATTCTTTATTTTAGGGAAAGTATAGAAATCATTAGGGCTTAGGTCGGGGCTGTACGGCGGATGGTCTAATAATTGATTTTCTGTGCGCGGTGTGAGAACTCGCATTGTCGTGATGGAGGATGATGGGGCGGTTGCAGTTCTCTTTACGGAGTTCAGAAACGACCTGTGGCAAACAAATGCTAGCATACCATTCTGCATTAACCGTTCTTTGTCCCTCAAGAGGAATAGTCGCAACATGGCCGGTTTTGGAGACAAACGTGGAGACCATTTTTTTTGCAACACTCCGTGAACGAACAATTTTTGTTGGCTTTAACTCATTTTCGAACACCCAAACTCGTGACTGGTTTTTTGTTTCGGGTTCGTACGCGTATATCCAGGATTCGTCATCTGATACGATGTTGTATACAGCATTTGAGGATCCTGCGTGGAATCTTTCGAGAGTTCTGACGCACCAAGTAACGCGAGCCGCTTTTTGCTCTTCACAGAGCAAATGCGGTATCCATCGGGAAAACAACTTTTTTACACCTAATTGTTCATGCAAGATTATTTGTATTTGACTCATGCCAATGTCTAAAGTTGCCTGAATTTCGCGGTATGTCACATGTCGATCTTCCTCAATCAGCTTACGCACAGCATCAACGTTTTCTTGGGTGACTGCAGTTTTTGGACGACCTTGACGGGGATCATCACTGAGCTTGACACGTCCACGTTGAAATTCAGCAAACCAGCGATAAATTGTGGTTTTGGATGGGGCTTCATCACCAAATGCAGAAATCATCCGGTCAACACACTGTTTTTGTGTTAAACCACTTCGAAAGTCATAATAAATCATCGCTCTAGAATTTTCTCGAGTCAATTCCATTTTCCCAACGACTAAACAAGTTTGACAAGACCTTGTGACAAGACCGAGAATCTTTTTTTAAATAAATAAAAGGTATTCGATTTTTAAAACCAAGGAGTTTTAAATTAAAAAGATTTTAATATGACAGGAACAGTGGAAATATTCCATTCCCGATACTTTTAGTGCAGCCCTCGTAGAACGTATATACGTTTATAAGTATTAAGATAATCCGATATATAATATATCCGTAGTACGATTTAGGGGGGAGGGGTGATAATATCTTATTTATACTTGGCTTAAAATAAATGGTTTTGTCATCTTTTATTTGTTTTCATTTAATAGTCATACCTAAAGTGTTTTTATTACGAAGGTTTATAAATCTTCTTATCTTATATAAAAATGGATTGCAACTCCAATGTATTGCAAAAATTCGAGAACGGCAGGACCGATTGGGCTAATTTTGGACTTGAAACAATTGTGGAAGTTCAGGGAAACTGAACTGTCAAATATTTATAGGTGCGTTCAGTATTTAACTGTTTCGTTTATTTAATAATCAGCAGGCCCCAGTAGGTTGGTAGGTGTAGGTATAGTTATAGGACATATTATAACTGATGGTAACCTAACATACCTGGTGTAGGTTGTAGGGGTAGATATTGATGCAGGTTGTACGCCCTGTGGAAAAACTCCGATATAATAATAAAATGTTGAGTTCCATTAGGGATCCTGATAGAACTATCTGGATCGAAAAATGCCCAGTGGTTCTGGTTTTATACCAGATAAAAATTGTCATAATTTCTATAAAATATTTGGAATCCCTGTTTCAAACACAATAGTATACTTACAATAACTTCCCATCAATTCCCATAAATCATCGTTTTTTATCTGGAACTTTCAACAGGGCGTGCAGGTTGTCGTTGTAGGTGTAGATTAGTAGTTAAGGTACTGTTACGGAGTGGTTCAGGATTTGGTTTAAAAAAAAAACTATTTTAATTGACTCGCGAAAATATATATTATAAAAAGAACTTAGAGAAAGACCTGCACCAACCGGAAGTCCAATTCAATCTGACTAAAACACTTATGTTTTTATTAAACGAAAATTATATAGGTTTCCTATTGCATTAGCAATAATCCAATGGGAAACTCAGCAATTTTACTATACATATGAACTCATGCAACTTGCGATATAACAGTACCACCTCCGCATCTTTCTCGACGTATATAAATACCCGCAACATTTAAACGTAAGACAATTTTTACTATAATCTATTCCAGGGAACAAGACAGTAAATGTCAATAAATTACACATATTACACATAATATGTCAAAATGGGATAATGTGAACACGACTTTTGTGTCATTGGATAATTTTAAATTATTTTTTTTACATTTCGTTTCTTCACTACACGTCTTCTTAACGCTTAACGCTTAACAGCCTCCGTGGTCTAGTGGTTTAGAGCTTGGCTCTCGACTCGGAGGTCGTGGGTTCGATTCCCGCATTGGAACAACAAAAAATCTTGTTTCCAAGTTTGGTTAGGACAATGCAGGCTGATCACCTGATTGTCTGACAAGAAAGATGATCCATGCGTCGGATGGGCATGTAAAAAGTCGGACCTGCGCCTGATATCTCACCAGTCGTGTCGGTTATTCGTCCCACTGGGTTACGAGAGTAAAAGGAAGAGAGAGTGCTCTTGTGTACTGCGCACACACTTGGGCACTATAAAATAACTCCTGCGTAGCTGGCCTGGTTTCAATTAAACCGGCCACCGTCACTGAAATCAGTGTGGGGAGCTATTTGCTATTTCTTAACGCGAATAGACTATAGTTGACACCCTTCCTCCCCTTAATCGTAATACGTTATAAATGAATGACCCCCTATTTCCTAAAAAGAAGTTCCTAAAAAGTATTAAAAATATTATTATATTCCATAGAAGTGTTTATGTGTACTAAAGTAAGGCCAACGAGACGAGATAAAAAACGTAAATAAACGAACCGCTACTGAGTTGCATTATGAAAGTGAGTCAATAATGACGTCAGTTGGTCGACGACAGCTGTCGTAGCGTGTTTCGTGGTACAGGTAAGCGGCCAGTGCCGCAGTTGTCAACATTTGGTCCGCCAAACAATTGTGAACAAGTTCATTCCTGTTTAGATTGCGTTCGAAATGATACATATTTTTTCGTCTCCGTATTTACTTGGTTTTTTGTTGTTATTATTCCGTTTCGGTTAGTTTTATTTTTGATTTTTGCTGTTATTGTGAGTGCTTAGTTGTTGATTTTAATTATGGAATCACAGCCTGGCGGCTCTAGACAACCTTTGAAAGAAATCAATTCACCACGCAAAAAGCGTCAAAAGGTAAGTTAATTTTTTATTCATTTGCACTTGAACCATCACCATAATTTTGATTTTTATGGTTCCCTACCAAAAAAGATTCTTTTTATATAATAATAAGAAAATAGTCTAAAATTTACCATTGCTCACATTTTTTTTATTTACAGCGGACGTATTTTACATCTAATGAAAAAGGAATGGTCGTTAATGTGCACAAATACGTGAAGCAAACTTGGCCTACTGATGAATATCCCTACAAAACAAGTATAATGGAGAAAACAACGAGCATTTTGGGCATCGGTGTCGCTTCCGTATATAGAATTATAAAAGAATATGCATAACTGGGAATGTACAAAGCCCATCAACAACCAAAAAAAGGGTCACATTCTCGGAAAAAGTGGACGAGTTTGATAAACAGGCCATACGAAAGAAAGTTCATAGCTTTTATCTGAAAAGCGAATTACCTACATTAAAAAAAGTACTCCAAGCTGTCAATGATGATGAAGAATTACCTAACTTTAAGAGATCGACATTTCAGAAAATACTTAAACATTTAAAATTTAAGTATATAAAACGACAAAGAAACAATGCTTTAATAAACAGAGACGACATTATACTATGGCGAATGAATTACTTAAGAAAGATTAAAAAATACCGAACGGATAATCGCTCTATATTCTATATGGATGAAACATGGGTGAATGCAGGTTTGTCAAATAATTGTGCCTGTATTATGTTAATAAATATTAGCTTTTGCCCTTACTTTACTTACTGCCTCCGTTGCCGAGTGGGCTGAGCGTGGGCTCTTAATCTGGAGGTCGCGGGTTCGGTTCCCGCAGGGGACACATACTAAAAAGTCACTTTATTTGTTGTTCTCTCGTTGGGTTTCTGGGATCAATCTGGGATCTGGGGACAAAATAAGAAGATGACATACTAAAATAATTAGAATTTTCGGCAGTGCATATCACTGGTAATGTAAAACTTATTTCGTTTTCAGGGCACACTGTTTCAAAAACTTACGTGGATACTACAATACTTCAAAACGGCAAGCTTTTATGGAGGGACTGAGTACGGGTGCAAAGAACCCTACTTCAAAGGGCAGACGACTGATTGTGGTGCATATGGGAAATGAAAATGGTTGCAGAGGGGGCTGATGATGTATTTGAGTCAAAAAACACAGGTGATTACCACGAGTCAATGGACGCGAACCGCTTTGAGCAGTGGTTTGAGAATATTTTACCAAAACTTGGTGAAAATGCTGTAGTGGTACTGGACAATGCTCCTTACCACTCAAGACGCCAAGAAAAAACACCCACCAGAGCATGGAGAAAAGCAAGTATTCAAGTATGGCTGCGTAATAAAGAACTAAGCTATGATGAAAAAGACGTAAAGGCAGAACTTTTAAAGAAAGTGAATGACGTAAAGGCGAACTACCAAAGATACGCTGTGGATGAGCTCGCCAAAAAATTTAAGGTGTAAGTCCTAAGACTGCCACCTTATCATTGCGAGCTCAATTCCATTGAACTCGTATGGGCTGACATAAAGGGACACGTAGCTCGCAATAATACTACATTTAAATTTGAAGATGTGAAAAAACTGCTACAAGAGGGGATCCAACGTGTATCTATATGGCTGATAAATGGCGAAATTGTGTGGATCGTGTAATAAAAGTCGAGGACAATTTTTATAGCAATATTGACAACATGATTGATAATACAATAGATAGTTTTATCATAAACACAGCTGACTCGGACTCTTCCGACGAATCATCTTTGTCTAGTACAGACGACAGCGATTAAAATTCGAACTTTATAATAATTTATTCAAATAAAAATGTTTTGAACCCCTGAAAATTTGTTTACATTCTTTATCTAGTCTGGTTGGCCTTACTTTACATAATATTTATTATCGTCACTGGAAAGGCAAAATTACTGAGGCGCCAAAATGCCATTTCGAGAAAAATCCGTTTAATGTTTAATTTTTTCGTTTTTAATTCATAACTTTACTAGGTCATTCAATTTTGACGAGGTCAAGGCAAGATTTCATATTTTTTTTATTTTCTATGTCCTACAATACATTCTGTAATATTTGGCCTGGTACTTTAGGAGAAGCGCCACGCTTAAAAAAAATGATTTCATTTCCACGGTAAAGCAAATTTTCATAAGATTAATATATTTATTGAAGCCAAAATTAATTATCACTGATACGTTAATGAATTAGAGACTGGTAAAATTTACTTAAAATATTTTTAGCGCTGTTATCGTCATGTCAAAACGTCTTAAAATGATCGGTTGATTATGTGAGTGCACCAAAAATGCTTTCAAGTATGTTATTGTAATTATAAACTTCGAATATACGTAACTATTTGTTACGTATATTCTAAGTTAAAGTACATAAAGCAATAAAATGCTTGGTTGAGTGGTTTATACTTAAGCATTGTATTGATTTTCACATTAGAAGAGCTAGAGGTAATGCTGTAATAGTTGAAGACTTAAGTCCAAACACACATACACAAATTTGAATGCTCACCATACAAATTGGTCACGAAAAACAGATAGTCGAAGCCTACAAATCGACGCATTAGTAGTTACATAGTTTATTACGTTAAACGACGGCACTCCTACTCGTGTAAAACTGCTCGATGGTATTCTGAAACTATTCACCCGATGTTGTCTTTGTATCATTTAGTATAGCTATTAAATTTCAACTCAAAGTTCTATGTGAAACCTTAGGAAGTGATCATCGTGTAGTTAAAATCTCTACCTACTGTTGTTAATACAAAAACTTCAAATATTTTAAAAACAATTTAACAAAGCGAATTGGCTGTCACATACAAAATTACTATGATTTGTATTATAAATTATATATTATCGCAATACGCGGATGAATTTGTGTTGTACAACACTTGCAATAGTATTATTCAAGATATTGACCTGTTACAAAATGCTTTTGTCATATACAATATGTTGACGAATCTGGGACTTGAAATATCGGTAGCCAAAACTAAGGTGTGTCTATTTACTCGTGGTTTTAGAAGATTGGTGTATGTAAAAAACGAGTCACTCATTGATCTTAAAATCAAGGAAATGGAAGTGGTGTACAATATTAAATATCTACGTGTTTGGCTTGATAAATCTCTCAGGTAGACAAAAAACATTAACAAAATATGTGAGAAAAGCGTCAAATTTTTTAATGTATTTAAAATTCTGGTAGGTCCTGGTTGGGGGTCGTTCACCCGTCACATTTAAATTTGTCGCTTGTGAGAAGAAAATTGGATTCTGGAAGTTTTGTTACGATACTATTATTCTAAAACTAAAATACTCTTGTTTATAAGAAGATATTTACTTGCGCCAAATTTTTGGCTTAAGTGTTAATCGAAAACTATTATTACTGTCCCTTGTCGGTGTAGCTTCCGCCACTTTTCTCTATCCACCACTAGTACCTTCAGCTCTCTATAGGACATGACATTTACATTTTCTGCAAGATGACTAACATAGTTTTACCTTGGCCTTCTTCCACCCCTCTTTCCTTCTGTCTTTCTTCTAATATTGTCCTCATGAATGTGCCTCTTATGAGATGCCCAATCATCTTTCCTATTCTATTTTCTAAAATTTTTATTATGTTTCACTTTTCTCGTATCATTTAACGAAGAAGTCTTCATTAGTTTCCTTTTCCTTCTAACTTTTCCGTTGCATTCTTCTCCAGCACATTTCGAACGCTTCTAATCGTGCCATATCCATTAATACCTACCTACTTCTTATTATCCAGGACTCGCTATCATATAAAGCTAAACTATTAGTTGCTTTTTTAGTTTTTATTTTTATTTTTAATGTTCAAAACTGTTTCTATTTATTGAATTCTCTCTTAGCTATTGCAATTCTAGTGGTAATTTCCGCAGTACATCTGGAGTCATCACTTATTATACTTCCTAGGTATCTGGATTAATAAACTCTCTCTATTGTGTTTCCATTAATCATTAGTTGTCCATGGTCACTCTGTCCTCTATTCACTACAAGATATTTTGTTTTCGAAAAAATTATGTTCATTCCATATTCCAAAAATATTGTTGTACAGGACTGTATAAATTCACAGGGGTTCAACCGCCGGCTCAGATTAGACTCGAAGATAGCAAGGTTACACCGATTTGGGCAGAGCCGGGGCGATAATAAAACACTTATTTGAGGAGAACGTTTTTTCACTTTTTCGATTCGCTTACCTGGCTCATGGCAATGCCGTATAGAGAGCCCCGCCCGTACGCCTCTTTCGGGCCGATCTTCCATTTCATTTTTACCTCTCTATACGGCTATTTTCCATAATTTTCCCCATTTTCCATGAGCCAGGTGAAGCAAAACGCGTTGTGTGAAATACTTTATTATCATAACCAGACATATAAACCCTTATATACTAAACATCTTATTCTATAGAAAAGTTATTTACATTTTAAGGTTCAACTTATATGAAATGTTGTACATTTTTACCACTGTTGTCGTAATAATTTCTTAACCATTTATTATATAACCTTAAGCGCTATACTACACGTTATGTACTACGTTTATTTATATAAATCAAAAGAAGCTACGTTAAAATTAGCTTTAGTTAAAAATATATAATCAAAATAACCCGCACTTGATAAAACACCATTTTAACACTATTTTTCCACACTGATGCCATATAAATCTATACATATAGTCACTGAGTGTCCACTATTCTAGTTTTACGTACCGTTTTAATTACACGTTTATTGTTCACATTAAAATTCACTCATGTTTTTCGTTACGAGGCCGCTGTCCTTAACATCCTCCCCCCGGCGCAGTAGCCAGGGTCTACGCAGCCTCCTCAGGTGACTGCGGGCTCGCCGATCCCGCCGTGGACTGCTCCGGTGACTGCGAGCTGCTCGTGCTCGCTGTAGGCTGCTCCGGCGGCGACTGCGGGCCGTCCGCGCCCGCCGCAGACTGCTCCGGCGAATGCGAGCTGTGTGAACTCGCTGCGGGCCGCTCCGGCGACTGCGAGCTGTCCGTGCTCGCTGTAGGCTGCTCCGACGCTCGTTCCGCGCCCGGCGCCGTTCCCGGCGTCGTCCGCTCCGCTCCCGGCTCCGTCTGCTCCGCCAGCGGTCGCAACTGCGACTGTGGCGCCTCCTCCAGCACCGCCAGCTTCGACGTCGGCCTCCGGAACACGCCACTGCGCGTGCGAACGTCCGCACAGCGCACTTGTCCGTCCTGGCCGGGGTAGACTCGGTGCACGACCCCCCGCGGCCACGTATTACGCGGCAGCGTCGGGTCGACCACGACAACCAGGTCCCCTGGTACAAGGACTCGGTTGCTCAGCGGGGCCCCGTAGCGTGGTGTGAGCGTGGGAAGGTATTCCTTCACCCAGCGCCTCCAGAACTCGTCGGCAAGGGCTTGCGCGACCCTCCATGTTTTTTTGTCCGCCGGCACACACGGTCCGACGTACGGCAGTCCGGTGGACGACCCGAGGAGGAAATGATTCGGTGTAATCGCCTCCGGGTCGTTGGGGTCCACCGATACGTGCACAAGCGGTCGAGCGTTCACTGAGTACTCCGCCTCGGCCATCAGTGTCTGGAGTACCTCTTCCCTGGGCGACTTCTCGTTCAGCGTGGCTAGCAGGGCGGTTTTCACCGACCTCACCAGTCTTTCCCAGGCACCTCCTTGACTCGGCGCCCCGGGCGGTGTAAACTTCCACTGCATCCGATGAGTGAGGCCCAGCTGAGCCATAGCCGGCGCCCACTCGGCGTACGCCTGCCGCAGCTCGACGTCCGCGCCTCTAAAATTTGTCCCATTGTCGCTGTACATGACTGCCGGCCATCCTCGCCGCGCAGCCATTCTTCTCATTGCCATCAGTGCAGAGTCCGTCGACAGCGAAGCCACCAGCTCCAGGTGGACTGCCCGCGTCGTCAGACATGTGAAGAGAGCTCCCCACCTCTTCTCGTGACGTCGGCCGATGGTGACCGTCATCGGGCCGAAACAGTCGAGACCACAGTACGAAAATGGTCTCTGGAACGCCCCCAGGCGCTCGGCTGGCAGGTCTCCAGTTGGCGGGGTCCTCGGGTGTGCCCGTCGTAGCCGACAGAACGCACATCGGCTCATGATAGTACGCACCGTCGGCCGCAGCTTCAATATCCAGAATTTCTGCCTGAGGTCGTTCACGACTCTCTCGCGGCTCCCGTGTCCCGCTCTGGCGTGCTCCCTTGCCACCAGTAACCTTGTGAAGCGATGTCTTCCATCCAGGATGATAGGGTTTTTCATTTCGGCCGGCACCTGCGCCGCTTTGATCCTTCCGTCTAGTACGAGCAGCCCGTCCTTGTACACCGGGTTGAGCCGGTACAAGGAGCTCCATCTAGGCACCGTCTTGCCACTTGCCATCTTCTCGATTTCTTGTGCGAAGCTGTCTCGTTGTGATTTTTGATACCACAACCTCTCGGCCCTCTCCAGGTGTCGTACGTCGAGGTGGGCCCGACGATCTCGGCACTTCTCGACGAACAGCAAGACCATCGCCGTGCATCTTACGAGGCGCTCGTAGTTTGAAAAGCGCGTCACATCTGGTAGACAGCTCAGCTCGCTCGCCTCCGTGGTGTGGAAGGCGACGTATTCTTCTTGATTTTCGATTCTAGCGGGACTCTCCGCGGGCCACTCGTTCATCGGCCTGCGCAGGAAGTCCGGCCCCCGGAACCAAGGGTCCTCGTCGCTCTTCGGAACGTAGCCCGTTCTGGTGGCTAAGTCGGCGCCGTTGCTCTTCGTGCTCAGCCATCTCCACTGGTGAACGGACGTCAGCTCGGCAATCTCCCCTAGCCGATGCGCGACGTACGGTGTGTATTTGCGGCTGCCGTTCTGTATCCAACACAGAACCACTTGTGCGTCGATCCAGTAGAAAACCGTGTCCGTTTTCCACCTGTGTTCTGCTGCGACTGCGTTTCCCAGCCTCGCTCCGACCAGGGCAGCCTGTAGCTCCATCCTTGGTATTGTCTGTGCCTTCAGCGGCGCCACCTTGGCCTTGGCGGCGGCCAACACGACTCGTACTTCCCCATTTTCTTGTTCCAATCTCCAATAGACGGCTGCGGCGTATGCGTCCTTACTCGCGTCGCAGAACACGTGCAGCTGTCGGCCTCTCGTCGGACTCCCCCCGTTGTAACTCCGGGGTAGCTCGAGCTGACTGATGTACTCCATGTCGGTCAGCCAACGGGCGAAATCTTGGGCTGACTCAGCGGGTAGCGACTCGTCCCAATCCAGCTTCTGACGCCACAAGCCTTGTAGGATGACTTTGGCGGTGATCGTGTAGCAGCTCAGCAGTCCCAGCGGGTCGTAGATGCTCATCACCGTGCTGAGGGCCTCTCTCTTTGTCGGTGCGCGCTGTAGCTCGCGAACCTCCTTATGGACTCTGGAGAGCGACGTGTTGAATCTTAGTTTGTCGCCTCGGGAGTCCCATAGCATGCCCAAGGTCTTCTGCTCGTCTTTGGTGACACGCTGTATAGTGTCCTCGGCCAGGCGGTCTTCAGGCAGTCCCTCTAGCACCCTCCGGTCGTTGCTCGTCCAGCCTCGTAAGTGGAAGCCACCTTTCCTATGTATTTGGTCCACTTGTTCCACGGTCTGCATGGCCTTCTGGTGGTCTGGATAGCTGTCTACGTAGTCATCCATGTAGTGGGCTTCGGTGATAGCGCGATGAGCTTCGGGATGCGATTCGGCAAACTCTTCCGCGTTCCGATTCCGGGCTGAGTGTGCCAGGAACGGTGAACACGATGCTCCGAAGATCATTACCACCATCTTGTATGTGGACGGCGGTTCGCCTTCGTCTTCTCTCCACAGGAACAGCTGGGCCGGTTGGTCTTCTTTCCTGACCTTGACACGAAGAAACATCTCCTCTATATCGGCCTTCACAGCGACGGCTTCCTCTCTGAACCGGAACAATATCTTCGGCAGTGAGGTCAGAAGGTCAGGCCCCTCTAACAAGTGATCGTTGAGGCTCACGCCGTTTGTTCTCGCTGCTGCGTCGAAAACCAGTCGCAACTTGCCCGGCTTGTTTGGGTTTTTAACCGGGAAGTGCGGCAGGTACCATGTGATGTCACTTCCGGCCTCTGTCCCGTCGCATTTTTCCGCATATCCCTTGCTTATGAGATTCTTCATCTGTCCATGATACTGCGCCTCGTCCATGGGGTTCTTCTTGAGCTTGTGTTCCAAGTTCTTGAGCCTCTTTAGCGCAGTATTGTAGCTAAGAGGTAGCTTGACGCCGTTCGTGCGCCACAGAAGTCCCACTTCGAATCGACCGTCTTCCGTTCGTTTGGCCGTTCTGCCAAAGAGGTCGATGGCTCGCTGCTCCTCGTCGCTCAGCTTAGCCTTGGACGCTATTCCCAGTGCGTCTATTTCGAAGTGTTTCTTCACCATTTCCTCCAGTCGTTCGCCTCGGGTCTCGATCGTAGACACGTGCAGGATGTTCTCGTGTTCTTCCTGCTTTATGAGGCGTCTGGGGATGCTTCCATGGATTACCCAGCCAAGCTTCGTCTTCGAGGCTGCAGGCTGGTTTCTCTTGCCGATCCTCAGCTCCCTGGATACAATGAGCTGCCAGTTGTCCGTGCCGATGAGAAGTTGGGGTTTCTTGTCTTCATAGCATATCTCTTCGTTCTTGAGATCATGCAGGTGAGCAAGTCGAAACAGTGATTCCGGGACGGACTGAGTAAGTAGGTTCAATCCGGCCACGGTTCTCGCAGTGACGTCATATCTGGTACCGTCGTGACCCCGTACGCCAAGTTGTACGAGTCGGCTTTTTTCTTCCCTTCTCTCGGCATTGATCCCATGCATTCTCAGCACCTTCGGTGGGCCGTCTGCGCCGATAGCCTTCGCGACGTCTTCATCCAGTAGTGTCACTGTCGAGCCCTCGTCGAACAGCGCGAAGATATCCGCTTCGCCCCGTGGACCGACAACTTGAATTCTTCTCATCTTAAGTTTCACCGCACGGTCGGAGGTGACCGATGCGGTAATCACGGCGTCCTCTGTCTGTGGGGCGCCGCCGGACCTGTCTTCGTGCAGCAGCGCATGATGAGGCAAGTTGCAGCCCTTCACGCCGCACGGCTTCGCCCTGCAGTTGTATCTTCTGTGCCTGCTTCGTATGCACCGGAAACACAGCCCTTCCTTTTTGACCGTGTCCCATCTCTTTTGCATGCTCAGTTTCTTGAAAGCAGCGCAGCGAAATAGAGCGTGATCTTCGGCACATATCGGGCACTTCGTTGACTCCTCGCGTATTCTCTTTGGCTGGCTGCGACTCGGCGAATCCCTGCCCTCGTCTGCTATCGCGAAGACTGGCTTCCTCGTTCGGGCTTCGTTCTTGTTAGGAGGTGGACGTGGTGTTTCCTTCTTCAGTGCCGTGCTGAACCCGTAGCGCAGCGCCCTGTCCGCTTCTCTCATTAAGAATTCAGAGAGAAGGACGACATCGGGCTCGTTCCTGAAGCGCGACGTCTCTTCTGCGTAGTCGTACCACTTGCTCTTCTCGTATGGGCTGAGCTTCTCGAGGATGTCTCTCGTGAGCAATGGGTTAAAGAGATACCCGTGCCTCAGCTTCCTCAGGATGGTTACCATGTTCTGAATCTTCACTGCAAATTGGTTGAGTTCTGCCGCCGAACCTCCGAGCCTCGGTATCTTCTTCAGATCTTCCATCATGCGATCGACCATAACCTCGGGTCGACCGAAGCATTGTTCCAAGGTCTTCATAATTTGTTCAGGCGGCGTCGCGACGCTCAGCAGTGGTGCCACGGCTTCTCTTGCTTCTCCCCGTAGGCAGCTTCTCAGACGAGCTAAGTTCTCGATCGGCTTGAGCTTGTAGAACGCAGTGGTGTCTTCCATGGCTGCTTTGAATGGCAACCATTCAGTGGGAGCGCCCGAGAATATGGGCAACTCCGTAGTGTGGCGCGACTGGCGTTGGTTTAGCAGTTTATCCAATGTTTCGGCAAGTTGTTCCACTCCATTAGCCCTAGACGTGGGCGGTGTGGGTGAGCGTGGGCGGCGTTGCTGCGGCCACTCGAACCTCGTCTTCTGGGCTCCCTTCGGTGGCATGTCTTCTGGCTTCGGCGTCTCTCTTTCTTCCATTGATGTCGGCTCTTGTCTAGCCTCTTCGGGTTCGGGACCCTGTTCGCTTAGCCAGGCTCGGACACGTTGCTCCACCTGTTCTGATGGCTCGTCGTCGTCGGGGCTGCTACCATCTTCTGCAGCGGCGACGTCAGCGGCGAGCTTCTTCTTTATAAGTTCTGCTTCGATCTGCAGTTCCTTCTTACGAAGAGCGGCGAGTTTCTCCTCCGCCTCGTAATGCATACGCGCGACGACACTTGCTGTCGATCGACGCGATCTAATTGAAATAGCCTTCTTTCTGGCTAGGGTTCGTACTTCCGAGGATGCAGGCGCCTTGCTGGTACCTGGTCTCGGTTTCAAAATAGTTTGAAGCAGATCCGCTCTTCCCTCGGTCGGCGGCGGCTGGCTTGTAGCGGCAGCGGACGGCGATCGTGGCGGATCCGGAAATCGATGTGGTTGCTGCTGGTTCTCCTCGGCCCCACTCTGACTTCTTGTTATAACCATCTTCAAATGTTAATCTCAAATGTTAATCTTCAATGTTAATCTTCAATGTTAATCTTCAATGTTAATCTTCCATATTAATCTTCCTTTTCAAGAATCTTCGGGAGGTTTTTCCGATGAAAAATCTGCGAATCCTTGCTTCCGTTCGCAGCGGTGTATCCTTGTATCCTCGAGTCCGATCTTCTGAGTCCAATCTAATCCCTGGCGTTGATTCCCGTTGATAAATCTTGATAAAGTTTCCAATGTTCTGACTTAAATCTTCAAAAAATTTCTATGTTCAGAACAGCTGACGAAAATTTTCTAAGTGCCGTCTTCGTTATTTTCAACTTGATATGGACTTCGAATTTTTCTTCGATCTTGAAATTCGGCTCGCCAAAGGACCACGCACTACTGTACAGGACTGTATAAATTCACAGGGGTTCAACCGCCGGCTCAGATTAGACTCGAAGATAGCAAGGTTACACCGATTTGGGCAGAGCCGGGGCGATAATAAAACACTTATTTGAGGAGAACGTTTTTTCACTTTTTCGATTCGCTTACCTGGCTCATGGCAATGCCGTATAGAGAGCCCCGCCCGTACGCCTCTTTCGGGCCGATCTTCCATTTCATTTTTACCTCTCTATACGGCTATTTTCCATAATTTTCCCCATTTTCCATGAGCCAGGTGAAGCAAAACGCGTTGTGTGAAATACTTTATTATCATAACCAGACATATAAACCCTTATATACTAAACATCTTATTCTATAGAAAAGTTATTTACATTTTAAGGTTCAACTTATATGAAATGTTGTACATTTTTACCACTGTTGTCGTAATAATTTCTTAACCATTTATTATATAACCTTAAGCGCTATACTACACGTTATGTACTACGTTTATTTATATAAATCAAAAGAAGCTACGTTAAAATTAGCTTTAGTTAAAAATATATAATCAAAATAACCCGCACTTGATAAAACACCATTTTAACACTATTTTTCCACACTGATGCCATATAAATCTATACATATAGTCACTGAGTGTCCACTATTCTAGTTTTACGTACCGTTTTAATTACACGTTTATTGTTCACATTAAAATTCACTCATGTTTTTCGTTACGAGGCCGCTGTCCTTAACAATTGTGCTCATGTGATAAAAGAGATTTTGTAGTTGCTCTCTGCTCTCAGCTACGGCAGCTATGTCATCAGCAAACCGTATGAAAATAATCTTTTCCCTAGATATAATATTAATTAAATTGTAATATTTTCCCCTTTCATTTTAGTACCTCCTATATCTGCTTCTTTAATTTCATTTATAGCATGTGTAATATCTATCTGATTATAAAAGTGCTCTGCAGTATCTGGCTTGATGCGAGAATCTCGAAAGACTGTAACTACAGAATTTGAGGTCTCCAGGAGAGATAGTCGTCGAATATAACACCCAAATTCTTGACACTGTCGACAAAAGGGATCGGAGAGCCGAGAGCAATTAAAATTCAGAGATGGAAGTTCCTGCCTATCTTCTGGATCGAAGCTTGGAGCCTCCAATGATAACAACTTGGCTCTTGCTGGGGTTCACACTTATGCCGAAGGACTTGCATCTGTTGACTTAAGTATGATGACCACCTCGGTTATTGGTTGACGCATTTTATCGCCTCTTTTAGATCTTACTTAGCTGCAAATCGTCCGCATACTATAATAGACAGAGCTATCAAAAATTGTATGGCTGAGAAAAATATTTTATACTAGCTTTTGCGCGCTTCGTCCGCGTGGACTCTCATTGCAACCCGTGGGGGATGAATTTCTAAAAATCCTACGTTATAATCTCCATCTATCTTCGTGCTCAAATTCAACGCAATTCGTCCAGCTGTTCCTATTTTACTATACAAACTTTTGACCCTCACATTTCACACCTTTAAAGAACGAATAAAACTATAAACGTATTTAATGATTTGTATTTATTACCTCGGATATTCAATTTCATGGAAATCGGGACAGTTTTTAAATATTTTTCCTACAAACTTTCAACCCTTGTTTTAAACATTCATAGGATGAATTCTAATAAACCCTGAAAAATGTATTTAATAAAATATATTGAAAAATATGAATTTTCATTAAAATCAGTGCAGATTTAAATATTTTCCATACACACTTCAACCCCTATTTCCCCCTTTAGCCCCCTCGTACCCACTAGAGTTTTTTTTTTGGTCGCGACAGAAAAATCAGCACTATACAAAAATACAAATCTTTCCTTTTTTAATATTAGTATAGAAGTATAGATATACTTGTAAGATATAGATTGAAAAAATTAATATTTTTCTAATGGGGTTAGTGTGAACTATCAGCTAGAAACCAAATAATCTTAAAATGATCAAAGTCTAGTGACAGTAACTACAAGTTGGATGACAACGCTTTCCATCGATGCCACAGCGACAACCTCCACTTGTGTCGCCTTTCCCTGCTGGACCCCAACGTCGACCTTTTGTAACCCAACATATCTCTGTTTTACAAGCAAAACATTTTATCCAATCACACCCCCATTTCTTTGTTATAATCGTATTACATTCAGGACACGCGAGGGCTTCACCTCTTTGTATAAGGGAATCTAGAAAGGATTGGGTTTCCTCATCAATTTGATTTTTCTCTGCTAACAGTACAGCTTTTTTCAACTTTTCTTTATACTCTTCACAGGTATCTCTCTCATGTATAGCCTGTAAAATAATTTAAAAAAGGCTAAGTATTACACTACATTACGTTACATTATACATTTTCTATGATTTCTGACAACCTGAAAATATCACTGGTACTTATGAAATTTAAAAACATAGATATAACCCAAGAACAAAATAATAACCTTCAACAAGTAGTAAATGTTTGTTGTTATTTCATAAAAATATTTAAAAGTCTTCGCAATACATCTTATCAGACTTTTAAGCACCTGATTAGCAAATAAAGATTTTTATTATGAATTATTAGTAGATGGGCTGTGTTTTTTAACCGACTTCCAAAAAAGGAGGCGGTTATATAAATCATAGTAAATAGTGTGTTTAGTACAATTTATAATACTACTACAAGTAATAGACAGGGCACTGCTTAGAGCGTTTGTCCATTATCCCGGTAGGTAGATTAGAATATTATATGAATCTAGCTGAAATTTCCAATCGTGTATCTTTATTAAGACTGGGGAGTTCTGTTCAGTGCTTTTGGATCTAGGGCATACATTGGCAGACAATTTTACTTTTTGGTAGCATATGTTTGAGTTACTTCACAAAAAGTCTAAATCACTATACGTAAGACGTCTTGGTCACGTCTGTGACCAAGGGACCAATTTCGATTTATATTCTTTACAACCACAAAATAATTTTGCAAATTCACAAAGTTCCAACCCAAATTTCCGACTTGAATGAAACACGGAGTAAGTATCTAGACACTGAAGCAATACTCTTATTTTGAGTGAATCGCAACAATCATACAAAAATACAAATCTTTTCTCTTTATAATATTAGTATGGAGAACTCTAAATCTGAGTTCAACGGCGTATTATATACGTCGTTTCCCTAATACGATATTGGTATTCTATACAATGTCTACGAAATGTATATATTTTCTAGGCAATGTGTGTATCAAATAATCTTTGAAATAATATTTCATACATTGCCTAACTAGCTTCGATTTTCTATACAATGTCTAGAATCTAGATAATGTATACAATGCATGTATCACATACCCATATACATATACGTAATACACACCCAGAATCATGACCTAGGAATACAGAAACATTTTTTTCCCCTCAGCGGGATTCGAACCCGCAACCTCCAGCTTGAGCGTCAACGCGTTTACCACTGAGCCACAAAGGTCGTCGAATCATAAAGATAACTTTTAAAACCCAATTTCAACAAAGTTCCTGCTCGACCAGTTTCTAAATATTTTTCTTTGCACTAGACGCCTCAAAATATTTAAAGAGAAAGGAAGTGACCGCAACGACTGCAGACGTGGTTGAACTACGTAATTACTAATTATACGTGAGTATGTGTGCGTGTGCACGATTCAACGGCGTTGTTAATCGATTTTCATCTTATGCCTGGTCGAGCAGCAACTTGTTTGATATTAAGTACATACAAATTTTAAGTATCTCTCAACTGAAACTTCTGGCTTTTGCTCTTTAGCTAATTTTTTATAGGATTTAGATTTTAGAGGAAAAGTATTTATTAGGGGCCTTTAATTCCTGTCACGAGGATAACCGTCCGTACAGCAAATCCGCGTTCCGAGATAGGAAAAACATCTACGACAGGTATGCCAGCAGCTCGCACGTAGGCCAGATCTGGGTTAAAATTAAATTATTACCTGGCACGGCACACAATTAGAATGCTTGCAAACTGGACATGGAAATCTTCTGACATCTGGTTCACAGAAAGCCCATCCCTTGCAGTCTGGCGTTCGGCAGTGAAATGTATTGCGCGTTCCACTTTCCGCAGTTACAAGACTTCTCGCTAGCCAACGCTCATATTCTTCCAAATTTAAAAGTGCACGTATTTCACGCTCTTGCAGAGTACCCGAGCAATTAAAAGCAGGACATGCTACAACAGGCTCTTGACAGTGTTTAATAGCATCAGCCACACATTGTTTACAAAATATATGAATACATTCTCGAAGGACAACACCATCCCCTTGCCCACAAGGCTCCAAGCAAACTTCACACTCGAATGGCTCGGAATTCAAGACAATAGCTTCTTTTTCTAGATTTATTAATTCTTTGTAAACGTCGCTGCAAGTAACATTGCTACTAGGTCGTGGAGTCTCTTTTTGACCTTCTTTACGGCTGGTCAATTTTTCACAAAATTCTTTTGATTCTGTAATAAAAATAATGAGTATTCTTAAAACGTATTAATATATTACGAAACGTGTGACCTTAACTAGTGTATCATTGCACGGCGTGAAGTGAGCGCCCGAGCGTAGTGAGTGTGCTTAACGCGCATTAATAGACAACTTAAGTCACGAGTATCGTATATATTTTATAGCAGATGTGAAATATACCCGCCCCGGACGCCGAAGGATGAAATTATTAGTTTTAAAGTTGTGTTAAAATATTATCTAATCTCAGCGTTAACATGCGATCACACAGCATCATTACGTGCTAATGATCCTCCACACGCCTTCACACGTCATCACACCCGCACTCAATGCGTGTTAATGATCCTCCACACGTCATCACACGCGATCACACGTCATCACACGTGCTTATGTCATCACACGCAATAACACCCGCAAACAATGCGTGTTGATGATCTTCCACACGCGCGATTACACGTCATCACACGTAATCACACCCAAACACATTGTGTGTTAATGATCCTCCACACGTCATCACACACGGTCACACCCTCACATAATGCGTGTTAATAATCCTTCACACTTCATCACACGCAATCACCCCCGCACACAATTGATTTTCGCACGGTGTAAAAAAGGTCTCGTAGGTTACGAAAAAGCGTGCGTAAAGTGCGGGTTTAGGTCACACTGTGCTATAAAAATATTATATATTATCCTAGTTACTGCTATTTTAAATGTGCAAGTTTGTGAGTATGGATAAACATCCAACCTCATAAACCTTAAGAACAACTTGTGTGAAAGAGTCACAAATACTCTTGGAAATTTACTATTTATTACCTATTAATTAATAATTTTGTGACTCGAAACAAACTTTACAGTTAGATGCTGTCGGCCTTTTTTGTAGCCATTATCAAGCTCTAAACTTTTCTTTAGAACTCAACCATATATATAATATGTCTCATCGTTATGGCAGCGTTCGTAAGAAACGTTTTCGTTCGGCCGTTTTTTCTCAGAATTATTTTGCAATTACCTCGATAGTCTTTTCATTTTTGGGTAATATTAATATATCCTTTAGGCTATGTCACTTACAAATAAAGTAGATTTTCAAAATCGGTTCAGTTGATCCAGAAATTAACCTCTGCAACCTCAAAAAGTCGCAAACTGTTAATATTAGTATAGATATACTCACCAGATTGAACTAAACATAAGTAAAAAGGTGCAGAAAAGTCAATGTCTGCCAAGGCTGATAACGGAGTCTTGTTATCAGTACATAAATTTTTGCCTACTATCCAACGTTGTAAATGAATGGGTAAACCCAAATATGTGGCGACGTGTTGCATTAGATCTTCCATTAATGCATGACGACCGATATTCACTTTTACAGGTCCTCTTGCAGTTTCTTTATCTTCAATCCAAACTTTTATTCTAGAAATTTACAAATTAGGAATTAAATTTATGGCTGTATTATACTTACTTCATAATTAAATAAATAAATTCATAATATTATAGGTAATGAAATCGTAAACGGGTCGCTGTCTGTACATAAAAGATGCATTAGAATAACTATTTATTTCTGAACGAAATAATTATAACCCAAAACAATAATTTTTTGATATGTCGTCTGTTTATCTGTACTTATGACTGTTTGTCTTCTACAAAACCACTACCAACAACTAAATCCCTACTAAAGAGGGAATAAAATACTAAATTTAGTAGTAAAACTTTGTAAAACAACTAAGTAGGCAATATTAATTCTGAACTAAACGGATGGACTGAACGGTAAAAATATTGACTTTTGATCTAGCTTTTCTTCTGAGAAGTTACTCATATTAGAGAGTACTATTCATTAATGCAATAAATTTTTTTTTGTCGTCTAGCCTATTCAACAAAATTTCAAAATCATGGCTCTTTGCCGCCCGCCCCCTCACCATGGGCTATGTCCTACCTAATGTATCTCGTATAATATCTCGTTGTTAAATAAAACTTACGTGAGGAGTTCTTCCGCTTGTCGTATATTTAATTTTGAAGTTCCTGGTTGTACAGCTGCTTCTTTAGCTGTTTTAATCGATATACTTTTTGTTTCTTTTAATGACATTTCTTTTGATTCAGAAGACACAACTTTATTGTTTTTATCGACTTTCTTAATATTTGGCGGTCTCAGTTTAGATTGTGTTGTACCTGATTTCAAAGCATTAGCTGTAGTAGATAAAATCTGAATACTGCTGTTATTTGCTGAAACTGCCGGATTGTCTGCTACAATTTGTGAAGAGAATGACAATACAGAACACGAGAGTCGGAGTTTTGCTAATTCGGCTGCGGCTTCGGCTGCTATTTTAACATCTCCCTTTGATATGGACTGTTCTAATTGGTTGACTAAATTTCTTCGACGAGAGTGGTGACGTAAAATTTCTAAATTTTTATTTACGGATTTCACATTTACGTCATTAGAGGAAAGTTTTGTAATTGTCTTATTACCAGAATTCGCATTCTTGCCATTGTTTTGGCATATGACCTTGTTCATATGGGCCAATTGATCGCCCTCATCTAATAAATTAGATGATGTGGAAGGCAAAAGCCGAAATGATGAGTCAGTAACTTTCTTATTACTTGACGGTTTATACTTCTCAGCCGATAAGCATGCATTACCAGCAAGGTTCTTAGTATTATTTTCTTGATTATATGCCTTTGTCGGGCCTAATAAAGAATATATTTTTAATGGCGCGGGTACTACTGCATGTATATTATTGCATATATTTGTTTTATTACTTTTATCAACTTTAGTTTGTTTTATATTTATTTTTTCGTCTTTGTTCTTTGCACCAGATTTTCCGGCTTTACTAATGTTACTATCTTTATTTAAATTATTTAGATGAGTAGATGAATAAGATACATTAGATTCTACTATTTTATGTGCCACGCTAGCATTAGATATTATGTTAGTATTTGAACATGAAACTAAATTATTTTCTCGTACTGTTTTATTGTTTGAATTTTGCTTTGATACGTCTTTCAAAGAATCTCGGTGTAGTAAAATATCTGAATGTTCCGACACTGACCTTGGTATTTCAAGAATTGGATTCAATTCCTTGGTTTTAAAGTTAAAATTGGCTAACATTTTCGAACTCGTTGTAGATTGGTTATCAATAATATTATCTCCTATCCTTAGTGTTGAAGATTCAGGTACACATGTTTGGTTTTCTCCTTTTTGTACTGGTCTCTTAGGTAGTGAATTTTTCATTTCTTTCAACATTAACTTTAGCTTTTCTTTTTCGTCCCTAGTTTTTTCTATACCTTCGTTCGTAATATTTAAATTAATTTTTAATTGGTTTTTATAAGAATTATCTTCCTTTGAAACTTCATTGCTTTGACAATGAAGACAAAAGACAACTGAAGATTGATATTTACGTAGACATTTTGTACATATCCAAGAATTTTCAGAAGGGCTTGTAAGGTGAAATTCATCTCCCATTGTAGACCCAAGTACTTTTTTCCTTTGAATAATTTCCAAGGCTTGCTTGTCTAATTCACTTATGCTAGGAAGATATTTAACGTGACTCGTGTCGATATTCAAACTTTTTCTGCTATCGAAAATCTGTTTCAGGAAACTTTTGCTATCTCTTATTAATACCTTATCTTTATCCTTAGTAGCCTCGTAACTCTTGTAAGAAGTTCTCGATTGTAAATCAGAATTGATTTCCGTGGTTTTGCTTGTTTGCATTATTTTTCTCTGTTCATAATTTTCTTTATCGTTCTGTGAAATAACGTGTGGTGGTTTTGGTGCGGGCCTTTTTTTTTTATATCGTGGAAGTGTCACTGCTGCCACCGTAGTTGGAGGTAGTGGTGCTCGGCGTTTTCCAGGGACGTATGGTGTTCTTCTTTGATAACATTCACTAGTTGCTCTTTTCTGAGGGTGTAAGTTACTTCTTTTAACCGGCAAGGAATCATAGCCTTCGAATCTTAAAAGTCCATATTTGCGATGTATTGTCATGTCATGATCACGCCTTCGTATTTCACGATCGTACAATCTTTTATTATATGTATCAGTCGGATTGTAAGTAGATATAGTTAGTAGGGGTCTGCTTGTTACGTACTCAGTTGGTCCTAAAAAATCAAAGCTGGCAACGCTACGATCCGATCCAACACTAGAAATACTTTCACTAGAAGATTGTTCGGAACGTCGCAACCAAGAGAAAAATGTCCAGATTCCTCCTGACAATGGACGATTACGAGGTAAGTGGTCTTCTTCGCTTCCGTGCATTACCCCTGAAAATTTTAAATAATTCTATTATGATAAATTATGTAGATAGGTAGTATAATTTACATTTTTAAGTGCAAGTATTTGATAAAAATAATGATAGCCACGAGCAGTGCTCATAGAAGTAAACGACCCAATGTACAATAACATGTAGACAACGACGTAATATTATATCGTTAAGGTGTACGTGTACCTACTTCTCCAAAAACTTGGTGCGTATCTTGGAATGGCACGTATGTATATGTATGTTGGTGCTTGGTAATCAAAAAATTTTATCGGATGGCGACGCTGCGCCATCGCAAAATCTTTAGTCTCTAAGCGGCCATACTATCTTTTCTCGAAGCATTTCGCGGTTTTTTGGTGCCCCCATAATATTTTCGAATCTAATAAAACTAGAGGTCTGAATTTTTATCGTGGAAAAGTTGTCAGCATAATAGGCTATTCTACATTTTTTCAAATATATTTTAAAATGTTCTTATCGATTCGATGGTCAACTAGTATTTTTATTTCCTGGAAATAATATCTCTTTAAGCAAAGAAAAAATGATTAAAATTTAAACGACGAATGTTTGCTCCAAAACGACAGCCACCATTATCGTGACGTCATAAGAACAGAAACAAATAAATGTCATATGTGCGTGTGTAGTGCATGAACTTTAGATTTAACTTTCGCTGTTGTTTATTCGACTTGATTATGTTCTTATGACGTCACTTGCAAGAAAAATATGGCGGCTGGTGTTTCCGGTCACGTGACATGCAGATAATAAAACTACAGTTTTATTTTCGAAATTATAAATAAATCACATATTTATATAACAAAATAGTGTTGTATTCATATTTCTTATGATAGACACTATATAAATAACAAATGTATATCATTTAATTTTGATAGATGAAACTAGCCTATTTAAAGTATACTTCTAACAGACTTAAAATTTTGTTGTCAGGCTTGATTAAGGGAAAATATAGACAGTAAAAAAAAATACAATTTTTAAATTTACGAATCCACACGAGTGATTGTTAATAAGTTGTTAATCACTTTTAATTCCTCTAGTGTTGCGGGTATCCCCGGACGAACGGTCAGTAATCATTTTATAATAGTATATAATCTAGAAACAAGCAAATGGACCGCCTGATGGTAAGCAATTAAAAAATCGTAATTAAGACATCTGCAAACCGGGAAGTTGTAATTGTGTTTACGGTCTTAAAACCCCAAATTCCTTAGTCTTCGGGTAAACTACTTACAAACAGATTAGTGATGTTTTCTTTGAAAATCGTTAACACAATCTAGATCACATATAATAGAATGACTGCAGGTAATAAGATGTTTGCACTAGCTTTAAGTCACTAGTAACCGTAATATTTATAGATTGATTTATTAAAGTGTTCATCGCCAAGTCACTATATTATTATAATAAATTATAAAATATACCACATACGGTAACAAATTTTTTATGATTAACTAATTAAATGGGCTATCTTAAATTGGACTAAGTCTCTACAACAGCTCAAAAATTTTGCGAAGGAAAGACTTGCCTTTTTTCATTTAATGTTTTTGTGGGATGTTACATTTTTTATTACCAAGCGTTTAATGCATTTGCATGAAATGCATTTGCATGAAATGCATGCAGCATTACATTTAATGTAGTTATTTTCTAATTAGTACATAATATATAGTATTCAATATTGCAACATAATATTATAATATATATATAAGGTACACAATAATAAAAATATAATAAATAAATGTCAAAGACATGAAAAAAAAATGGTTTTGAATTGTTAGTACACAAAGTAGTTAGTACTATAAATAAAGTTATTATGGATACTCACGTTCTGACTAATCCGGGATGGTAACTATTTAAAAATTATATCATACTGTAACAGATTCCACATTCGATTTAAACGCCCATTGCTTGAGAAAGTAATTAACTTTTTATTAAATCGTTTTACACTGCATATTAAGAACTTAAACAAATTACATAAAGGATTTAAATCATAATTAGTTCACGCACAAAAGACGATCGTTTCGTCGCATTGATACGAGCCAAGCGCGGCAGACTCCGCCCGCCGAGCTATATTTAGCAGTTCCTCGCGATTTCACTTTTGCTATTTCTATTTCATTCTTAACCGCTTGACCTCACTTACATTTTAGAGCACATATCACTGCATTTTTCTATCGTTCATACAAAATTTGGCTAAGTAAAGATCGTGTCAAAGTTAAAACAGGAACAACACAACCAACGTGTCGTTTTTAAAAATTTGTTAGAAGAGGTGCTAGTTGTCTGATATTTGTAAACGTCTTAATGGACGGCTTCCTACTTTTGTCATTTGTTAGGTACTAAATTGAAAAGAGCACTCGAGTCGTTTTTCGAACTGAATGGGAGGAGGAACACTAAGTATGTAAACCTTACTAATATTATACTTACTATTATAAATGTGAAAGTTTGTGAGGATGGATGGATAGATGTATGGATGAATGTTTGTTGCTCTTTCACACTAAAACTACTGAACGTTAATCTTGTCACTCACTGACTCACTGACCGATCATCAAAATTTTAGGGCATTTCCAGCAGACACAGAAGCTTCAATTTAGAATTCAATTAGTTTTCAGTGTATATATCAAGGAAAAACTAAATTATTTTGCTATTTCGACCCAGTTTTATAGATACATCAACTGCATACATAACTTTATAATCCTATATATTTATATGGGATTACAAAGTTATGTATGCAGTTGGTAATAACTTTGTAACCCCATACAAATATAAAGGATTACACAGTTACATTTGAATTAGTGTACCTGTATATAAACATGTTTAACATATATAATATAATGGAATAATAGGTGTGGCTAGGTACAATATCGACAAAGCTCCTGCTCGACCAGTTTCATAACTTTGTTTTTGCACCAGGACGCCTCAAAATCGATTTCATTTTTTTTCGATTTCTCAACCCGCAATAACTCAAAAGTACGCAGAGATAAGTAAAAAGTATCTTCGCATGTGTGATCGCTATCTTGACAACTTTTAAGAATTTAGAGAAATTAACAAAAATTTTATTTCTTCCGTAAAAAAAAAAGTAATTATTTTTTTAACTACAAATAGTCATGGTAGGATAATAATATTTTTTTGTCTTATTAGTTATCCTAGTGTTAAACAACAATAAAATTTTCGTGCCTCTAGCATCAATGTCCATGTTTTATTAAATCGGGACCACTGCGTAGGGTTTTCTTTCAAAATTTTTAATTTTGCTGTATAAACGTTTGGAAGCGCCCAATATGTACCAGCTGTTTAGGGAATTGTTACGGTTACAGGCATTGCACTTACACTAAAATTAAATTCCATATGGATGTCTAAGCTACATATATTTCCAAACATATTTATATGTATTACTGTGTAATTTCTTCCGTATCTTTTCTTTTGGCGGCAATCGACTGCCTATCTCCGGAGCACTGTATGACGAAGAGCGAAGCGGCCACGCGGGCAGTCAGGTCCGCTTGGTTTAACTCGTGTGCCCACGTGACTCGACCCCAACGTAAAAGCTGCAAACGAGACTAGTTAGAAGTTTCACAACAAGTACAGTAGCGGAAGCTCAGCCGTGTTCTTGAAATTTTTACCTACGATTGAGCGTAGCTGAGCGGAGCACCTAGGGCTGGTACGTCTACAAAGAAAGCGTTGCGCAAGCGTCGCGGCACAATTATCTTAAAACTCGTTATGGCTCCCCTTCAAGGTGGCAATAATGATGGTGGATATTATAGCCAAGGTATTGACTAAGGTATGAATTAATTATAATTTTCTAAATAATTCCCCTTTTCAATTCGGCAAATTTTTTAACTATTTCTCTACTCAATCTTTTTAATTTTGAAGTCGGTCTAGGCTTTGCCTGTCCTATTACTGCACTATATTTTGTATAATTTGATGAAATGGCCAAGCAAAACGAGCAGACGAATCGCCTGATGGTTTAGGTGATTATTGCCGTCAATGGACACTCGCAAAATCATTGTTATTCTTCGTTGGTCATAGTTAGTCTAGATATTTTGTAACTTTGGAGAATGAAATAAATAAAATTTAAGTAACCCCCTAATTGTTAAGCAGTGAGCGAGCTGATTATGATAGTGTCCGGGTGGTTAGGTCTGAATGTCAAAATGTACTGATCTACATAACGTACGTACTTTAAAAAGAACTTTTCCCAAAATTACCGATTTTCTATAGGTCTTTATTATTAAATGTCGGAAATGAAACTGACAAATTTATGTACCTACAGTTGCGTACAGTCACTGTCTTTATTTTTAAGTTAACAAAATAATATCACATTCTATAAATTGGCAAACGAAACAAAAACACAAATCCTATATTATACTTAAACTATTTAAATGTGATGCTACATTAGTGTAAACGCTTTTTTAAAGTAGTGATATTTTCTAGAAATTGGATTTCAGTTATTTCACCGGATTGGAATTCATTCAACTGGTTTTTATAGTTCTTGTCAAATAAAATGTCCCGCCGTCGTCTAGTAACACCACTAAACAATGAATTTTTAATTTTAGTGTCTTGAAATTTCGCCTCTTTTTTTAGTTTATACAAAAATCTCACCTACCTATGTACCACGTATGCCGCACAAACCTATCCTAGGTTTGTGCGGCATACGTGCGTTCAATCTCCTATGCCAGCCCTCGACAGCATTATTCGTACGATGCTTATCATCTCCGCATCCAACAAAAGGCGCACACAAACTCATCCATTGCTTGGAAAAGTACTTTTGAAATTTTATCATTTCTGGAGATTGGGGGAACAGAGCTTCCAAAGATACCCATGCACTTTGATTTTTTTTCTTTGGTAATAAAGGTAAATTAGCATACATTCTAATTAATGCTCTATTTTCCATAGTGGCGGTTACCTTTAAATTTTTAACTTGTTTCCATACTGCTCTGTTGTAATGATAGTAACAGCCGCTGATCAAAACAGACGGAAAAACCTCTTTTACGCCATTGATTATAGCGATTTCGAAGTCGCACTTAAATAATTCGATTTTCAAACCGTCTGTCCTTCAACAGATTGAACATCCTGGTGTACGTCTCCTGAGATTTGTTGGGCAAAAGCACGTACACAATTGGTACTACATTCGTTGTGTCGTTATTTCTGCTAATGTCAATGTGTACAGTTAAAAGCTGATAAAACGGTTTAGGGGTTCTTTTGAAAGTTCCATCGCCATACTTCATTTTGTTTTTATTGTCATTATGCAGTAACTTTCTGGCTTGTTTAGTCGAAAAAACCAGGATCTTCTCTTCCATACCATCTTCGATGACAAGGAAATTGTCAGATGTCATTTGAGGAATTTTCACATCGGCCAACCGATTAAATTCAGTTCTATTCTGATTTAAAATATTGTGTCTTTTTCTATAAAGGGAACTTTTTTTTCCTCAAACGATGGCATTATTGATTGTCCTGAACCTTGAAAGACAGAAAGTTGTTTTTCAAAAACCTTTTTTACTGATGTCATATTTATAGATATCGCCTTTTTACAGGTATCAACAAATATATCCATTTGGTTTTGGTTAAAATGCGGTCGACACGCATGCTTACTTTTCCTAATTATAGTAGTTTTTTCAGTATTTAGTGTGACCGAAGCCGAGCACTCACTTCGATTGATGCACCTCCACATACTAGTACCAGATTTATTGTGGTAAGAAAAGTTGTACCTATGTCCATCGTGCACCAAAGTAGGTTTCCCTTTTTGATTCTCTATAAATTTTAAGGTATTATCCATTTTAACGCACAACAGAAATAAATTATGTATTACTCAGTCTGTAAAAATACTGGAATGACAAGGTGTCAGGAGAATGTATTGTTTTTCAAGTGTCATTACAAAGTTATAAGTGGCCAGTAAAACTCTTTTCATCGCACGCTATGTTTATACGCAATTCCCATACTTATAGATAATGGAGCTGAATGTACCCTTTGTGTTAGGCTTTACGGATTTCCGACATTTAATAATAAAGACCTATAGAAAATCAGTCATTTTGGGAAAAGTTCTTTTTGAAGTACGTACGTTATGTAGATCAGTACATTTTGACATTCAGACCTAACCACCCGGACACATGATAAATTATAGCTAAGAACACTCACGATCATGTCAGCTTTCAAGTAAAAACTAGATCAAAATCGGTTTACCCGTTTGAGAGCTACGATGCCACGGACAGACACACAGACAGACACGTCAAGCTTTTAACACCCCTCTTATTGCATCGTAGGTTGAAAGAACCGGCCAATTGCGAGTCGGATTCGCGTAGGAAGGGTTCCGTACAAAACGGCTAAAAATTCACGTTTGTTTGTATTAAATATTAAAATTATTCCGTTTCTTTAGTATTTGTTATAGCGGCAACAGAAATACATCATCTCACTTCTGTGAAAATTTAAACTGCCTAACGGTTCATGAGATAGTAATAGGGTCTGGTTTTACCTTTTGGTTACGGAAAAATAAAAAATGGAAAAGTGCACTTGTGGTGCAATCACGGAGCTCGTGACAAACTAAGCCCGCGGCCAACGTGCGGACGCTGCGACCATAACTGGGGCCACAACGATTTGATCTTGATCAAAATACCGACGCCATACGGATCTTGAACCACGATGTGGGCCATCATTTCAATACCTACTGCCTACTGGCTCTTCTTCACGTTGACCATCTTGATGTCCATAACGCTATAGGCCATCGTGTAGATAAAGGCCCTTCTTCACGTTGGCGACAATCTTGGCGGATATTGTGGCCGAGGTGTTGGCCAACAGTTTGTGAAGGCATCCCCACATTGGAAGGTCGTTCAGTATGCTTTAGTTCGGGTCGAGGTGCGGACGTATTTATTAAAACTAGAGGTCGTCGTGTGGTGGAAATTCGACCATAATTCATATTTAAAAAAATATTATCATTCTGCACATCTATATAATTATGTATAATACGTGAAGCGAAAATTTCAAGTACAGATTTACGAGAATTGTGCGTACGGATGAGAGTGAAATTTGGCACAATTATGGATTTGGTTCACACATACACACACGTATGCATTATCGTCAATGCCTATGAGTTTTGACGTTCGGTTTTATCATGAAAAATACGAGTAAAATTTTATTTCTCGTAATTATAATAGAACAGGACTGATATTATTTTAATTATTACATTAATTATAGTTTGAAATTATTATCGCTACCTCAGTTAGCTCACATTACCAACCGCTAATACCGTGCGTTTGATATAATTTTATTACAGGTTGACGTTTGTCAATCTGTCACAAGACTTTTTTTTACTTTTTCTATCTAAGAGGCAAAATAATAAATAAGAATGTATATGTTTCAATATGAAAAAAAATATAGCTGTCTCTCACATTATCGCGCTCGATAAGCGACATCATATCGCGAAATATGTGTAAACACGTGAAAAAAAAATACGTGAAGTAAAAATCACGTTTTCACGGTTTTGGACCTATTTTAAGGGCCATTCTCAAGGTCCAGTCTGCAAATCCAGCAGCCTGTCAATAATTTGTTTATATCTTTTCATCTGTTATCTGTAAATAGTAGTAAATATCCAGGCGGATTTACCAGAAGGCTAAATAGGCTCAAGCCTTGGGCGGCAACTTTTAGGGGGCGATAAATGTTCCCTAAACATTTTTTTGTCTTACGGAAATATAAAAAACATTATTATTTGTATAAAAATATTATTCTCGACAATACAACAAACAAAAAAATTGTTTCGTAGGTACTGTTCAGTATAATAATAATATCTATGGACGCTTAATACCACGTCAATCTGGTCCGTGGTAAGTTCTCGAAGAACTTGTGTTACGGGTACCAACGAAAATATATTTAACACTTTTATATTATACATATATTTAAGATTTTTACTATATTATACTCATATTTAATACACATCCATTCGGCGGGATTCGAACCCGCGACTCTCGGCTTGAGTACCAACACACTCAACCACAGACAACTGAGCCACAGAGGTCGTCATACTTTATACTCTACACTTTACACTCTAACGTCTGAATACAAAAAATACTAAACGCCCTGTAAACTATACTTTTGCGGTATTATACGATGCAAAATATTCTAAAATATTCAATATTAACTATAATACACAATAAAATTCAATATTTTTCAATTATATTTTCTTTCGGTATTGAGAAGATAATATGCGACTCTGCAGATTTTGACAGTGTTTTACTGTGTATCATTTGTTTTGGTCCACAGGGATTTATCCTATAGAAACCTGTAAAATTAGAGTAATTTTTTCTCGCTCGCTTAACTCGCTATGCGTATCTAAGAGGCAAAAGAACCCTAAAAATTTAAATACAAATTATGGTCTAATTTCGGCCACAGGGTGATCTCTAGTAAACTTTAACTGTCTCTAATTTCATATAGCGAGATAACATAATAACTATATGTGTCATATAATTTTTTGAGTTCCCTGGATTCCGCATGGATGCTATCATCAGGTCACCACTTTGGTGACAACGGGACCAACTTCGGATTACACCCTTTACATAAAAAAACGGTCAACAGACGGCAGAGTTATCGTTGAACATACAAAAAAAATAAACAAAATATATAATACAGCCGAACCGATAACCGCCTCCTTTTTTGGAAGTCGGTTGATAATTAATTAATTATATTATTATTAAAAATAAGGAAAATAAAATTTTACTCATGTTTGAAACGGGAACGTCAAAACTCATAGGGATTGACAATAATGAATTGACCATAAATCGATATAGTTTTGACAATTCAAATACTCGTTTGTGTTTGACGGCAATTCGAAAATCAATTTGGTTTGAGCTAATAACTTTCTCGATGTGACAACAATATCGATTAAATTTTTTTAAGGGTACAACACAAAAAATTTCAAACACAATGTGTCCAAACTGTCTTTAGCTTCTAACTACACTATGTTTGTGTATGTGTGAACCAACTCCATGGTAGTGTATGTTGCTGATATTTTTACATGTAGTCATCTACCCTATTGTCGCCAACGTGAAGAAGGGCCTTACCAAGGTATGCACAATTCCCTGATCTACAAGTCATGGCGACGCGGCGCGGCATGACACTACATACTTCTATTTGAGGTTTCGTTAGCGGCCGTGTGAATATCGCACCTGAAATTCCTCCTCAAGCCGTGCCAGCAACACTGCTTCCTTTGGTTCTAAGTATCGGTCCATACAGGCCAGCATTAATATTGGTGATTTAAGAGCTTCAATTCCAAAACATATTGCTGCAACAAGGAATAATTTTGTTTAAGTATTTTTAATAAACATTAATTTTAATAACGATGACTTATTAGTGGTAACGAAAATAAAAGTAGTTAATATTTTTATATTAGGCCTAGTCGATGTTAAAGTTCCGACCGAAAAAATTATTGTCATAACTTTATGGAAAGTCGATCTTAGTAATATTTTTGGTACGACAACTATCTAAAAAAAACCCGGCCAAGTGAGTCTGACTCGTGCAGGTGGGGTTCAGTACCATTATACCAATATTTTACATATTTACTTATTACTTTCGTTATTTTTGTGCGAATAATAATAAGCGCATTTAACAAGTTATCACTATAACTCCTAAACTAACATTTAAGTAAACGTTATATTTAAGCCGATATAGTTTACCTAAATAAAAAAATCGTCTTAGCAACCTCTCAATGTTTTTAAAATACCTACTAATGCTACCCCACACTATGGGGTAGACGCGAAGAAACATCCCACTTTACGTGTAGGGAGGTACCCCCAAAAATATATTTCGTGATTTTATTTTAACTTAAGTTTACACTTTGCTGACGTGGTAAATACACATATCCATGCAAAGTTCCATATCCCTAGCACACAGAGCGCGTGTACCGACAGTGCTTCTCAAGTTTAAAAGGTGGTGTCACTCTTCGTTGCGGGCGTCACATTTGCCTATTGTTTTATAATCTGAGGGTATAACAATCAAATATATTTTCAGAATTTACAGAAAAACATAAATTTCATTGCATCTTACCATTTAAAGACGCAAAGTCGTACGAAAGAAAATGTCTGGCCAATACAGCTCTTGTCTCTGCTGTTACTGGTGGCGGCTCAAAGTTTTTCGTAACTTCTTGTTTGATATTAAATCTTTTTTGAAACCAATCTATGACAGGATCCCATTTCTTTTCTTGTAAGTTTCCTAAATCTTCCTCCTTAAAAATAAGAGAGGTATAACAATCAAGTATATTATCAGAGTTCATTAAAAAAAAACACTAAAAGAAATTCTTCCAGACAGTAGCAACTACTTACCTCTGAATAAAACAAAAGAGTATCAGTTTCAATCATATCTAATAGGTAACTAGCAATATCATGGGGTTTTAAGTTCCCAGGATTATCTTGCGCTGTATTACATAATGCAGTCTGAAACGAAACAACTTTTAAAATATCTTTAAACACTGCTGCACTGCACATAAGCTGTTATAGTTCCTCCCCTACATGTAGTGGGGATGATTTTTTTTTTCTCACGTCTACCCCATAGTGTGGGGGAGGGGTATCATTAGATAGGTATTTTTTGTTAAAATAGGCCACCCCCTAAAAGCTAACTCTAAAACAACTGACTCGAAAAATCTAAAAAAAACCTGATGGTAGTCCATATAATGAACATCAATGGAAAACTAGAGGCTTATATAGCTTTGTTAGTTTAGAAGTCATAGAGACTTAACTTATAAAATATGCTTACTTAGAAATTTTTTATGTACACTAGAGAATGCATAAAGAAAGAAAAAATGTACTCTTGAGGGGATTATTTCACAAAATTGTAGTGAATCCAGGTTGTATAATATTGTTGTTGCAAGCACCTGAATGTTTTTTTTATATTTTCATTTCATCTTGTCTTGTCTTGACTATTGATTCAAAGTTAAATGAGCTACTTATTAATGTCATATTAGCACCCACACTTCAGTTATATTATGATACAATTCTTATTCATAACTATTCATAGCTTCTATTGTGGTAACTCAATAAAAATAATTTATAAAATAGACTTATTCTCAAATATATACCAAGTGCATTATGGGCTGTAGAATGTGTTCCCTCTGCGCATCCCACTCTACGGAAATAGCTCGAGCCAGCTGCTCAGTATTTACATTTAATACCTTTCCACTTGGTGACTTTAAACGTCTGTGGTCTAATGTAACTTCCCATTTTTTTTCATTCTGGACTATTCCAGTTTTTCTATAAAATCTTTTATGAGTTGCTGAAAGGTTTTAATGCGAAATAAAAAATATGTGGTTAATATTTTATATTTAACCTAGAAATAAATATATTAATAAAATTGGCATTAAAGGTAATTATAATCATCATAAAAAAGCACGAGCAAACAATTACTAGAATAATAAACTAAACCAATAGTTAATAGTAACTAGTAAGGAACCTTTATTGGTTTCTAGTAACTAGTGAGGTATATTGGTTTAGTTTATTGAGTAATACGTAAAATAGCTACCGTAACATCGGAAATTATTCCAAATAAACTTCGACTGAGGTGTGCAAATTATTTTTATTGATGTAGAAAACATGATGCAGGGACTGCAGGACATAGATGTTATGTACTACTACTGAAACTACAGGATAAAAAGTTTTTTTTTTTTTTCCACTACCAATAGGTATGAGAAATAGCAAGTTCGAGTAAATTTAAATGTAGGAAAATTTATTTTATTTATTCTTCTTCTACTTTCGTATCTTGAATTTTTTTTAATTATGGCTTAGGCTGGGACTATATGCTCCGAAATCCGGAATGCCGGAGAAAATTAAAAGCACTGAAAATACAAATCTGGACATAAGCAATAGAGTTGATAATTGAACACATGAGTGTCAAGTCAAATGTCAATGTCATATATGACAGTTCATTACTCGAAACTTTGATTTTCTGTTCTATTGTAGCAGAGATTTATTTTCAATGTTCTGAATTTTCATCGGCGTACCGGATTCCGGAGCATATAGTCCCAGCCTTAAGGCTGAGATTATAAGCTCCGAAATCGGAACGCCGGTGAAGCTTCAGAGCACTGAAAATACAACTCTGCATTAATACAATAGGTTTGAAAATAGAATACATGAATGTCGAGTCAAATGTCAATGTTATATAACAGCACGACACTTGAGACTTCCATTTTCAACACTATTGCATTAACGCAGAGTTCTATTTTCAGTACACTGAAATTTCACCGGTGTTCTGGATTCCGGATGAAAGAAATGACAGCTAATTTCTATGCTTAAAAGTCTGCCACTTTCTGCGCAGGGGAAGGGGGGGGGCGAGGAACGCACACAAAAACTGATTACACACTAATGCATTTTCAATCACGTTGTTACGCACGCACACGTAAATATTGTCAATGACGAACATAAACTATACGCAACATGTACAAACAGACATAGTAAACCATTCTGTCAACGTACAACACATGATGCCTGTTTTAATTTCATTGAAATCCGTTTAGTAGTTTTTGCGTGAAAGAGTAACAAACATTCATTCATCCATCCTCATAAACTTTTACATTTTTAGTAGTAGTGTACATTTCACTACATAGTAGTAGGATTCCCCTTTTAAATTCGGCTAAAATTATGATAATTTCCTAGTAGCTCTCCATCTACTTAAAAACTGTGTTTTATTATAATGAGTGCGTGACAAAACTTTTAAGCTATTAAATTATTTCTAAGGGGTATTACAGACGGCGAGGATACCTATATATAAAATATCGGCTTGTTATACAATTTGTTAGAACTATTACAGTCGGCTAAGATACTACACATATTCATATTACGTACATACTTTAATATGAAATAAATATTCAGGCATTCAATGATACAAAATTATATTTTATTCGACATCGCGTCTGTGACGTCCTTAAGTCTGCAGAAAAATTGAAATAAGTTAAACTGAAAATCTTCTTAAATCTTTATTTAAAATGTATTTAAAAAATTATGTACAAAAATAATGATTTTGGAAACACGAATTTTCTTTTGATACAAATAATTTAAACTGATTTTTGTTTTACTACAATATTTAATTTACAATTTCTTTTACACCCTTTTATTAATCGCCGAACTCATCGATATTTAAATATCGATACTAGCGTTGCTTGAATAAAAATGACATTTGTCATACACTGACAGTCGATTTCCTTTGTGTGATGTTGCGTATGACAATATTTTCGTTGCGTGCGTAACGATGGATTGAATATGCATTAGTGTGTAATCACTATTTGTGTGCGTTCCTCGTCCCTCCCGCAGAAAGTGGCAGACTAGCACCCGGTTTCTGAAAGGCTAATCAAATAGTTGATGAACTAACACGTTCTTGAGTTAACAGGCTTGGTAAATAAATTTCCGTTTCTGAAACGCTGATTAGTGAAAAATTTAGTAATCATTGATCCAATTGACATGACACATACAAGCACATGCAAACCTTAAATAGCTTTCCAGAAACCGAAAACAGCGCTTGACATGTTGTTTGACCATTCGTTTGACATTAGTTTTGTTAACTAACACGTTGATCAAATCAAACGGCTGATCAAGCTTTTTGCAACTCAATTTACACTTGACAAGAGATTTGACCGCTGATTAATTTTGGCGTTGATTAGCCTTTCAGAAACCGGGGGTATTTCACATAGAAATTAGCTGTCATTTCGTCTCCGTTTGGTCGGATGCTCTAAGAAAACCATTGATATCAGTTTTGCCAAGGAAATCAATGTGACGACGTTGTTTTTGTAGAACCTCCATATTTTGGGTTATTTCAGTTCTGAATGTGTAATATTGGTAGAATATTGACCATTAAATATTCGTTAACGTGCACAAGTGTGGGCAAGTGGTACAACTTCTAAAAACGTGCTATTTTGTGTTTCCCGCCAAAACTCCCTAGGAACTTTCAGTAAAGCTTCTACCACTTGACTGAATCGACTGACATGACTCATGGACTGTACTGATTATATATTTGGACTTTTACTAGACTTTAGACTTGACTTGTCTAGTTGGCACTAATCCATTCAACATATTGCGCCGGAAAATGCTGGCAAAGTGAAACAGAAGTAGGTGTAAGGTAGGCGTAAGGTAGGTCCAAGGTGGATTATCGTCCATGCAGGTGGTGGTATGATTTTTATACCGAACGCACAAATTTTATTTAAATAGCAGACGAAAAACGCCAACTATCATGACGACATGAATAAAAGAAATTTTCAAAAGTGGCTTACAGAAAAACTCATACCTACCACTACATTGAATTGTGGTCATGAATAATGCACCTACCACACAGTTAAAGTAGGAATTCAGGACAGGATCAGAAAAAAATAAATACCTATTTACAAAGAAAGGGACAGAAAGACATAAGACATATATAGATAAAAATTATATCTCAATGTTATTATATAAAATAAAATCAGATAATATTTTATAAATAACATATTTTCTAGTGAACAATAAACAAATTACTGATGTAGGAAAAGGGATTTTATTCTCTATCAATGAATCGAGGAAATGGGTGCGGTTGTAAAGTGGACAAGTAAAGAACAGATGGTTGATATCCTCAATTTCAGTACCACACACACAAGCGGGACTGGCAATGATATTAAACCTAGCGAGATGGTGGAGAACAGTGTGACCGAGCCTTAATCGTGAAATAATGCTACAACATTTTCTATTGAAATCCGTCTTATAAAACCATGGTTTTTCCAAAATTTCCTTTTTGCCCACAACTTTGATCATAAGACAATTTCCATGATGCGTCTAAATAATTTTTGGCAAAGTTAATAAATCTAAATAGTATTTTATAAGGAACTAAATCTCCACATGTTAACGCATCATTAGCAAGAGAATCAGCTCTAACATTTCCAACAATTCCACAGTGGCTAGGGATCCAAGCAAATGTTATTAAATAATCTTTCTTGATACATTCTGTTAGTAACTGCCTAATACCAAATATAACAGGATGCTGTTGCTTAATTTTAAATGGATTTTTGATAAGGGCTTGAATAGCACTTAGAGAATATGTAAAGACAATGGACTTTTTAAGTTTTGCTAGTGAGAATATATAAATATTCTAGAGCTTTTAAAATACCTAAACACTCCCCAGAGAATACAGTACATTCAGAAGGAAGTTTGATTTTTTGTACTATATTATTATATTGAGAGTGAAATATGCCTTCCCCGACATGGCCATTAATTTCATGTTTTGACGCATCTGTGAAAACATAATGATAGTCCCTAAATCTTGTTTCAACAATTCTATTGAATTTAGAATTATCCTTCAATGAATTTTTCTATACCAATGCTAACAATATTTGGAGTAAGTGCCTCATATGAGGAAGAAAAAATTGGTAATTTACAAGAGTTATGTACAGGAGCAGAAAGCGATTTAAATTTAAAGTAACTTACAATTAAACACGGATTTTGTTTTTGTAACCAATACGAATTGTTAGAAACAAAATAAGCAAGTTGTTGAAGCTTTGCAATAATTGGATGATCATTAAGTTGCAGGCATCGGAAGAGATATTTATCTGATAGATACTGACGACGCAAATACAGAGGAGGGTCACAGCATTCAACCTGTAAAGCGTTAATCGGGCTAGATTTCATGGCGCCGCAAATAATCCTAAGGCATTTACTTTGAATTTTATCTAGTGCTTTAAATCCCGACTTACACCCGGGTGCTAGCAGGAATGTGTCATATTCTATATTATATATTATTTTTAAGTAAAAAGGATGAGCACCCCACCAAACAATATGAAATTATTAAAGAGCACAAAGAGCCACCGGCTTATGAAATCGATCTTATATTAGAAGAGCATGGTTATAAAGTGGTAAGGCTCTCCCCTTAACACTGCGAGCTTAATCCGATAAAGCTAATATGCAGTCTTTTAAAAAGGCGAATTGTTAAAAAAATGTGGGCCAAGAATATAATAAAATTGTGCAAATAACAGAGGAAGCATTTCCCTCTATAACAGAAGAAAAATGGAAAAATGTGCGCACGTAATAAAAATTGAAGGAAAATATTACGCTGAGGGCCCAGCCATTGATGAACAAACTGATAGATTTATCATTGATGTGGGAGTCGACAGCTCTGATGATGAGGTTGAATATGATGAAGATGGAGACGATGAGAGCATTCTGGGTAGAAGCCCATTAGATGAGCATAATTTTTCAAAACCTATGTGTTAAGGAACTTTACTTAATAAAACGTTACTAAAATTATATTTAGAAGATTTTATTAATCTCCTCTCAATTAAAAAAAAACTCATGAAATGTGTTTTTTATAGAACTAGCTTTTGGCTGCGGTTCTACCTGCGTAAATACAGTATCACGCGGGAACCGTACATTTTCCTGCGATAAAAAAGTAGCCCAAGTCCATCCCCGTGGTCTACTCTATAACTGCACCATATTTCATCAAAATTAGTTCAGTAGCTTAGAAGTATATTCGACGCAAACAAACCCTTCTTCTTAATAAAAGTATATACTAATTATTATTTATTATATATATACCTGATATTTTAATATTTGTTAGGAATTTTAAAAAATCAAAGTAGTAATTAAAAATTTAAATGCTTTTCCCTAAATAATAAAGGCAAGATTAAGTGTGGAATGTAGTAACACTGGACAACACTATTACCAACATAACGGCAAAGGAACTATTTGATGAAAAGCTCTAAACTTATTTATATAAAATCTCTACGGGCCATACTAACGGATTCCGGAGCATATAGTCCCAGCCTTATGTGAGACTTACGGCTTTGATTTTAATAGGTACTCCTTCTATGTATAATCTTCTTCCTGGATCTATATTGTCTATATTTTGTACTTTTGACTTTTGTAGTTTTGTACTTTGCTTGGAGTCCATAAGTCCATAAGGGTCATCTGACCATCCAGCCTGCAAGCCCAAGTTTCAGTAGTTGTACTAATCATCTATGAGCCCAAGGTCGCGGACTTGTAGGCAAAAATTATAAATTATTGACTAATTGACTAATTACTGTTATGAGTACCGGTGCTCGATCTGCTGGATGGGCCGTGAGTATGACGCTAGGGCCATATTAACCATCCAGCCTGCAAGCCTAAGGCCGGAAACTTACAGGCAAAAATTATAAATTAGTACCGGTGCTGGATTTGCTGGATGGGCCGTGAGTAAGTCGCATTAGATGAGTATCTATCTTTGTAGTCTGTCATCTATGGTCTATGGTATATTGCATTTATGCATAGCGGTGCTTGGCAATTTACGCCAATTTTATTTATTTTATAAAACATCGCTAATAAATAGTAATATAATTTTGTTAGAAGTGTTTAGATCATTTAGCAAGACAATCTAACGGAGTGATTTGGTTTTTAAATATTATTTACTATGGATAACTGCTTAGCAATATTTTTTAAGTGTTATTTCGTATTGGCGGTAATAATATTATTCTGAAACAAATAACGCGTTGTATTTGCTTAAATCTAAATAGTATATAATTATTTATATTATATGAATTTATAGTTATTATCATAGATCATTTTTGAAACAGAAATATCCAGAATCTTGCTAAAATGAATGACAAAGTTGCTGCTGGTTCATCAACATGGGAGAGTCCTACAAGCCTTAGCGACTCCTCGCCAGAAATTCAGTCATCTCCAGGTGGCAGTGGTGAAACTCCACAAACTCCCGGTGCTCCAGTACCGTTAGCGGCACATCTTGTACCTGATCTCCATCCTGAATTATTACAACAGGGTTGGCGCAAGTATTGGTCCAAAAGGGAAAATCGACCATATTTTTGGAACAAAATCACAGGTGAATCAATGTGGGAATTACCAGCCGTTAAAAGAGACTTTGATCCTATCACAGATCCACTTGGTATATGTCATAATGGACCTCCTAACACTGGTAACATGACTCCAAGTGCTAATAAACGACGACCGTCAGAGGATAATGGACCACCCCCTAAGAAGTTTGTTTTGTCTGGTCCATGGGATCTGGATGTGCCAACTAATGTTGTTATTTATGAGAGACCTCCTACAATATGTCCGCATCCGCATCCTGAGATAGAGGGCTTTAGATTTACATTGGCTAACAAACTAAGACAGTGCTTCCAAGAGCTTTGTCACACAAGAGAAGGTATAGATGCTCCAAAAGACTCTTTTAACCGTTGGTTCATGGAGAGAAAAGTAAATGATCAAGGAGGTTCAGACCCACTGCTTCCAAGTCACTGTTTTCCTGAAATATCTCAATCTATGTATGAGGAGATCATGAATGACATCCCCATTAAACTGACACATCCAAAATTTACTGGAGACGCTAGAAAACAGTTAACACGCTATGCGGAGGCAGCCAAAAAGATGATCGAATCAAGGAATGCTTCACCAGAAAGTAGGAAAGTAGTTAAATGGAATGCAGAAGATACATTCCAATGGCTCCGACGTACAGTTGGAGCCACATATGATGATTTTCAAGACAGATTAGCTCACTTAAGGGTATGAATATTTTTAGCCATTATCTAAATCATATTTTATGGGAAGAAGTTATAATATGTCATAATAAAATAGTATAAATGCTTACTTCGGTTTAGCACTGATAAAAATTAACTATTTTTAGAAGTAAAGAATGAAAAGTTATAACTTATACAGGTGTCTCAAATTGCGAGAGTTGATTGTTGAAGTTTTTACAATATTCTTACTTTCTACAGAACCCTCAGTAGGTGGGCCTGACTCGCTCCTGTGTGGTAAGGGTTCCCTAGGTCATGTCCGTCTGTCTGTGTTTGGCTACCGTCCAAACGGTAAGTGCTAGAAAGATGAAACTTTGCATGGATATGTGTATCTACCACCCTGACAAAGTGCTAAAATAAAATCACGAAAAAGTATATTTTTGGGGTACCATAAAGTGGGATGATTTTTTGTATAGTGTGGGATATCATTAGATAGATCTTTTAAAAACATTAAGAGGTTGCTAAGATAATTTTTTGATTTAGGTATCCGTTTGCAAGATATTTTAACTTTAAAGCAGATTTTTTTGTTAAAATTTGTCAATAAATCCAGTTGTTGATATTACACTATTACTTACTTAGGACACCCCATTTCGCACTTTACACAGTAAAAAAAAACTTTAACATATGTACTCTATGATTTGTTTTTATTAGCTCAGATATTAAATTTGGTAGATATCGGGCAGTTTTGAAATATTTTACATAAAAACTTTCAACCCTTATTTTAAACTCTTAGAGGGTGAATTCTAATAAAACCTGTAACATGTATGGTAATAGATATTAGTCCTGATTATTTGTGGTTATAGACATTAGTCCTGATGTTGTGTTACAAAACTTACTTCCGGATAGATATTAATAATATTATTTAAGTTCGTGTCTATTTTTATTAATCATAGAATATGATCTAAAATAATATTTAAATGCTAATATTAATATTTAAAACATATTTACTATTTATAAACATTCAACTGTTAATATTCATAAAATGTATAAAAATTATGTAATATAATTAGGTAACAGTAAAATGGGGTCCACTCTACTACTGATTGCTGACCAATAAAGGTTATTCTATTCAACTAGTGTACCTTTTTGTTGTTGCTGCCGCTGACCTGATTCCTATTTCAGTTGATGGATATTCTATTTTAAACTTCTACAGACTAATATCTTGAAAGTTGGGAAAATATGCAATAGTATGATAAAACCACCCATTACAATACAAGGCAATAAATGGGCGAGGTCAACTCAAGAAAAGGCTAATACTTTTGCAGAACACCTTACAAAAATATTTAAGCTTAACGAAGCAGATGAATCATCTTCCGAAGATGATATTGACCTCACTCTTAATCAACCCTTGCAAATGGATTTACCACTAAAGCCAGCTATTCCAAAAGATATCAAGAGACTAATAAAAAAGATGGAAGACAAAAAAGCACCAGGTTTTGACCTTCAGTTTGGATTTAGAGCTGAACATGCAACAGTAGAGCAGGTACATAGGGTCTGTCACACAATAAGAGCGGCTATAGAAAGACATCAGTACTGCACTGGTGTCTTTCTAGAGGTACAACAAGCCTTTGATAAAGTGTGGCATAAAGGATGTACCACCTACCTAATGGATAGAAAATGCTAAGTAAAAGAATATTCCAGTGCATCCCGCTTCTATGATATACGGGCTGGGGTACCACAAGGTTCAGTTTTTGGGCCTATACTCTACACAATAGTTACAGCTGACATGCCTCAAACTGAAGGGTCACTTGTCATAAAAATCGCCTGAAATATCCTGGACTTAGACGCACTGGAACAAGATCCCAGATAATCTTCATAGAGATGTACCTGATGGGGAACAACCTCTGCCGGCCAAACTCCACTAAAAACATCTCCTGAGAGTCGCTGATTGAACGAAAAGAAATGCTAATATTAATATTTAAAACATATTTACTATTTATAAACATTTAACTGTTAATATTCATAAAATGTATAAAAACGTAGGTAACGGTAACGGCAAAATGGGGTTAACTCAACTACTGATTACTGACCAATAAAGGTGATTATATTCTACTAGTGTACCTTTTTGCTGCTGCTGCTGCTGCCGCTGACCTGGTTCCTATTTCACTTGATGGATATTCTATTTAAAATTTTTACAGAAAAATATCTTGAAAGTTGGGAAAATATGCAATAGTATGAAAGCCACGATCAGGTACGACCATTAGCTGACAGGTGTGATGACTGGCATCATCGGAAGTCTGTTTTCGCACAAAAATTTAAAGTGTCAGTTTAAGACAGCATTTTTTGCAATAAATTGCAGTGTTTTTTTTTATTATACTTGTGGCCTATACTAAGCCGTAATAGTTTTCCTTCAAAGTTCATCGCATGGACTACCATCATGAATTTTATTAGATTTTGGAGCCAGCTGTTTAGGTTTTAGAGAGCCAGTTCTTTAACAAAAAAACGCATTCAATCTCGCAAACGGATACCTAAATAAAAAAAAACGTCTTAGCAACGTCTCAATGTTTTTAAAAGATCTATTTAATGATACCACACACTTAGGGGTAGACGCGAGAAGAAAATATCATGCCCACTTTATGTATCGGGGAGGTACTCCAAAAAAATAAATTTATTGTGATTTTATTTTAGCACTTTGTCGACGTAGTAAATACACATATCCATGCAAAGTTTCATCGTTCTAGCTCTAACCATCATTTAGAGGGAAAGCCGAAGACGGACGGACATGACGAAACCGTAAGAGTTCCGAGACGTGAACCCTACAAAAATTAAGAAAAATATATTTTTTATTTTTTAATCGTCTACTATAACTTAGTTATCATAGCTAGTTTTTTTTTTTTTTTCATTTAATTCATTAGCCTTAATGGTATAAAAAATAAAGAAAAAGCTCATTAGCTACATAAAAACTATAAAAACAAAAGCACAAATGAAAAAAAAATGGAAAAAAGAAAAAAGTCGCCAATTCTAAAAAACGAATTCCAAATTTTCGTAAAATATAAATTTTGGAATATGGGTTTCCTTGAAGAAAATATAAGAAAGGATAGAGACTACAACCCCTTAAAGGATCAACATCGACTTAATGATTAACCTATAACCCTGTATATAGTATATAGTGTGCAGTATATATAGATGTGTATACTGCATACGTTATGAGTATATAATAACACTTGAAAATATTACCTCTGCTGACCTGGGGTGCCATGAGGACGCGGCCATTTTAGTTGAGGCAGCCGGTCGGTTTTGTGTTCTCTACGTATGTATCTAACGTATACATGGGTAGAGAACTGGTCGTTCCAACCATATTGGACTCTCTTATATCAAAATTGGCGTACACTCCATGAGCGTAGCGTTTTTGCAGTAGGATGTGGGATTTTAGACCATATACAAAAATGCGCCTTGTTGTTTTTAATATAATAACTGTATTTTGTAAATTGGTGATCGTAAGAAAATTATTTATCCGTTTATAATTAGTTATGTACTTTTTGAAGCTCGAGCATAAAAGCTATGCAATATTCCACATTTACATACATATTTATATTTTACATGTATTTATTTCAGAAACAATGTCAACCACATTTAGCTGAAACTGCAAAGGCATCTGTTGAGGGTATCTGTCTGAAAATCTATCATTTATCTGCAGAATATGCACGCAAAATAAGAGAAAGACATAGTGCCCTACTTAAAGAAAATGGAATTCCTGTGAGTCAAACTAGTTTTAAAAAATTTAAGCATCTTTGGGGTGTAGATATGTCCTAGCTTAAAGTCCAAACACAACAGATAAGATTGTTTTATAATTTTGATAAAAAATAATGTATCACGTGTTTACATTATAGTACAATTTATAATGTAAACGTGTAACTTTTTATTTTCAGGAGCTACCTGCACCGCTTCAGCAGGCTGCATTACGAAAAGTTTGGTGCTACCCTGTGCAATTTGCCCTGCCTGCACCAAGGCCGCCCCTCGTTGAACATTTTCTGGATAGAGATCAGGCTCTGCTGCGGTACCTCGGCGAGACACAAGTCATCAATGCTACATACCTACAAAAACTTGTTAGCTTTATTTTATAAACTCTACAACTTTAAGTTTTAAACAGTTCCAAAAAGCTTAAAAATGTACTTCATAATTGTTTTGTAATGCAATTTAAAATTTTTAGATATAATATTACGCATACAAAAGAAGCGGAGAAGAGATGTGGAGTAGAATACTGGATTTTACTGAATGAATAATTTTGTAGAAATTAAAAATAATATTAACACAAAATAGCTCTATAAATGTCTCGAGGTTAGCGCCTCATCGCTCACTCGTGTGTTTTTCAGGAGCACCTATACCGGTACAGCTGCTTCGACGACAAGAAATTCGAGCACTTTCTGTCGCGCGTATGGTGCCTGCTGCGGCGGTACGCGGCGTGGCTGGGCTCCGGCGGAGACGCGCAGCTGACGCAGATGGCGGCGCCCGTGCCTGTGCTCGAGTGCCTGCAGCGTTGCTTCGGTGTCACTTTCGAGTGCTTCGCAAGCCCACTCGACTGCTACTTCCGCCAGTACTGCTCCGCATTTGCGGATACTGACTCCTACTTCGGTTCTAGAGGGTAAATACTGTTCATATAGTAAAATAAATAATATAAAATTTTACCTTCCAATAAAATTACTATTAAGTTCCAAGACGTCCAAAGTACTTTATGAGAGTACATCGTCTTCTTTCCGTATTACAGTCGCTAGATGTCATTTACCGTTACAGATCAGCTCCCTGCGCCGCCTTCTGGTAAGTCTGTGAAGTAAATGAAAAGCCGTAATGTTTTATATAACTGATCATTATTAATGTCTCATAATGATGAGGCTGAACACCAGGAAGCACTTACCAGGACTTTGGATGTCTAGTAATTTTATTGGAAGGTAAAATTCTATATTATGGTTCCGTATGACGTCCGAAGTCCTTTATGAGAGACCTGTTTGTTATCTCCTGGTGGCTTGTAAATAGTGTTCGACCGAATGTTCGGTTTCGGTCGAGTTTCGGCAAAAAAAACGGATTTCGGTTTAGTTTCGGCGGAAAACCTGCCGAAACTACGACCGAAACCGAAACTGCATTCGGGAATTTTCGCGCTGTGATCGGTCATGTTCGACGTTTTTAATTCCATCTAAGCGACGATGGCATTCGATTAAGTTATTGTGTTACAGGACATGATTTATTTAACTCTGTTGCATTTTCTTCAGATATGGTAAAATTTTTCATTTTAATATTGAAAGTATATTTTGATTTTGCACCTTTACGGTTGGTATAAATAATTCAAAGAACCACTAACTCGCGCTTTGTCTAAACGTCATTTTCAAATAGCTATTGGGCAGCGAGCTGTTTGACTATCTTGCGTTGTGCCTAATTCGCTGAACTACTTCGCTGTAGGTAGGTACACCTAAATCTTATATGACACAACTCGCGTTATGCCTAAAATTTTGTACATAGATTAGAATGATGTAACGTTTGACCATATTTAACTGTCACACCGTACACGACAATGATACTTTTACGATATTCTATTCTCATAACTGTGGGAAAGCCATGCTTCTTAGTTAATAAGGCTAACTCTCGTTACCTACTTCGCGATTTGATTTAGGAATAACGAGAATTAGTCGTTTTATGAATAAGTTATGCCAAGCTTAAATGATTAAAGATACATCGTACATAATAATATAGTTCTTCTACAATAAGCAATTGTAAATATAGTGTTTTTTCGTAAGGTACAAGTTTTACAGCCCTAATACGGCAATAAAACTTGTGTAAAAAATATTAAAGTATGGATCACACTCCACCACGTACCTACTTTAAAATTTCTTCACTACACTCCCGCCGAGTTAAAAAAATATCCAAACCAAGATCATGTCAGGACATGTCTAAGGAGGGATCCGTATCGTAAGTAGCTTTTCTTTGAATTACTTCAAAAGTTATTGTTCGATTGCGTCCAAAACAATTTTCCTAAAGAATTTTTAGCTTTTTTTTTACTCGAAATGGTTAACTTTGTAAAAAAATAATGTATGAAACCTTACTTTTATTTTAAAAGATCTATTCAACGATACCCCGGACGATGGGGTAGAATGAAATAATATTTTTCATGCCCACTTCATATGTATGGAGAGCCGGGGTGGCTCTCCATACATGTGAAGCTAAAATATAAAATTATGATTATTTTATGATACCAAACTAATACCAAATTTTATCCATTGATATTCGTAACTAGCTTTTGCCCGCAGCTTCCCCCGCGTGGAAGAGTGTTCGGGGCAAAAATATAATAAATTTGATAGAAAAGTGGAAAGTGTACGTATTAACCCGCCCACGCTAGTTAACACCTTAACCTTAGCGACCTTAGGCTGGGTCTATATTATCCAGAATCCGGTAGGCCGGGAAAAATTCAGAGCATTGAAAACAGAACTCTGCGCTGATAAGCCGAAAATCCTTTGTGTCGAGTGTCATGACATTGACATTTGACTCTTGATTGATTTGATTTTGTTTTATCGTAGAGTAATATTTTAAGCGATCTGAATTTTCTCCGGCCTTCCGGATTCCGGATTATATAGTCCCAGCCTTATCTCTTTAACCTTTCAAAAAAGTGTGAAAATTTGAAATATGGCACATGTATTTCTCATTTGGAGAATGCATCCACTAAGGAAGGATTTTTCAAAATTCAACCACCAAGGTAGTGAAATCGGAGATAAAAGTTTACATTAATTTTTTTATTCCTTGGACATATACGCATGAATTGAGTACGGAAAAATAATGAGTTACGTCATTTAGCGTTTTTTAATATTCAACCCCTAAGAAAGTTGGTAAATGTCCTGCGATAAAAAGTAGACTATGTGTTAATCCAGAGACTAAACTACTACCATATTGTTACGGGTTATATTAAATAAAAGAGGAATTCACCGTGGCAATATATTTAAAAAATAAGGGTCGTAGGCAGAAGGCCGTACGAATCTGGTTTATCCTCTAGTGTCCTTAGGGATTGGTGGGGCTTTTAAACCACACGGCACTTAGCTGGATCTGTCGACGGTAAGGTGTGACAACACGTGGCGCGGGAACCCAACTTCCGGATGGCGCTATCGGGTCCTGTATTCGGGTCAGGAACTCGTCACGACGTGGTCGCCTAGGAGCGGTTAGTCCGTGGCAGAGGCCAGACAGTCCTCCGCCTATAGCGTAGGACTCAGAGGGCGAAGTGTAAGCCAAGCAGTGCTGTACCCAGTATGTAGCTAGCGGTGCGTTGTACCCGTATCGTAGTTCCCTGGAAATATTCCATACCAGCGTGTGAGAAGTGTGGACCACAGCTCCATGGTTCTAGCCTCCAACGATCCAAACCATGGGCTGTGTGACCATCACAAAATAAAGGATAAGCAAAATAAACGATGATATAAAGACAATTAAAGTATGGATACAAACATCCTAATATTCTAACAATGCTAGATCGGAAAGATGAAACTACAAATTGAGCACGTGGCCAATCAAATTTTACTTTTAACAACTAATTTTACCAAGGTGATATTTTACATGAAAAATAATGTGTTTTAATACAAGCGTGATTTACCAAATATTCACAACACAGATATAAATAACTACTCACCGTAAAAACGGGATTAAGATATAATTATTATAACGACTACATCTTGAGTCCATAGAAAACTTTATTCAAAAAGAAAACGTCAATCGAAGAAGTGCCATATATACCCTTCTCCGTCGTTTTTTTTAAACTTTTGACAACTAAGAAACTAAAGCGTAAAGAGAAAAAATCCAGGAACCAAAATAAAAAGATATTATATTAATAATCAATATATTATGTAATATAATGATGCAATTCTACTGTATTTTTATTATTAATCAAAATTAACTTATTATTTTTTAAGATTTAAGACGGAAGTAAAATCGATCTATGAATCAAATATTAAAGCAAGGCTAACGCCGTTTTAATAAGGACGTGAGCCGATAGATGGCGCTTTAAGCCTCTGAAAATGACTAATTAATTTAAGAATACAAATCATAGAAGACGCAATTAATGCCGAAATAATTGAATTTACGGAGAGGGAATGTAACTACGTTACAATATTGAATTTCATTTTAAATCCGTTCAGCTGTTATTTCGTGAAAAAGTAACGAACATTTATACATCCATACGTAAAACTTTCGTGTTTATAATAAGTAAGGATAATATGTTAGTCGTCGTGTTTTAATGATATCGAAAATCTCTATAATAGGAAAACGTTGGTAGGTATTAGGCTTATAGACTTTAATCTTTAAAATATTTGGGATTGTGGTCATCCATTCTAGTTGAATCCATGACCGGCGTTGCTTAACATGAGTTAGCGCTACGACCTAGAACTTCTCGCTTATTACTCCTAGTATTAATATACATCAATGATTAGGTAATACCTACGTTAAGTTTCAGCCAGTTCAACTGATAAGCTGAAAATCCGTTTAGTAGATTCTGAGATTAGCTCGTACAAACGTGGCGCATGAATTGCGCTATCCCAGTTTTTTCGCGCACTGAGTATATATACCACCGTCGAGCGCATGTCTATCGAGAGTCCGTTTTTACACAGCCGTGACGGGGCGACCAGTTACAAATTTATTATATGTATAGAAGATTACAGGAGCTAGAAGGCGGACGGACAGAACGATAGTATACTACGGAACTCTGAAAAGCTGATTCTAATGTTTTCTTTATTTTTCCCTCACAACATGATCCTTGTTAATGAAGTTTGGGTTTCGGCTGAAACTGAGACCGTTGCCGAATTTCGGTGTCGGTTGTTAAAACCAGTTTATAACTATTTATAGTATAAAAAACTACTTGTAAATAATGCAACAATGAGCTAATGTTTTTCAGTAACAAAATAACCACAAAAACACTCAAGTAGTAATGAGTGTACTAGTTTATCTGTTATAGTAGATAGTATCTAGTTTAGATGTGACGAGACTGTTCGAGCTTTAAATTTTTTATAAGATGAAATTTTGTTTATCCGACCTAGCACTTGATAAATTTGAATAAGTTCACAAACGTGACTGCTGATTTAAAGCTGCCAAGGCGTAGCGTCTAATATAAATGAGCTTTACATACGACACAATTATTGTAATGGTATATGCTGGCACATAATAGATATACACCTCCTATATTCAGTGTTTAAGTGTTTACCTAGTGTTTAAGGAAATTATATTGGTCAAGTAATAGCCGTAATCCGTGCAAGCAAGATGTTTGAAATATAATTATTTACATTAACACACAACGCGTCATGCGTTTTTTGTGAGGCACTCATACCTTATGAGTTCACCAAGAAACAAATATTCTACCTGTAGAGTATTGTAGTTTAGATTCAATTCCCTGCCACTATTATGAAAGATGACCACCGTCGGTATTGTACGCGCCCGGCTAGTGATGAGGGCTAAATACAACGTTCGAAATGTCTTGCAGAGTTAAAAAGTTACTTACGATTCGTTGCGATCGGGTGCCACGTTCGATTCTATGAACAAATAACAGCTCGATAATATAGGTACTTTGTACTATGGTAAATATAGTCAAACCTAGCAACTCTGGACCAACTCATGAGAGCTAAAGAGAAGAAAAAAGTTCACTGTTATATTACCGACAGTGTCCTATGCCTACCTTTCCACGAGTGTGATAAAGGTTGCAAAGATGATATACCGAAGATGCTGGACCTGGTTTAGTAACCAACCGGCAACTGGAAAATAGATGTATATAAGCTGCATTACGTCTTCAGAATCTTACTTTTTGACAAGAACTTCGTATTGCGATGTGTGTTCACTTTCTCTGAAGCTGTAGCGTGCGAGCGTTCGGCAAGCAACCTTCCCCGCAGGGTGAGTTATGAAGGTTGCGTTGTTGATTAACCCTAAGAGGCAAGACCTGCTTGAGGGACCGACCAACGGCTGCACAGGAGACTCCATAAGCTCTAGCACGTATACCGTGCTTAGAAACTTCGTGTTGTGATATTTCTAATAATAAATGCATAAGCTGCATAATGAATTGCGTTTCCAGTAGGTATATTTTTGACAGGAACTTCGTTTTACGATGATTGTTCTCTTTGTCTGAAGATGTAGTGTGCGAGCGTCCGAGTTACCTTAAGAGTCTGGGCCTGCTTTTGGGGCCAACTGCCGACCACAGAGAGAGTACGTGAGATCTATCAAGTCTTCGATATTTTGGTTTTCAATAGGAAATTCGTAATAGGATGTGTGCCATAAACCTCTTGACTTTGTATTATGCAAGCGTCGGTAATGTAATCATTCCTAAAGTGAAATGACTGTTGCGCAGTTGAAGTATAACTACGAGGCTAGACCAGTTTGAGCGAACAACTGCTGACTGCACTTATTTCCATAGGCCCTAGTAAATCTACAGTGTCTTTCGGATGGTAATGTAATGTCAATATAATAACGCGCAGTACGTCCGCGTCTTCGATATTCGCGATGAGAGAAATGCCACGAGAAATATAACGTACTTCTACCGTATCTTTTTATGGTTTTGTTTCTGTCTTATGTAAATTGAGAGGAAATCTTTAGAATTCTTGAAGCATGATTTTTCAATTTCAGGTAAAATTACAAATCGATGTTTATATAGTAAGATGTATGTACTATACGTTTCGAGTTCTTAATAAAGTTTAAGCTTTCCAGTTCAAAAATTCTACCTCTTAAAAAAGAACGGATTGGTCATTATCGTGAGGGCGTAGACTGTACAATTTATAGTAATCTACCTCTTTAAAAAGAACGAGATTAATCATTATCGTGAGGTCGTCGACTGTACCATAGTATTCTATCTCTCTATAAAAAGAATAATATTGGTAAATAAAGGGTATCTAAAGATCGGAAGCTTCATTATAAGCCAATGAGTAATAATTGTAATAAAATCATAGTAAAAATCGGTAGTCTTGATTTCCTGGACGTGTCGTCATATCTATTTCATTTCCCCCCTCTCCCTCGTCAGAGGAGTGACGGTGGTTCGCGAAATATCTTGGATCGCTACTTTTATTTTTAGTCGAATACCCGGGTTTTTTATGAAGTCAAAAGGTTCCATAGAATTTGTGTGTAACAATAGTAACGTAACTTGATTCTCTGTGTTGTCCAGAATCCAGTCCGCCTACTTTTTATCTACCTAACAAGCTTGTTAAGTGTTAGATATCTACGACCAACATGTATTTTAGAGCTTTCTTTTTTCGTATATGTAGTAAAATATTTTCAGGCGTATATAACTATTGTAAGAATTGAACAATCAAGACGCATAATTACATCTAAATTACATCTATGTTATTCAATAACATAGATGTAATTTTCGATCAAAAATTTTATAAGTAATTCTTATATTGTATATTGAATTAAATATCTGCAGAACTGTATCTACGTACAGGTTCATTTTGCAGTAGAAAAGCGTTAGACAATTCCGACATATTATGCTTTAATTTTTAACTGCCTTCTCCGCATTTAGATACTATTGTATTGGTGTTGTGGCACAAATTCTGCAAAGTAATAAAGGATGGCACACAATTTTAACAAAATCCTCCTTTTAAACCAGTAATTCCCAAAGTGGCCCAGGTGGATCCCCAGGGGTCCACGGGAGACTCGACGGGGGTCTACGTTGGACGTGACAAAAAATGGAGGTCTACAATCGTAAGCAGGGGTTCATGAAAATTAATTTAGTTTCGATACCTAAATTAAAATTTCTCGCTAATGGTTACGTATATTACGTATATACGTTATACGTTCGGTTGTATATATATTTTATTATTATTTTGTTTGTTCAACGATAACTCCGCCGTATGTTGATCGATTTTGGAACATTTTACGCGGGAGAGCCACGCTTCGGCATGAATTAGGCCGGCTCGGTCAGGTCAATACCACGGCCTCACAGAAAACTGGCGTGAAATAACGTCAGGACTTGCGTTCCCAGTCCATAAAATCCCCAAGGGGAGGGGACTGGGAACGCAAGTCGCAACACCAGAGGAGTTGACAAGTGTGACTCCTCTGGTGTTGCGAGTGTCCATGGGCGGCGGTAATCGCTCACCATCAGGCGATCAGCCTGCTCGTTTCCTGGTTCATTTCATAAAAAAAAATTTTTGATGAAAAGGGTATAATTATGTAAAAGGGTAGGGCTTGCTATATTCGTAAATTTTGATATTCTAATATTTAATTTTTATGTCCAGTAGGTATGTGAATTTTTAAAAAAATATATATGTTAAACTGTTTTTTTTTACAAATTTAAAAATATAACAAAATGTTAAAAGACATTGGTGATTTATACGAAAATCAACAAATTCTTAAATACAGGCTTTAAAATCCAGGCGCGTAGGAATTTTAACAATCTATACTAATATTATAAAGATGTAAAGTTTGTGAGTTTGTAGGGGGTAATCTCTGGATCTACTGAACCGATTGAAAATTCCTTTACCAATAGAAGGCTACGTTGTTTGTGAGTGACATAGGCTATATATTAACCCGAAAAATTGAAAGACTCGTGGTAGCCGGATTTGCAAATGTAAATCGGAGAAAAAACGGTTTTCAAACGTTTCTAACGAAAGCTGCCTACCGATCCTTATCTCCCATACATGATTAAAGTCAGCGAGAGCCGACAGCATATGTCTAACATTTATATATAAGTCTAAAAAGTAGTTTTTTTATGTTAAAAAAATAATTTAAATTCTTATGAAATTATGAATTCTTATCAAAATTAGTGAATTTATAGTTTCAAGTGTTTAAAATATGTAGATTATAAGATCTGGCCACGTTCCTAGAAGAAGTTTTTTTATTTTTGATAAGTAGTTGATTCTCCCATTTGTGAGCAATGTCATAAGAGATATGGCTTATATCATTGCTTGATGGAATGTACCAGGAACAGTGACAAAAGAGATCGACTGGTTATACTACATTTAATATAAATTTATATAATGTAGGTGCTCTACACAGCATTCTAGCCGAACCAGACTCTGATGCGTCTAGTATGCTGGTAGCTATTGATGTTAGTGGATAGTTTTTATACTAGATTTTTAATATGTACTTAATTAGTGCTATTATCTAAGTTCGTTATTTTTTATAAATTTTTTGTGTTTACTGTTAAGAGTACAATTGGATTGGCATAGTCATTTCAAGTACTAAAATCCTTAAAATAAAGAAATAAAAAAAGTATCTAAAATAAAATATTTTTTCCTTTTACTGCATATAATTTGCACGAATGGTTAAAGAGATAATACGACATAGGTATGGAACCGCGACCGTGCCGTAATTTATTGAGTGATATTTCTATTAGTTTTTTAACCGACTTCCAAGAAAAGGAGGCGGTTATATACGTTCGGCTGTGTACATATATTTTTTTTGTATATTCAACGATTACTCCGCCGTCTGTGGACCGATATTCAAAATTTTTTTTTGATGTATAGGGCTATAATCCCAAATTGGAAATTTATATGGAAACATATGATGATTTCGACTTTTTCTGAGGGAGTCCAAGCAAATGCTACCAAAACGTAAGATTTTGCTCCAAGGTCCACCTGGATCCAAAATTACTGAACAGAACTCCTGACTCCTTGTAGATACATGCTTGGGGATTTCGGCGTTCTTTAAAGAACTGCAAGCATATGCCACTATGTAACTTACAGTAATAATCATCATCATCTTATTTACCATACCTAATGGAAGCTTGGCGCGTATTCAATTATACATTCGGTCTTTTATTTTAAACGTTCATAAAATGTATTAATAATAATTTAACAAATTTCACTAAAAAGGGGAAATTATTATTTTGAAACAAAAAATTATCCGGCTTCCAAAGTAAAAATACACAAAAAAGTATGAAATAAATCTTATTTTCTAAATAATTCCCCTTTTAAATTCGGCAAAAATTTTAACTATTTCTCAACTCAAAACTTCTTATTTTGAAGTCGGTACCAGCAAATTTGAACGTGAGTTCTATAAAATATTAATGGATATTGATACTGGTACTTCAAAATTAGGAAGATTGAGTAGAGAAATAATTAAAATTTTAGCGGAATTTAAAAGGTGAATTATTTAGAAAATAAGATTTATTTCATAGTTTTTGTGTACTTTACTGTTTTCATATACAACACGTCAATCTATTTAGAAATAAATTGCATTATCAGCAAGGAAATTATATTTAGATTATATTATGTTTCCTTATCTCGGGTTGGAACTCATGAAAGAATATATTTTGGTAGTAAATAATAACATTACATCTAATATAGTATACAGAGAAGTTTTTAACAATTAAAATAAACATAATTTATTAAATTTTAATGATTTCCTTAACTCATTTGAAACCCGTCAGTGTAGTCAAATTGGCATGTAAATACACCCTTAAATAAGCAGTTAAAATATAACCCTCCTTTTGGCAGTCGGGAAATAAACCATAGCACTCAGTATTAACCGTAACACAATCATAGTTTCATCACAAGTAAAAATGTTACCGCCCAACAAAGTGGGCACGGGTCAGCTAGCCAAAATATAAAAAATAAATAAATAAATAAGTAACTCTTTTTAGTAAAGTAAAGTAAAGAATTCGTTTGAAGACAAAAAGCCTATTATAAAGTTAATGATTTTATGAATGATATCACACCTTGGGAATGTGGTGGCCCACTGCAAGGCTACTTCTAAATTACATTTATTATTGTACTCTTGTTATGTAGTTAGTTTTAGTCATAACACTTACACCTTTTTAATTTTAAAAGAATAATTTTCCATCTTCTTGATAAAAGATGGCCCTGCGCGAGTTTCTTACGCCGGTTCTTCTCGCCGGGCTAGTTCTCGAACCGGTGGTAGGCATCATGTAGACCGACGTTCAGAAAGTGTATAAAAATACGAATTTTGAATAAAAAAAATTGAATTCGACTTTAATGACGAAATGTATCGGTGGTACTACTACTTTATAAGACTCAAAAAGAAATTTAAAAATTATTTTTACAATTAAAAGTTATAATTTGAACTTAAATAAGTCTGTTATTAGCGACTGCATACAGGTTGCAAAAACGACGCAACAATTATCAGTTATATCAAATATGGCATTGTGGAAAGAAGACTATGTACTCTTATAAAGGACTTTGGACGTCAAACGGAACCATAATTATTATTTTTAATCAGTGGATCACTAAGATTATTATTCAGTCTCCTATTTTTCTTGTAATGAGACGCGCTGTTTAACGCGTGCGGTGTGCAGGCCGTTCCTAGAGCTGCGGCCGGTGTCGGGATCGCTGGTGGCGCACCCGCCGCACTGCGCGGAGCTGGCGGAGGCCGCGCTGCGCCACATGGAGCGGCTGCTGCACGACTCCGCCGAGCCTCTCAGCTTCGTCGTGCTGCTGCCCGAGTGGCCCGACCGCCACGCTCCCGCGCTGCACAAACTACAGTCCAGCCACTTCAAGCGAAAGCAGGTATGCGACGTCCCTAATTCAGCCGAGTACGCAAGAACAAAGACGTGGAACATACTTGTGAGTTGTAACCCAGTGTGTGAACAAAAAAAACCGTGTCCAAAATTCAAACGATGTTTGTAACTGGTAAGAAAAGAGTGATCGTTATTTAATGTTCACCGTGTTCTTGTTTATTCTCGCGTACAGCTTTCTAGATCTTGTGTTTTTCGATTCGGATATAAGATTCACTTTAAAATTCAGGACTGTGCGCTGATTGATCTGATACACTGTAGCTACTGTAGCAAATCAATCAGCGCTTCAGCATTCCTTCGTTCGCCGCATTGTAGTTTCAAGAAACATAATAACAATTTTTACATTTCAATTGTCAGGTAGTAATTCCGGCATTTGAACATGAGTATCGACACGGATTCCAACATGTTCTTTCAAAGTAAGTATTCTAAATTATAAATGTTTACTAGTACTGATTACCCAACTCTTTAGTAAGGCAATAAAAAAATATTATTGTGTGCGGTTCATGTGTGATGCAAACCATTAAAGTATATTGCGTCACACCTATCTCATTTATTCGCAAGTAAATGCGTTCGATTAGTACCCCACGCGTCAGTTTTCACTAGCACACGTAGACGTTCGGTTTTCGATTCCATCGTCGTTTACTCTATTTACGATATAGTAAATTTATTCCAAAAACTATGTGGATCTCGCACTTAGCACACAGATGGCAATTTCCAAAACTCAATAACACTTTATCTTTCAAACCAAAGAAGTGTTCACTTCGAAAAAAAGCGAATAAAACAATCGACTGAATAGCTCCAGGGTAACTAATAGTCTAGTCAACAAGTTCAAAAACGTGTTAAATAGAAATAAATCTCCTAAAATATGTGCGATAGCTCCTTCGATTCGGAATGAGTAGAAAAATGTTTTTAAGGGTATATTAGCACATAAAAAATTGCGATTGTTATTAACAAAATAAGATAAAAAAAAGGTATTTAGTTTTTCGTTAATAACTTTTTAAATAATGATATTTACGGAATTTTGAAAAAAGATCCTGAAAGAGGAGGAAATTTCCAATAAAAAAAATCCCAACACCCGGAACTCTATCTATATTATTTATAATTTTTTTTTAACGCTGGAAATAGGGCTCCGCGAGGGCGTTACGGCATAGGCGCGCCGTCTAAAAAGCCGGTATAACACATAAAATATATTTTTTTTATAACAATTTAAAAATTTGAATAAATTATGGTGTAATCTAGACACTTGAACGTCTTTATTCAGGTACTTAATAAAGTTATGAAAAAAATTTATTAAAGTTTATTATTTTTTTAAATTAACTAAAAATGAAATTTCTAAAAAATGTTATCAAAAACATTTTTTTGGTAATATCTTATTATTGCTGTTTTCGCATCTAATATAGGTATTAATTAACATTGGAAAAAAAATTACGTCATTTCTTAAGAAATTGTTAGTAAACAAATCGACTATTTTGGGATTTAAAAATTATTTTAACTAAAAATGAAATTAAAAATTAGTTAATTAACAATGGTGTAACTTTTTGAAAAATCAACAAAAAAATTTTTTTTCACCGAGGTTTTTTTCGTTCAAGTGTCTAGATTACACCATAATTTATTCAAATTTTTTAATTGTTATTTAATATTGAAAAAAATATATTTTAGGTGATATACCGGCTTTTTAGACGGCGCGCCTATGCCGTAACGCCCTCGCGGAGCCCTATTTACAGCGTTAAAAAAAAAATATAAATAGCATAGATAGAGTTCAGGGAGTTAGGACTTTTTTATTGAAAATTTCCTCCTCTTTCAGGATCTTTTTTCAAAATTCCTTAAATATCATTATTTTAAAAGTTATTAACGAAAAACTAAAAACCTTTTTTTATCTTATTTTGTTAATAACAATCGCAATTTTTTATGTGCTAATATACCCTTAAAAAACATTTTTCTAGACGTCATTCCGAATCGAATGAGATATCGCACATATTTTTAGGAGCTTTATTTCTATTTAACACGTTTTCGAACTTGTTGACTAGACTATAAGAGCCTGTCCACGTCACAATGTCGTCAACGTGAAAAATGTACCGTAATGTTACTTGGTATGGTGATCCGGCGCCGTGTCGTGGTCATGTGCACAGGCCGTAAATGTGAACATTTCGTGTAAGGAACGAGGTGTACTTCCGCTGGGGCGGCGGCACAGTCGTGGTGTGGCTGCAGAACGCGGCGGGGTTCGCGCGCTGGGGGCCGACCGAGGACCGCGTGGAGGCGCTGCTGGATGCGTGGCGGCCGCGCGCCAAGCTGCGCTCCCCCGCGCCGGCACCCGACCCCGCGCCGCCCGCGGCCGCGCCCGACCCCGCCGCCGACGCCGCCGACAAGCGCTAGCCCACACCACACACCGCAAGAGGTACCATTATTTTGACCGACCATTCGATAATATATTTCTAATATTATGTTGATTGTTGGTAATGTAATGTGCTGTACATAGATGGTTTAACTCATAAGCATAACTAACACTTGTGATGTAGGTTTATTGTACTTTTTTGGTTAATATGCCTATTATACTGTTAGAATTATTTAAATATTACGGCTCTTCTTTTCTCTCTTTTATGTTTATGGCTAATACTATAATCAATCCAAAGTATCCCGTTTTTTTTACTTTTACTAAACTAACAAAACAAATCGAAAATATCACTCTAAAATAATTTACATACATATTATTTATATTATATTGAAATCTCAAATCATGTTATTTTTGCACCACATGATAATATAATAATACACACTTAGGGCCTGTTTCACAATCTTCTAATAAGGGCACGTTTCGCAATCTACTGATACTGTCGCTAGATATAAATTAAGCAGCGACAAAACTTCCGATTAAGCTATCTGACACTTATTAGAAGATTGTGAAACAGTCCGTTATAATTTACACTACACTAATATTTCTATACAAACAAATTATTTTCCTATCGAGTAAATTCCTTTCAGTATTTCATTTCACCTACCATGCCCAGTTGAAAAATTTACATATATGAAAATTACACTCCTTAATATTGTTAACTATCATCTACAAAAAATCATTGCAATAATAGTAGAATGAAGAGAATATAATATTAATTTAATTACAATCTAAGAAAATCATTCAACTTAGTGCTAAAAAATTACATCGTTTATAAGGTTCCGTGCCCAAAGGGTAAAACCGGCCAAATGCGATTCAGACTCGCGCACGTAGAGTTCTGTACCGTTATACCAATATTGTATGCTTACTTATTATTTCGTTATTTTTGTACGAAGTTATCCAAGTAAACGCATTTCACAAGTTAGGCATCTCTAACTCCTAATCTAAAAAGTTTAATAATCCGTTATAGCTTTCCTTTAAAGTTCATCATCACATGGTATACCATTTTTTTTACCATGTTTTTTTCTGATTTTTTGAGAGCGCTTGAATGCGCTTTAAAGTTAAATATCTCGCAAACGGATACCTAAATAAAGAATCGTCTTAATAACCTCTCTATATTTTAAAATACCTATCTAATGATACCCCACATTATGGTGTAGACGTAAGAAAAAAATCATCCCCACTATGTGTAGGGGAGATTATTATTATTATGCTAGCCTGTTGTGTGTGGGCAAAGGCCTCCCCACATTTGCTCCATAAATCGCGATCCTTCGCTATGGTCGTCCAGTCCTTATAAAAGGCATCTAATTCGACGCGCCACCTTTTTTTGGACCTCTGTTCCGCTGACCAGTCGGTAGCCACTACGAAGTAAGATGTGCCCATCTATCTGGGTCCATGCGAGACACATGCCCCGCCCAACACCATTTTAAGCTGGCAGCTTTCTTTCCCACGTCAGTCCCGTTTTGGCTCTTGATAGTCTTGACTTACTCTTACTCTTGAAATCTAAAATGCTGCGCTCCATGGCCCGTTGACAGACCCGAGCCTAGATTTTTGTGACGCGGTCAAGGACCAAGACTGCACCGTAGGTAGGACAGGCAGAGTAGACATGTCCATGAGTTTTCGTTTTAAACAGACGCGATAGATATCCTTTTAACAGATATTTCATAGACCAGAAGCTTCTCCATGGTTTTGCTATTCTCATTTCTACCTCTTTATCTTGTCTGTTCTTAAAAAAATGTTATCTATAATGCCTAAATAAACGTACTCGTCGACAAAGTGTATCTCATGCCCATTCTCATCTGACCGTGTAAGGGATACCCCAAAAAATATTTTACATGCTTTTATTTTAACACTGTCGAATTGTAAATACACACATCCATGAAAAGTTTCATCTTTCTAGCACTAACCGTTTGGACGGTAAGCTGAAGACGGACGGACGGACATGATGAAAGCTCAACGGTTCCGAGACGTGAACTACGGAACCCTATTACTAAGACTCTGCTGTACCTTTTGTCTGTCTATCGACTGTAACCAGGTCTTTAAATTATAAATCGTGATAGCTAGACAGTTGAATTTTTCATAGATGTTGTATTTCTGTTATCCGCCGCTAGTCCGCTATAACAACAAATACTAAAAACAATAAAATAAATATTTATATGGCTTGCATACAACAAACGTGTTATTTTTCCATTTTGTACGGTATCTACTTGTGCGGGTCCGACTCGCACTTGGCCGGTTTTTTTGACAACACATTTTTTTTTTACAAAAACAAATAAACACTTATTTTCACTTGGACATTAGACAAATAAAATTAAGTATAGATAGCGAAATTTTATAGTGGTGTGGGCCAAAACATTCACAATACAATTGTATGTAGATACTAGATACTATGTATGACGAGTAACTTATTGCAATAAATTTGGTTTATATGATTTAATTAATATAAACTTATAAAGTTATATAATAAAGAGAAATAATAAAATTGTGTATTGACATAGGACATACTGTTGCTATTATGAGCAACATATTGCTGGATATTAATATATTATGTAATCTATTTACGTCTGTTCTCTATGAACGAAATTAAATTGCCACTTTTATTTACTATTTTGATGTCTACTTAATATGTATAGGATGAATTTTGAAGTGGGCATTGTTGACTAAATCCAAATCTAATAATTGTCTATTTGTCTAAACAAAATACGTGACCGTAATTTATTTCAGATTTGGCATATTATACCCAGTTAATAAATTCACCATGCAAGTAATACATTGTCTTCTCGAAGACAATCATGAAATAGATAATCAAATTGAAAAAAAAAATTAAAATTTTATGATAATAATTGGAAATATAAATAGATGATTTCATTAATCAAAAATTGACTAATTCGATATGTACCATGTTCAGCCGTAACCAGAGATGTTCATTAAAAGAGCACTATTAGCTATATTACAATTCTTCCCACTAACGATTTTAATTGTCTCCGAGTGAGAAATTTTACAAAATCTCCAGTACCTAAATAGCTTTTGATGAACCCTTGAACATCTCCGAGTGCGTAGTAATTAGTGTTAGTCTTGTAAGGATCGTATGTTGTGGTGTTAGTTTTTGTGGACTCTGGTGTCTATATATTATGATTTTAAAGTATCTATAATATTAATCTATATGTAGGATAGTACTGACTATTGGCAATTTGCACTATAGCCCACTGTGTAGACGAAGCAGTGAACATACCACGTTATTCGTGTATGTGGTTTCGCCTTTCAAAGTTTATTGAATTTGGTCTTCATGTTTTTACAAAAATAATATTATGAAGCCACTTTCAAATCTCAACTCTGATACCGGTATGTTACAACAATCTATGATTTTTGAAAAGTAGCTGCTTCCAAGTGTAAATTTTAGTGGAAGATTTGTGATTGTAGTAATGAAATGAGATAATTTTATTGTTACATAACATTCAAAATAATTTTTATACCTACGTTGACTTTGTACGCCGATCTCGTAGCTATTTTTAACTGTTAAGGAAATGCCTGTGATAAGTTCTTGACTTAAGAATATTTTATTTGAGGCTAGCGTTTTACTATCAATCAGTCTGAAATCAAAGTAGGTAGTGAACCAATGCAAAACGAGCGTCGTTTAATATTATATTGTAGTAAATATGTATCTTTTGTTTCCAACTTCTCTAATCTCTAAATAATAAACTTTATCCATTCTAAGTTAAAAAAGTACCCAATAGGTATAATTTGGTATTTTCAGATGCTATTTAGACGGAAACAATATTAAACCTTATCAAATTAAACTTAATAAAAATTAAATGGAACCTCGGTTGGAACCAAACTGCAGGTTGGAACGTAGAGTAACTATATTAATACTTTCTCTAGTCTTAATGGTCCAGCTAATAGTTCCCTATAAGCCGGATCTAACGAATGATGGGGCGGAAACCCCTATAGTACTTTCATGTTGTTCGAAGGTTTAAGTCACCAACAGCAATTCCGACGAAATATTTAATTTTTTTATTATTTTTTTATTGTTAAAAAAAAAACAAAGTACAATATTAAAACCATTTAAGATTTTGCAATCTTAGTCCTTTAGAATAAGACAAAATTATGAAAACAACTGAACACATAGGTACCTTTATTCAATATCTCTACTGGCTGATCAATATTTACTTATAATAATCCCTACTACCTTTTTCGACGATGTTGCTAGACAGACCAGGAATTTCCATTACTTTCCAAAGTTGATACTTGTGACACTTTGATTTAGTTTTGTCCAAGTTCCGCAATACGACGAGTTTTTCTATATTCCTGGTCAGGCTATAATTTCATTTAAATTTGATTACCTATGTATGTACCGCGTACCTATATGGCAGTGCTACAAGGGAGCATACGAACTACATACACAAATTGTCCATTGTTTAAAACTAAAACACTGTTTGACACAACAATTATTAATTTTAGTATGTAACAAATAATACCTATTCTATGTAAATAGCCAACTAATGTAAATAGCTTTTGGATAGATTTTAGTTATACGTATTAAAGTTCTTCTTAAAACCCATTTTTCACTGTTGTATAATTCGATAAAGATTATATTTTGATTGTTTTATTATTATTATATTTTTTAGAAAATGATAGTGTTTTATTTTACATTTCGACAAAGTTTTTACACCACCTTCGCTCATTAGGAGCAATTCGGTATTTTCCTGTAATTTTTTTATTACGTAAATGATTGGTGCTCTGAATAAACAAAAAATGAAAACCGACTTCCAAAGTGAAAATGCACAAAAAAGTATTAAATAAAACTTATTTTATAAATAATTCCCCTTTTCAATTTGGCTAAAATTTTAACTATTTTTCTACTCAATCTTCATAATTTTAAAATAGGTAGCAGCCCAAACTACATCCGATAAAACAATATTTTATAGAACTCACGTTCAAAATGGCTGATACCGATTTAAAAATTAAGAAGATTGAGTAGAGAAATAGTTAAAATTTTTGCCGAATTGAAAAGGGGAACTATTTAGAAAAAAAGTTTTATTTCATACTTTTTAGTGCATTTTTACTTTGGAAGTAGGTTTTAATTTTTTTTTATAATTTTCTTTTGGATTAGCACATAAAATAATTAAATTATTGATTCCTGGCTGAGATAATGATTAATTTTTTGATACTATGAAAATATGAAGAGTACCACACAACAGGCAAAAGAATACGTCATAATATTATGACAGTATCTAATATTTATCATATTTTTAATATTACCTACAGTAAGTACCTAATTACTAATTACTCACATTTATATTAATAATTATTAATATCCTTTACATGAAGTCGAGTTACTAATTAGATTATAAAAAATGGAAAATTTTCCATTTTTTATAATCTACATACAATAAACATTTAATGTTATCAAACTTTTGATAAGTACTAACTCTAAAATAAATGAAGTACCTAAACTAAAAAGTTTAAAATAAAAACATAACGAAAACTATATGTAACGTCCTTCTTTTTAACAATTATTTTTAAACAAAAAATCAAACCGACTTCCTAAGTAAAAATACACAAAAGAGTATGAAATAAATCTTATTTTCTAAATAATTCCTCTTTTAAGGCGCTGTACATGGTAAAAATCACTGATATGTTATATTATAAAGAGGTAGATATGGTATGAGCGAAAAGTGCAGACTCGAATCTGCCCGAAGTCAGGCAGTTTGTGCTTGGTATGCGACGAGCCGGTCGACGAGTAGCACGTACTACGCGTCCCGTGCGCCTTGCACAAAATGCCATCGTGCGTCTATAAAAGCTGTAAAAACCATGACAAGAAAGTGAATAAGAGTCAATTAATTTAATTCCACATGTAACTTTACAACATTTATTACTATCAGTCAAGTATTTTCTTAAACATATATTTTTTAACAATAAATAATTGCAAAAAAAATACTTGACAGTTTATGACGTAAAAAAAAGAAAAGCAAAGACGTAAAAGAAAAGAAAAGCAAGTATTTTCTTAAAAATATATTTTTTAACAATAAATAATTGCAAGAAAATACTTGACAGTTTATGACGTAAAAAAAAGAAAAACAATGTCACGTGTGTACGTGTGGACTGAGGGACCTACCTGAATTTCCCCAAATAAGTATAGCAAATTTTAGTAGAAGTCTTAAAAAAATTGTAGAACAAATCTGGGAATTCGTACAAAGATAGTTTAAGAACTACAGCCCTCAGAGTGTGGTCCCTCAGTTCACACACCGCTGTTTTCCAGATCTCGAAAAGGATGTGGAAAATTATGGTTTTTTCACCAGAGAATTTTAGTAGAACTTTTGTAAGTTTTACAATTTTATCAAATAAATAGATAGCATCAGAAATAAAAAATCTATAACCACCGAAGTGTCGTCACTCAGTTCATACAAAAGTGACATATTCATTTCGCGTTATATTACTGACTTTTTTATATACAATTTTGTATAATTTGTCGGAAAAATCTATCGTTGCATTTTGAAGATATCAACTATTATGTTGGATCCCTCAGTTCACACACTGGTGTATAAGAAAAACTCAATTATCTATTAAACGAGAAAAATATCAGAATTCTACTATACTTAAATTTTTGTACAAGTTTTTTTCTCTTGGATTAGCACATAAAATATTAAATTTCTTGCTTCCTAGCTGAGATAATGTAAAGTTTTTGATACTATGAAAATATGAAGAGTAGGGTTACCACACAACAGGCAAAATAAGGACAGCACCAAAGATTATAATATTATGACATCTAATACTTATTATATTTTTAATTATACATATTTATTATATTACGAATTACACACATTTACATTAATAATAATTATTAATATTCTTTTCATGAAGTCAAGTTACTAAAAAAGGTAGGTACCCCGCGACCCCCGGTTAAAGCCGGGGGTCGCGGGTTCGAATCCCGCCAGGGAACAAAAAGTTTTCTGTGTTCCGGGGTCATGGATGTGTATTATTTAATAAAAATCTTATACAGGGTTACAGGAAAAGTCGACGTAGATCCGTTGAGGGCGTGTAGTTAGCATCGTTTCTAACTGATTTGGCTATGAAACACCCTATCCTAAACCTAACCGTTTTCGAGATATTCGACTATAATTTTTTTTCATAAATTTGCCGAATTTTTTGATATTTGATTGTATACTATGAAATTTAGTAGTCAAAATCGCATTATTTTTTGCTTTTTACAACTAGGACAAGATGCCTTATGACTTCAATAACCAAAATTGTAAGTAAATTAACTTAACAGGTCGTACTAAGACATTGAAAGTTAAAAAAAGTAATATTTATTTATTAAGTTTATTTTTCTTTAAAGGATATCCAAAAAAAATATTATGGAAGATGTTCTGCAGATCTACTTTGAAATATCTACGTTTCATCAGCTATCCAACAAGGTATAACAATCAAAGATTTTATTGGAATTGGTGCAAAAAACTTAGCTTCAACGGCAACTAAGGAGGTAAAAAATTACATTAGTTGAGTACGTTTAATTTAACCCTTCACCCCAGAAAACAAAATAAGTACACAATAACATTTATTACTTAATAACACATGTTTAAATTTCATGTTCAATATGACCACCACTGTTTTGCACACATTTTCGCAGTCTTTTTCTCAGTCCACTTTTCACTACGCCAGTTGTTAAATTGCCTCTTATTTCATTCGCCGCGTTAATTATTCTAGTTCTCAATTCTTGTACAGATGATATCGGGTTGGGCTCACTGTACACCACTCTTCATGTGCCCCCTACATAAAAAAAATGGAGGTTAGGTCCGAACTTCTCGGTGGCCAGGGTATAGGCCCACCTCGCCCAATCCATTTGTTCTGGTAATTTCTATCCAACCATTCTCTGACACCTCTCCTGTAATGCGCAGGGCAGCCATCATGTTGGAACCACATGTCTCGGCGCAGAGTGAGTGGCAAATCTTCTAGTAAATCATTGAGGTCTCCTCTCAGGAAATTTTCATAAAATTCCCCATTTAAATTATCAGGGAGAAAATATGGGCCAATCAAATGATTGGAAATGATACCCATCCACACGTTCAAGCTGAATCGGCGTTGTGATCCCTTAACCCTCTTCTTGTTTGGATTTCCCTGTTCTTTCGGGGCCCAATAATGGACGTTATGATAGTTTGTGATTCCGTCTTTGTCAAACTTTGATTCATCCGTCCACAAGATTTTTTAAAAAAAGTCGGGTCTTCTACATCTGCATTCAACATGAATCGGCAGAAACCCAATTGTCTTACGGGATCATCTTGTTCAATATCCTGTACAGGCGTGTAGTGGTTTGGGTATAGGCCCGCAGTGTGAACGTTATACCACACTTTCCATTGCGAGACTCCCAGTTGAGCGGCAACAATATTTGTAGAGGTGGTTGGATTCAATCGGAATCGTTGCACTATTTCGTTGTGCTGTTCTTCGTCATCATCAATAACACGTGGCCTTCCTAAATCTGTCCGTCTTCTCGATACGGAGCCAGTTTCTCGAAGCCTTCGATAGAGTCCTTCAAAAACTCTCACATCCGGTACTCGACGGCCGGGATAGCGTCTTATATACTCGTTACGAGCCTGCGCGGACACACAATTGCAGTATCCGTAGCAAACTAGCATATCTGCATATTCCTGGTTCGTGTAGGTCGTCATCGTCGACAGTTCCGTATCACAAGCAAAATCAGAGTCCAGTAAACAAGCACAATAGTCACAAATCGGAAAAAATAGTCCAGAAACACAGCCAAGTCGAACAGAAAACAGAAAGCAAAACGATAACGCATCTACCATGGACGAATCACATAAGCAGACTAACAACCAAACACAAACAATAGGGCATGTTGTATTCCCATTCCCAATCTCCTTCGGCATCGGCACATTATCTTTCTCACTCATACCTGCATAAATAGTAAGTTGTGTCGCTTGCACGCCCCGAACCAACTCAAAGGACAATAGGCAAGGGACCGAGAATTGCTACCTGGGTGCTTTTAGCTAAGTGTTTTTTCTATGATTTTTGAGAAAACCCTTGATTGTGATACCTTGTTGGATAGCTGATGAAACGTAGATATTTTAAAGTAGATCTGCAGAACATCTTTCATAATATTTTTTTTGGATATCCTTTAAAGAAAAATAAACTTAATAAATAAATATTACTTTTTTTAACTTTCAATGTCTTAGTACGACCTGTTAAGTTAATTTACTTACAATTTTGGTTATTGAAGTCATAAGGCATCTTGTCCTTGTTGTAAAAAGCAAAAAATGATGCGATTTTGACTACTAAATTTCATATTATACAATCAAATATCAAAAAATTCGGCAAATTTATGAAAAAAAATTAAAGTCGAATATCTCGAAAACGGTTAGGTAGGATAGGGTGTTTCATAGCCAAATCAGTTAAAAACGATGCTAACTACACGCCCTTAACGGATCTACGTCGACTTTTCCTGTAACCCTGTATACAGGGTGTCCCGTAAATCGACGTCAAGCCGTAAACCCGTGATAGGCCAAGTTACAAGTTATCAGAAAAAAAAAATCCAAGTAATGTGTCTCAAAAAATACAAAGCTTTAAAAAAAATCGAAAAATCGACATCTTGTGGTGGTTTTTTAGTTCCCGGCACTACAAATTTCTACTTTTTTTGTACTTTTTTTTTGTATGTAATCCTGAATAATGCTTTAGTAAACTGGTGCCTAAGATTTAAATCAAACGACTCCGACTTGAAAGGTAATGAGGCTTTTTGCCCAAAACAATGATTCGAATTTAATAGTTTGCTCGACTTTGACTGTACTGGAAAAAAAATGTACTACGCTTGTTTGGCAGGTAATTTTAAAAGTTGGCGCAGTTAATAAGGATTCCAAAATGGTATAACACTTGCTAGATTGCTTTTTAAATTTTGGAGAATATTGTTTTTTGTAAAGGAAGTCAGTTTTCGACAATTTTTTCTTACATACTTAAAATGATTCAAGTGTATCCGGGACTTTCTTCTAAGTGATATTCTGATTTGGATGAGACGGAGAGAAACATTCAAGGAGTGTAAGAGAGACGGATATTGACGCCACAAGTACGCGAGACGGGTAGACACAATGCTACTAGTGTGAGCGAGACAATGTCGCTATTGTCCATGTTCCCGACGTACAGCACACAAAATACAATAGATCAGTACGTTACTCTACTTCGTTTACTGCGTACACCGTATTCGTTCGTCTTGATTTCGTACATACCACTTTTTGCTTTGTTTATTGGACTCGATTGCTTGTGATTTGGATTTGGACTGTTTAGTTTCTCTTTCAACGACCTTTGCTTTCTCCTGGACTATCGTTGATCGTGTGATTGTGTAGTACCACCGTGTTGGTGTACACCGCACAGGAATATGCCAACATGCATCTCATTTATGGTGAATGCCGATGCAATGCTAGTGCTGCAGCTAGGCTTTACCGCCAAAGATATCCAAACGCTGCTCGTCATCCCGATCATCGAGTTTTTGTGAATGTGCATCGTTCACTCTCAGAGGGACGATTCCCAAGCCAAGTACACAGTGAAGGAAGAAGTCGCTTGCCTTACGATGACATCGTACTACAAGCAGTTGCAGAAGATCCAAGTACTTCAGTACGACAAATCGAAGAAAGCACAGGAGTGCCCAAAAGTGTAGCCCATCGAATCATGAAAAGTCATGAGCTCCACCCATACCACGTCACGCGAGTACAAACTTTACTACCCCGGGACTATCTCCCAAGAGTTACGTTTTGTGAAACGATGTTACAAAGACACCGGGAAGATCCACGATTGATAGACAAAATTTTATGGTCCGATGAGTCCACTTTTAAAAAAGATGGGTACATGAATCTACACAACTTACACGAGTGGCATGTAGATAATCCACATTTGATGAGAGGATAGATCCCAGTATCGATTCAAAATAAATATGTGGACCGGGATTCTAAACGGGAGAATCATCGGACCTTTTGAACTGCCAGAGACCTTGAATGGCGACATTTATTTTTTCTGATAACTATTGTAACTTGGCCTATCACGGGTTTACGGCTTGACGTCGATTTACGGGACACCCTGTATTAAAAGTATTAAATATATTTCCTTGTCTGGTACCCGTAACACAAGTTCTTCGAGAACTTACTACGGGACCAGATTGACGTGGTGTGAAAGCGTCCATAGATATTATTATTATTTTGAAGACTACTCTGATGAATTGGGTGTCCCGGTCTTAATCAATAAATTAAATAAATTTTGTAAATTAAATAGTTAATTTATAATTGATTCGACCATTGAGACACTGGCTGAATGGCCAAAGGATACCAGTTACACTTCGTTGAAAGCTATCTTAATATTGCCCTTTGGGGTTTTCTCCTCAGTAGGTATATTTAATACAAAATAAAAACCTTTGTTCTAATTAATAAATCACTTTTTTGTAATTTCAAATTAATAACTTTTCAGTAAATACATATGGGACCGTTCAAGTATTACGTAAGCACCATAGGGTCTGCTTTTTTTATAACATTTTTGTAGATGGTGATTATGTCATTAGAAGTTAAAGAGAATTTACACGGGTTGATTTTAACCGTGCAACAAAAATGACAAGTCGACTAGCCAGTCGCCTTACAAATCGGCATTTTTGTTGGAAAATCGCCTACCAACCGGCTTAAATTAAATAAATCAGTAGAGAAAAACATTACATTAATCGCAAAATGCGTATTATATTATCAATGTTTACGTAAGCACGGAGGTGGTACAAATTTTGGTTACTTTTGCTGAAAAGGAGGACATAGTGTACTAAATCAGAGGCCCAGTTCTCGTAATAAATCCGTAAATAGTAAATATCAAATTTCATCTATTTATATACATAATTACATATAAGAAGTTAGCAAGAACGGACAGAGAAAAGAGCGGGCAGAGCGAACCCACAAATAGTTAATAATTGGTATAAGGGTTGCTTGTAGTACTATGAACCCGTAAAATCGTGAAAAGCTGTGAAACCGCGAGCAAAATGTAAATTTAATAAGGTATATCATACACAATAATATATTAGCTACTGTCCTCATTTTGCTTCTTGTGAGGTAACCCTACTCTGTATTTTCATAGAATCAAAAAATTAACATTATCTCAGCTAGGAAGCAAGAAATTAAATATTTTGTGCTAATCCAAGAGAAAAAAACTTCTACAAAACATACAGTAGACTTTTTTCTCGTTTAATAGATAATTGAGTTATTCTTATACACCAGTGTGTAAACTGAGGGACCCCAACATAATGGTGGATATCTTCAAAATGAGCCGATAAATTTTTCTGAAATTTTGTCTACAAATTCTACAAATTTTGTACAAAAATTGTACGTAGAAAAATAACTTAAAAAATTCCCTAATATAACGCGAAATGAATATGTCCCTCAGTCCACACGTACACATGTCAATGTACATACTTTTTGTGAATCTAATAAGGATGCATGCACTTCTGCCATAGAGTAAATGAGGGGTGTAGATTCAAAACCGACTCTATCCAAAAAAAAATAATTATGTTTTTCTGTTCTTACAACACTGACTCATTCCTTAAAGATTTTTATTTAGAGCTAGTACCAAAACTGCCTCTATCCTATAGAAAATAGCAAACAATGTTAAGTGAGGTTCAAAATCGACACTATCCACTTTGTCAAGTGCATAACCGCCATTGTATCGTCTCGTTCAATCACGACACAATAGCCATTGTGGCAGTTGAAGGTGTTTTTCTGTTACGAGTGCTGATAATTTAATTCATTTTGAGTGGTTTTTGCTACAATTATTATGGAAGTAAATATATCTACCGTGACGGGAAATAATGCAAGGAAAAGAATGCGCAATGAAAATCTACGGAAGCGCAACCTGGAAAAGCAGAAAAGGTAGGTTTTATACGGTGCAAGTTTAGTAGAAAAATGGATAGTTTTATGCCAAAAGGCGTAGTAAATCAGTAATTAATTATAATACCTACTGAGTTGTGCTTGATAATTTTACTCTAATGTTTATTTATGACAAGCTTATGGGTAAAACCCAATAACTTACTTGGTTATATTTTTGTTCTAGATATTCGCCTAAAAGTTTACCAGATTTTAAAAAATTGGGAAAATGCGATCATAAAAAGGCGTTTACAAGTGCAACGAGCTACATCCTCAAGATGTTAGAAAATTTCATGCTGCTTTCTATGCACATAAAGATAAAAAACATCAAGACCAGTTCATATTGAAGCATATGAAAACCAAGACCCCGGCTCGCCGTAGACGAAAAGTCTCACAACGGCATGAATCAGAACCATTTACTGCCATGTATATAAAAACTTTTACGAAGCCCTACAAATTACTAAGAGTATGTCAAAAAGTTTTTTTAATGATTTTGGGCGTTAGAGTTCATAGAATTAGAAGAATTTCAAAAACTTTTTTGAAATTCTTCTATATAATAAAATATCTGGACAACTATCCACAGATCGTCGAGGCGGAGATAGGATGTCTAAAAAAAATTTACCTAAGAAACGTAGCGTCATGTGTTTCATTGAAAAATTTAAATGTATAGTCACACTATTGTCGCTCAGCGACGTCAGAAAGGAAATACATGTCTTCCGACCTTAACATAAAGAAAATGTGGCGACTATACCAACAAGAACATGACGATACTTTAAAAGTCAAAGAATGCTTCTTTAGGCATGTATTTAACACGAAGTACAATATAGGATTCAAAATGCCACGCGTGGATGTTTGTAGTAGGTGTACCGAACTAACAGAAAAAATTAAAGTGGCTAAAGATCGAAGGGATGAAGCTGCAAAAGCCGGTTATATGACAGAAATGCGTATCCATAAGCTCAAAGCTAAATGCTTTTACGAGTATTTAAGAGAACAAAATTAATCCATATTGACTATGTCTTATGACTGTCAGAAGAACCAAGTGCTCCCAAAAGTGCCAGATCAAATAGCATATTATAGCCGGCAATTATATATAAACAATTTTACGATCGTTGTGGGTTCTTCCACCGGAAACATTGCCAGAGACAATGTTTATTGCTATACTTGGACCGAGAACACACACGCAAAATCTGCAAACGAGATAGCTTCTGCTGTTTTTTAGCAGCTTACTACTCATATTGATATAAGTAGTAGTATAAAGAAAATAAGACTGATGGCAAATGGGTGTGGATCTCAAAATAAAAATAGTATTATGATAACTATGTGTGCTCATTGGCTGACAACTCACGCCCCAGCAACAGTTAAATGTGTAGAGTTAATCTTCCCAGTCCGTAGTCATTCATTTATGCCGGCTGACAGAGTATTTGGAAATATTGAAAAAGAAATAAAAAATAATGAGGTGATGGTTCAACCATCACAATACATAGATTAGCCAAGTAATAAAGCTGGGTGATGATTGTCCCGTCAAGGATTGGAAATCGTATGCGGAGAACGTTACAAAACCACCAGGATTGTATCATTTCAAATTCTCAGACTGCAAAAGATATTTCATAAAGAGAGTGAAGAATAACCATCAACGATTTTTACTGAAAGATGAAATAAACTACAGGGTCGAAACGGGTGTGTTTAAAGTGTTATGAAACGAGGAATTAAAACAATGGATGAAATTGGCGTAAGAACTATCCCACCTAATAAAGTGAATATTAGTAAAGCTAAATTGGAAGACGTAGATAAACTTTTACGAAAACATTACGGTGATGCTTGGAAAGATGACTACGGCGATGATCTACTTTCATTCTATAAAGATGTCCTAGATAACAACTACAGCGATAGTGCATCACAAGACGAAAATATTGAGCCGTGCGAGTATCTGCAAGAAGTAAGAATGAGCGTATAGATTTTAGGTGAAAATTAAGTTTAATTAAGTCACAAAATTTATAATATCATACATAATAGATGTTTAATTTACGTTAAAGTTGTTTTTAGTTTTCCAAGAATTTTAAGAAACGGGTTTGTTTGTCCTAAATAAATACATAAATAATCAATTGAGTTTAATTTAATGATAAGTAAGTATTTATAACTTTTCTTAATCCAAGATAAAAGTAAAAAAAAGTACGTATAAAATTTCTTGGCTCTCTTGTGCATAGCTATTATGGCATGTCATAACCCCCTTTATTTTTAAGGGCTAGAAGCAATACTGCCACTGTCCATTTAAGTGAAATGCAATACCGCCACTAATATAGTACAGAAGCGAATGTCGTTAGTTGTACAGAATTAAAGACTGTTCACTTATTTTATTTTATATCTAGCTTAAAAGATATTTTGATAAGATTATTAGACGAAAATAATTCAATTATATCGTTCAATCAGTTAAATAAATATTCTTAAAATTAAATAACTTCTTAAAATTGTTAAACTACAAAACCGTGATATGATAGATGTTAAAAAACTTAGAACGAACTGAGGGCCTAACAGTAAAGTAACTGCTACTTTTATTTTATATAAATTTATCAATCTTAAATTTTTCCTTAATGTTTCCAAGTAATGAAGTAGGTACGAATACAAGACTGGATCGCAATAGTCCGCGAACAAAGAGGTGAAGGCGGATGCCCTCAAAAAATAATAGAATTTGTAGAATACGTTTTAAATCTACAGACAAATATACTTCTAATAAAGGTTAAAATTCCTACGCGTCTAGATTTTAAAGCCTGTATTTAAGAATTTCTTCTTCCCCCGGACCGTCGACGAGTGTAGTTGTGCTATCAAAGTTTATTTCATTATATTTCAAAAATTAAAATATAAAAATAGTAAAATTAATTCAGTGCAAAATGCTCTCCTTTGGGCATAAAAGAATCCTCGGCCGACGGCCATACTCGCGCCTTTGTGAGTAGCACTTCTCTGTTACAACACTAACCAATCAGCTCAAGGTGTCTACTTGAATCTTATGCGCTCCTGGTTCACTGCAAAGGTGGTCAACCAATCTGCGCAAGAGTAGTAATCGCCATTATTCCCTTGTATAAAGAACACGCCTTGACAAAATTTGGATCGCTCTATGAAAGTTGATACAGTACGTACGTAAGTATATTTTTATTTTTACTCTCGCTTTCAAAATTTATTTATCTTTGGATTAAGCCAATAAAATAAGCATGTCACTTTTTTGAGGAAAAAACAAAATTGTGCGGCGGTCACCTTTGGCAGCGGGCAACGCGTACGTCTAAGTAAGCCCGCTGGATAATTGGTAGTTTTGTAGATTTTGATGAGCTCTTTTCGAATTTCATCTTTGTCACCTTGTAACTTGGACGCTAGCGACGCCATCTTGAATAAAAAGTGTACGTAAATAATAGGGATGATGACTACATCTAAACTATTTAGTTTCATTAATATACTCAGATATATTGAGGCATTACTAATTGGTGAATGTAAAAAAAAAATATATTGTGTAGTTTAGTAATTAGTTAAGTACATCTAAAAAGTACAAAAAGTTTACTTAATTTTTTTTTTGCTAAATTGTAATCAAAACCTACATAATTAGTTTACTTACATCATATACAAAAACATTTATTAAGTGTAGGTATGAAGTATACGGCCGCAGGAACATATTTGTAAATGATAATGATATTTCTGCGTTTATGTTCATACTTGCCCTAAGCTAGGTACGACTTTAGTATGACGCTCCATTCACACGCTTCACAAGACACAAATTTCGCGAGTCTCGTGAAAAAACTCACATTTAAGAGTACTATTCATTTATGTTATAAAAAAATTTAGTCATCCAGCCTATTCAAGGTGTTTGATACATTCAACGTTTTCAGAGTGATTGATGAGATAATTTGCTACATATTACCCAAAGAACCATAAGTCTGCCTAAATCTCACGGTAGGTAGGAATTTTTTTCCGAATTATCCGCCATAGAATCTTCATATTTTTTTTGTTTCTAAACGAATGTGCACCTCTAGGGCGCCCCATCACCGTTGTACGGTTATTAGCTTCACCCCCGGTCGATTCGGCAGTTGGGTAATAGTACCAAAAACCAATTAAATTACGTACAAAAAATATATGGTGGTCTCTTTTTAATGTATTTAATATTGAAGCTAATGAAAAGGATGACAAATCTAAGATACACACATTTATAATCCTAACAAATATCAAAAGCTATAGACAAATGAAAACAACTTATGTGGTGTCAAATTGCTTTCATTGTTTAGTATACTTCGCGACTGGATTACAGTGTGTTGTGAAGTGCAATTTTGTTAAGAATATTTTTGGTAAGTAGCTAATTTTATCTAAAATAAAGGTAATATCAATTTTCGTCATAGTTTTGCTATTATGAACTTGTATTTTATAATTTAGTTGCGTCCATATACCAACCCAAATAATAACCGTTACAAAAACAGTTTTGTATTATAATAAACTATGAATATTTCTGGTAATATTTAACTTCTAATCATAGAAAATATTATTAATATTCTTGAATAAATTGTCATTCTTAATTGGCAATAATCTTCATTGTTAAATTTTCTATTCAATGGTGAAAACTCCGTCCAAATAGCATCAGTAGTTTTTGAAAAAATCGTGGGCAAACATACATACACACAAACATACAGATTAAACTGAGAACCTCCTTTTCTAAGTCGGTTAAAAACCATTGAAAAAATTTTTTATTCGCAGAGCGCACGTCAGACGACTTCGAATTCGCGGACTTCAGATATAAATAAAATAATAAGTCTTATAAATTTATGAGTTTAAGCATATTTATTTTCGGTAATCAATGACAAATATAACGCCCTGTGTTTTTATGATACCAACCACAGGCGGAACTTCAGATGTAAGTGTATACTATGTTACATTATCTATAATAAAACATTAAAAGAATTTTACTACGTAATAAACTTATACGATAAAATATGCTACTTATTGAGCTTTAATCTTATTTTTTAAATTCTAATTTTCAGATGCGCACAGGCGGGATATAGTTGACCGCTTGACAGGATTACAGGAGTGCATTTCTGACAAGCGGTAACTTTTATCTTAATTCTACCTCCCGTTTCTAATAATTCATAAGCCTGTATGATGAGTGTTATGGATGATCTAAAAAATAAAGTTATTAAATAAAAACACTCTTATCAAATATTAGGTACATCTAACAATGGTTAATAAGAATTATTACAAGACTAAAAGTATTAGAACTAATCTTACATTCAATTTCTAATTGTAATTTGTGCAAAAGTGTTGTGAGATCCTATGTTTATTTTAGGTATTGTTCTAAGTTTTATTTTATGACAAACAACAGAATTTTTAAGAATTTATTTCCATGTCCAATGGTGCAATATATATATATTAAAAGGGTTATAGGTTAAATCGATGTTGATCCTTTATGGGGTTGTAGTTTCCATCATTCTCAATATTTTCTTCAATGAAACCCATTTTCCAAAATTAATATTTTAGGAGTTTTATGGACTTTTTACTTTTTAAAAAGATCGTCAACTTTTCAAGTTGATAATATTAAATAATAGTAATCTTTTATAACTTTTCTCCGTTTTTTTTTAATTTGTTAGTTTGATTTATTTATTTTATAGTTAAATATAGCCGTTATACACACACCGGCATATTTAGCGGAACATAAAATAAAGGTTTGATATCAGTATCATATAAGGTTGCTGGCTGGTTTATACGTCATTTAATTTAAAAAGAAATATTTTCAAATTAAGAAAACAACTGAACATCACGTTTTATGCAATTGTTTTAATTTTATTCAAATACACCTTACCTGGAGGGAACTTCGAGTATTTCTTCCTTCTGAGTTTGATTTAAAATTTCATTGAAATACTGAACAAAACTTGAACAAAAAATTGTTAGTTTTTTTTAAATCGCGTATCTTTTTGGAGTTGAGGACTGAATTATGCCTGACTTAGCCCCAACGGAGATTGCCAGGGCACTTGAAATGCGAAGAAATGGTCAAACCTACAGAGTGATATCCAGAGATCTTCGTCGACCAGATTCAACGATCCATCAGGGGCGTGCGCTCCAGTGCAATGATGCAAAGATGCAGTGCTTTACTCGTCATTCACAGATATTTTAATAAAACGTTCGTACGTTTTACATGACTTTAATTAATAGTAAATAAATTAATTAAAAAAATATAATAACTAAAAAACGCCTAATATTTTATAAATAGCAACTCATGTGGTTGCTTTGTGCAGGACAAATCATCGCATGTGTGTGTACCCACACCCATGAATATCGACATGATTAAATAGCAATAAGTCATGTGGCGGGAGATGGCCGAATCGACAGCCGAGCCGAGAGCTTCGGTTCGGCTATCCGATCGCTTCCGAAAACCGCCGAACTGGCTTGTCGGAAATTATTCGTTGCCTATAATCCGAGTAAAAACAATACGACGCGAATCTAATGAATCATGTATGCACATTTGTATTTAGTATTGTTTTATTTGTTTAAATAGAAGAAACGTTGTGTTTTGCGGGGCCATATTGCATATTTCATGTGATAAGCATTGTTTACAATTTAATCGCTCCTGTTTATTTATAGTTTTCTTAAAAGATTTTTCATTTAAACATTTGAAAGTGTGTACATTTAACAGTTTCTTACTGAGTTTCTATAATAATTGTAGTGATTTGCTTTTACAAGGTGCGTTTGTTGATTTTTTAAAAATGTTATTTGATTGTGAGGTTTGCGTTGATAATGTGTGTTTATTAAAAATAACAAGTTCTCACAATTGTCATTCAGTGAAAAGATTCAAATTTTGTCTAAAGGTAGGTGTGTACCCGAGTTACAACAATTAAACCAGCAAAAAAATAATGTAACTCGAAAATTTCATGTTAAAAGTTATGAAACGTATAACTGGCTGTGTGGTTGTGTACACACGATTAAATTATATTGTTTTCCTTGCATATTATTTAGTAATTTACATAGGGATATAGTAATCTCAAGTAACCGGAACCTTGAATATGTGAAAATTGAAGCTGACTGACTGGTGAGTATTTATATTTTAAAATATGCTTATTATTTTACTTATTAGAATTTCTTCCGCCGCGACGATCGATCGCTGTTTTGTCTGCGTTGCCGTAGAAGATGTACATGAATAGTAGTACATCTAAGACTTGCTCTGTTGGCATGGTTTCGACTTAGAGATCCGTCGCTTGGCTGTAGCTATGCTAAAAATCTATAAACGAAAAAGTTTTTGTGACCGAGTACTTCGCCGCATACCCAGTGCCATAATCATGTGCACGCCACTGCGATCCATTGCAGTATCCAACGGTTCAGGGAGACCGGTACTTATGTGAGAAGAGCAGGACAAGGCAGAAAAAGACGCACTTCGAGTAGGGATGATCGTTTCATTCGGCTTCGTGTACGTAGGAACCCCCGTTTGACGGCCGTCCAAGCCCGACATGAGTTAGAAGCAGTATGGGGTGTAACCGTAAGTGAGCGTACGGTACGAAGAAGGTTCGAAGAAGCTGGTTTGGGTTCATTTGTGCCCGCCAAGGCTCGAGGTAAATCATCGTAGAAACAGGTTAACTTTTGCTCAGGAACATCGACTTTGGAACGCGGACCAATGGAGTAAGGTATTGTTTAGTGATGAGTGCAGAATTCTCTTAAATCAAATTGACGGCAAGCAAAGAATATACAGATGCAAAGGAGAACGATACATTCAGACAAATTTTGAAACTACAGTTGCATACGGTGGTGGATCAATAATGGTTTGGGCGGGCATTTGTTTGGGAGCTCGCACAGACTTGTTAGTGATTGACAGAGGGAGTCTGACTGCAGACCGCTATATCAGAGAAGTTTTAGAAGAAAATGTCGTACCGTTTGCCCCATATATCGGTGACGATTTTGTTTTTATGCAAGATAATGCTCGGCCGCATACCGCTCGGTAACTCAAGCTTATCTTAATGATAAGAATATCACTGTTATGGAGTGGCCGGCGAGATCACCGGATATGAACCCAATAGAGCACGTTTGGGACTTGCTGAAAAGAAAAGTTAAGTCCAGAATTCCAGCTCCTGCCAACGTGGGTGAACTGCGAATCGCCGTAGTTGAGGAATGGCGGAGACTTTATTTAACAAGGTATAACAATCAATAGTTATGATTTGTAATATAGTATGGTCTCGCCAACAGACAAGCTTACTATGGCAATAAAGTTTTAAAGTTGTAAACCGGTACATTATATTGAATACTGTTCTGAATGATGAGCAAGGAAATCCAAAAAATGTTTTAATTTGTAGTTTATAGATTCTTAAGTGTTCAAAAAACATAAAGGTACTAGGTAAATAAAATATAAGCTCATTGATTTATGCAACGCTAATGATATAGGGTAAGTTCGCCTTTTCGCGTCCATCGCCCAATTCGCGTCCATTTTTCGGATCTCCCATTGAAAACTCTCGAAATTAAGTATACTAACACACGAAAAAGTCGAAGTCATTACCACCATGTATCTCAATGTATAAGAGACACGCACACATAGTCAAAATTTCCGTGCGCCCAACCAATCCTGTGTAGAAAAAATAGTTAGTGACGGCTGTTCAACAAGAGAGCGCGGACGCGCGGGAATATAAGACAAAAATAGTGGGCAGCGGTGCTTTTGAAGGCAAGTATTTTATTGTTTTTGTGTATTTTGGATACGTAGTTGTTTCTAGACGTTGATAATGATAAAAGGAATTATATTAATTATGAATTTGCTTATTTTTTGTATAGTTAACAGTTAAAATAAGGTGGACGCGAATTACTACACCGAATTTATAAAACTTGCACTTTGCGTCCGCAATGGATGCAAACTATACCTACAGGGAATAATTACAAAAGCAAATCGCGTCCATTTTTTAAATTAATTCCCTACAATTGATTTGTTTGTATTTTTGAATATTGTAGTACATTTTTGATTATGACTACAAGTTTAATACCTATTCTACTTTGAATGAAGTGAGTAATTTCTTTAATTCTTATTTTTTTCTGCTTAAGATGAGTTCTTCGGAGATAAGAAAGAAGAAGGAAAAAAAACATACACAAGAGAAGATTTAAGGAAAGCGTTGAATGAAATTCGAGAGAAGAAGAAATCGGTAAGACAAATATGCAAAGAATATGCTATTCCCAAGACCACAATATTGGACAAAATCAGTGGGCGCAGACCAGGTGGAGTAAAGAAACCGGGCCCAGAACCTGCGCTAGGAGTAGATGGTAAAAAAGGTAGTTGAATGGCTTCTTAAGATTTCCAAATGTGGATTTCCAGTGAAAAAACAAGAATTGTTGGATACTGTTCAGAAAGTAACAGTAAGAAAGGACAGTATACAGCAAAAAGATATTTTGAGTGATCCGAAACGAATTTTCAATGGGGACGAAAGTAGTTTTGCTCTTTGTCCAAAGACAGGAAAAGTTTTAGGCCCAAGAGGATTTAAAAACCTATACCAAATAAAACCAAGTAACGAAAAAGAAAACATAACGGTATTATTAACATTCAATGCGAATGGAGATATGTGTCCACCTTGTATTGTGTTTCCATACATTAGACCACCAAAAGCTGTAGTGAATAGTATGCCCCAAGATTGGTGCTTAGGCAGATCGGAGACAGGTTGGATGAGAGTAGAAGTATTCTTTGAATACATTACCAACGAGTTTCACAACTGGATAGTGGAAAATAACATTAAAAAACACGTGCTTCTGCTAGTAGATGGGCATAAATCGCATATGTCCTTAATGCTACGTACGAAATGTGAACAAATGCAAATTAATTTGTATGACCGTCCGCTCAACACCACCCATATTTTACAGCCAGCTGACGTTAGCGTATTTGCACCGGTAAAAACGTATTGGAAATCTAGTCCGCGCAATCAATCCTATCAAATCCAGAAAATTTTAATTCTGCCGTCACAAAAACATACTTTTGCACATTGTTAAATGATGCATTAAAACATCCTAACATGTCCGACAACATCAAAAAAGGGTTTAAGCGATGTGGTCTTTACCCATTCGATGCAAATAGTCCAGATTACACAAAATGTGTAAGAAATACTTTGGAGAATGTACAGGCCGTTGGTCAACAGTCACAAGATGTTACCCACTCGGACATTAAAAGCTTTAAAAAAGTTTTAAAACACCTGAAGCCAACACGAAAAGAAAAAAATATTGACATTCGAACTATTACGAAAGCAGTCAATAATTTGAAAAAGTATCTCCCTGTAGAAGTAGGATTTGCCGAGATTTCTATCGAAACTGAATCTGAGAAGTCTCATAATATGGAACTTTAAATAGAAAAAATTGTACTATTTTTAGTCCTATTGATTGTGAATTGGATGCAACTAAAGAAATCTCCATCTCTTCATTACACGAAGAAACTGAAAACGATAACTCAGATCCTACTGTACAGGTTCAAACAGTATCAGCCGTAATATATATTCACCACCAAAACCATTAGCCGAGACTTGCACATCAAAAATAACCACCAGAAATAGAAATCTAACATCTGATCAACTTGACGCGATATATCCAGATAATTCAACTCTCGATACCAACAAAACGATTTTTTTCCTGACTTGTCCTTTTCGACGTTACATCTTTCTGGCAGTTACCTCGACGTCGGGGCTCTGTCGTGTCCTTAGAAGATGTTCTAATTCTACTATTTGAAGATATTGCATTATCGTCAACTATGTCTAGTGCTGAAAAAGAAACTCTTACTAAGGAACAAATGCCAGAACCGCCTTTGACTTCTTCGATTCATACAGCATCAGTTGTATCGCTACCATCTCGAGAATGAGAATTAACACAAAAGAAAACCTCTGATCCATTTAAAAATCACCTGATGCTGCCTGAAATATCTAACAAAGCAAGAAAAGATAATAAAAGAACTCCAGCAGCCATATCTTCTGCTGCATGGAGAAAGTATTATGAAGATAAAGAGCAGATCAAGAACGAAAAGCAGGAAGCAATACGAAAAATAAAGTTAGAACGAATAGAAAAACAAGAACAAAAAAAACTTTAAAACTCAAACGGTTCGTATAACTGCTCCTAAACGAAAAAAGGAAATACATCGTCTTCAAGAAGTCACAAAGAAAACGGTAGATGTGGAAATTGAGAAAGAAAATTTACCAGCCGTGGAACGAGTGAAATGTCCTGAATGTGACGATATACTAATTTCAGATGTAGAAGACGATGATGAGAAAAACATTGACTGTGACAAGTGTATTAGATGGTATCATCTGAAATGCACGCGATTAGTAGGATTGTTATTTAGAGGCCAAAGATAAGTCTTTTGAATGTGACTTGTGTCATTAATTAAAATTCTAGAAATATAATAGTCATACCTTGTCTCATAATTATTAAAATTTAACATTTCTTTTAGTACTAGGATTAGACTAAATCATGGTATTGTTTTGTTGCTACAATATAGCCCATAACTTTTATTAATCAAGGCTGATCGTTCTGATTTTAGGGTAAAAGTAACAACAGATTATTGTTGAATTTGAAAGGTGGAATTATTATTTACTAACTACATAGGTACCTAATTTGTTATTAAATTTTAAGTTCTATCAATGTTTAGAAGAATAAATGAGGCATATAGTATCAAAGCCGACAATCTCCAGTTGGGTCAAAAAAAAAGTTAACAATGTCAGTATTTTCTCTATGGTTGATTCTCCATTACGTCAAAATACAATCACTTCAAAGATGGCAATCTCTTATACAAAACGCGGTCCAAACCTGTATGTCGGTAACAAAATCGGCAATATCCGTCTAGTGTTTCTTTCAAACATGGCAGTCTCCGTTCCGACCAATCAGAGATCGGCATTTAGTATGGCGTCTGCTTTTACAACGCGAAGATCTGCACGTGGTTAAAAACAAGTTTTACTGTGATTGTTATTTAAAAAGTGGTATAATTTGTGAAAAACAGAAACTATGGATAATTTTGTTCAGCCTTGTTCACCAAGACAGTCAAGAAAAAGAAACCCAGAAATTTGGAAACAAAATGTGGCCAAAAGAGAGAGGTTTGTTTAATGAGATTTATTATTTTGATACTTGCTTATTACTGTTATTTGAAGAATTCAGTGGTATTTGGTTCTAAATCTAAAATAAAAATAAAATATATTTGATTGAATTTAATAGGTATTTAATGTTTGTATTTATTTTGTTTTATGGGAGATTATTTGAACTAACTTTTATTGACAATGCAAAATTCATAGAATATGTCTTAGAATAATAATATCACAAATAAGAAAATATAAATTTTAATTAAGATACATTAAAAAAACATGTTTATCATAAAAGTAATATCCCGAATTTAACGTCAGAAAAACAACAAAAACGTAATCATTGTGCTGGTGGATTTAAATTAAATTACATTGATTTATTTTATTATCTTTTTATCTTGTAGGTATTCATCGAAGCAACTTCCTAAGAGGCCAAGATGTGGACATGACACGGAAAGCATTCAGATGTAGAACTTTATGTATGACTGATGTTAAATATTTCCATGATGCTTTTTTTAAACATAAATAAAAATCTAAACAGGATGCTTTCATTTTAAAATATTGTAAACCGAAAAATATTAAGAGGCGACGTGGAACAAAGGGCCCGCAAAGACAATAACTTTTACAAACAAAATATAAAATGTACTGTTTAAGTCAAAGATGTACCGTTCTGATTTGTCAACAGGCATTTTTAAAAATTTTGCATATAACAAAACACAGGGTTCAAACAATCATGAAACATTTTTTCAAGTCTGGCACTTTACTACCTGAAAATCGTGGTGGCAATCACAAACAGCATAAATTTGCAGAAAAACTCAATTCAGTAAAAAGTTTCATTAATTCTTTTAATTGTGATGAAGGCCATTATTGTCGAGGGAAATCAAAACGATTTTACTTGCCGGCAGAACTAAGCATTAACAAAATGTATAAAATGTATAATGCCTAAGCAGATGATAACTTAAAAGTAAAAAAAGGATATTTCAGAACAGTTTTCAACCATTTTTATAATTTGGGATTTGGATCACCAAGAACCGATGTGTGCTCAACATGTCTTCAGTACGATGAATTGATAAAAACGTACCAAACAAGCGACGACCTCAAAAAAAAAAACCGATGCTATGATACAGAAAAGAGTACATAAATTGCGTGCGAAAGCTTTCTTTCAGTTAGTTCAAGAAGAGGAAGACGGCATGATAACACTTTGTTTTGATTGCCAAAAAAAACAGTCCAATACCAAAATTACCGGACCAAAGTACCTATTACTCAAGGCAGTTGTATTTATATAATTTTACGATAGTGCAGGGAAGTTCAAAAGCCAAACTGTCTCCAGCGAATACATTTGCCTATTGTTGGACCGAGGATACGTTCGCTAAAAGCTCAAATGAAATAGCATCAGCTGTATATCATAGGCTTTTTTCGACGGATTGGACAGGTATTCAAGGTAAAGTCAAGCTAAATCAAGCTAAAGTACGTTTGATTGCGGACGGCTGTGGAGGCCAGAACAAAAACACCACTATGGTAGGCATGCTAGCAAAATGGCTTACATACAAAGCTCCAAGTAATGTTAAAAAATTGAATTAATATTCCCGGTGGTGGGCCATTCCTTCATTCCTCCAGATAGGGTTTTTGGACTTATTGAAAAAGATGTCCGCAAAAGGGAAATAATTAAAAACGCTGAAGGCTATTTGAATATTATTAAAAACTACAGTACCATTATTGAACTAGGAAAAGGTGACTGCAAGGTGTATAGGAGAGACAGTTTAAAAACTATACTGAAAGATGTCGGTTCATGGCACTTTCCATTTCAGAAGTCCAAGCGATTTTACATTAGGAGAACAAAAAGTAAAGTTGACGTTGTAGTTAAAGGGAATCTTTACTATAGATTAAATGAAGGAAAATTTAGAGGAGTAACAAGAAAGAACAAAAATCTTAACATGCTAAATCCACCAGAAATTAATCTTCAGGAAAAGTAAACAATAATAAATTGACAGATGTAAAAAAGCTATTGCAAACGCACTACGGAGATAGCTGGATGAATGATGAAGAACTTGTGTATTTTAGAAACTTGATTTTGTCTGAAAATAACATGGACGAGGATGTCATCTCCTCGGATGACAACGAAACTGATACACTTTGCGAATGCCAAGATGATTCCCCAGACTTAAAAATTTGAATCTGTATTTTTTTGTAGATTAATACTAGTATGATTAAATTTTATTTGGGTTTTATTTCTGAAATCAATATTTTCATGGCACTGAATATTTTAGTAACATCATCATAACTCCGACAATAAAGTACCAAATTTGGTTAGTCACGCTATAATCACGAAACAAAATGGCGTCGTTCAAATCAAATACGGCAATATCCAGCACCATCCATATCAAAGTCGGCAGTCTCCACAAGTGCATTTCAAATCCGGTAATCTCCATTTTAATTTTAAAGAATTTACCAAATTATAAGTTACAGAGCATCATACATTTTAATTGATAAAAGTATGCTAAATTGCTACGAAGCAAGAATTCGTAATTGAAAACTAATTTTTATATTTGGTAAAGACAAGAAATTTTTCTATTGATAATTCAAATTTGTGACAAGTGGAGCTTGCCGGCTTTGATACTATATGCCTCAAATAGGTGTTATTATTTTCTTTAAAGTGATTTATTATTGTTAATATGTTGATTTTTAAATAACTTTAATTCTATAATAAATAAATTATTAAAATCCAATCTCTCTTTACATTTTCATAAAAATATCAACCCTTAATTCCCTTTTAAGCTGGTGGACGCCATGTGGTCCAGCGGGTGGACGCAAATTTGATTTCATGTACGCAAAGTGGGTAAATCGCCTAATTCTGAAGTTTGTCTTTAAAAAAAAACAAGATGTTTCGAACAAAACTAAAAGTTACATTAAAATAAACTATTATATTGAACATATTATATAAACTTTTAATTGAAATGAGTGCTAGGACATTTTTATTTTCTCCTTCAAACTTGCCAACTGCACTAAGTGGACGCGAACGTGCGAAATGACCCTATCAGATATATATAAAAGTACCTATATTGTTACCAGAATAGAGTAAGCCTCGCTCTAATATTTGCGAAATAATTCCATAATATATACAAAAATATTTTTTTAATTTAAAAGTGTGTAATATAATAAATAATGTGTGTGTACATATAATATTATGTGTAGGAAAGTAATAACACATATTTTGTGTCTTAAATAAAATGTAAATAATGTCTACTTTTTTTACACACAGTTGGCAGAATGAGGTACCTAGTATCACTAAGGAATATTTTTAATTGTACTCGTCATCTTCATCCATAGCAAAGTCCACACCAGAATCGGCACATACAGGACTGAAAAAATTTAATTTGCATAAAATACATTTTATATTTAACTAATTATAATCTATAAGTATCAATAATATCACAATTATCAATAACTTTATTGTAAAAGTTACATGGAAGTAATGATTAAAAAAAAATGTATTTTAAAATAAAAGTTTTTAGTGTTTACCTCATTGCTTTGCAGGTAAAGAAAACAATCCTTTTCAATTTTCTATTGTAAAAAAAGTAGCTGAATGACCATAGACAACCTGGTTCCCCAAAAGGGTCACTAGCTAGGTCTGGATTATAACTGTATATTCTGCACTCGGGTAGCTGCACCTCCTCCTCTATAGCAGCCCACAATGCCGGTTTCAGTTGTCTCCATCGCATGCCACCAACTGCAGATAGTGCTGCATCTACTGCACTTTGGACCCAATTAAGTGATGGCTCTGCACTAAATTCACTGCTCTGTAAAATACATTAATTATTTTTAAATCACTTAATTCAAAGTTAGCTCTAACTTAAAAAAATATTGAGTTCATTCTAGTTTTTGTTCTTCTTTATGTATCTTATTCTGGGTGCAATTGCATACCTTCAGGAGAAATATATGGCATATTTTGTATCAACAAAGGAATCTACATACATATATTATTCAAAATTATTTATGACTGGGAGGGCGGGGTGGCGCAGACCGCGGTAGGCGGTGTTGTACAGTATTGACAAAGGAGTTTGGTGTGGGTTTGTGTAAAAATGCTGCATTCGCGTAAATCGCGCCGCCTTTCTATGCGTGTGTTAATATTAACACTTTGTTATACTTTACTAATTTATTTACACAACTAAATTTTGGTCAAGACCTAATTGTATATTAGAAATAATAAGTCAATCAATAAACCTATGTGCTAAAAATTATTTAAGTTATTGCTTATTGGACTTTTTTCATAAACAATAAGTTTTATTTTGTTAAAACTGTTTACAAATATCCTAACCAAGAGCATATCAGGACATTTCTAAGGAGGGTTCCGTAACTATAAACGCGTAATAGGTTTTTTCCAAATTACTTCAAAAGTTACTGTCCGATTTCATTCAAAATATTTTTTCTAAAGAGTATTTAGCATAATCTATCAGCATGAAAAAAGTTACTTGTGAGCGTTTGGTGGACTAGTACCGGTGTCATACTCGACAGCTTTCTTAAATCTGGCCAGACTATTACTGCAGATGTCTATTGCCAACAACTGCAAATCATGATGGAAAAGCTAGCTGCTAAACAACTGAGGTTGGTCATTCGCTCTAGGCCACTGCTGCTTTAAGACAACGCTAGACCACACACTGCACAACAGACGGCTACCAAATTAGAGGAGCTTCAATTGGAATGTCTGAGACACCCACCATACTCCTCGGACCTTGCTCCAACAGATTACCATTTTTTTCGAAATTTGAATAACTTCTTGCAAGGGAAAAAATTCAACTCCGATGGGGCAGTCAAAAGCGCCTTCAAAGATTTTATTGATTCCTGTCAGAATGGTTTTTTTACTAAAAAACATGGCAAAAGTGCATAGATAGCAATGGTATAATACTTTATAATACTTTGATTAAATAAATATTATTTAAAAAAAATCGACTTTATGTTCCTCCTTTACAAAACGCCAATTTCATATGTAATGACCTAATATTTACGATGCCAAAACGGTACGCTAGAGGCGCGGACGGACGGACAGAGCGAAACTATAAGGGTTCCTTGAGTATTACGGAACCCTAAAAAGACATGTACTGTAACTGGTAATAACCAAAACTAAAATTTGAAGCAAGTAAGTAGTGTAGATTATGGAAAATTCATTTAAAAAATTAACTGCACATAACATGTCATGGTTACAAAATACATTAATAATTTGTATAAAATGTTAAAGTAATTATATACCTTTGCCATTGAAAAGTCATAATCGGGGAAAGCTGCATTTAGGGTAGCTATTAGGTAAAATAATGTTTTTCTGGATATTGTGTCACATAGTACCCCATCTTCATCACCAGACAAACTGCGGCTGGACACAAATATTATATTATATAAGATATCAATAATTATTAATGTCCCTATGTATGAACATAATATGATAGAATTAAGGCTTTTTTAATTTGATTTATGTATGAAGTAGGGTTGTAACAGAGCTTCGCCGCCTCCTGTACACCTTCTGCATGAAACCATACCTCCTCATTAGGGTGTCCCAAATATGGCAAAAAAATTTATTTTTGATTGGAAATTTGAAACGCATCCACATTTTTTATAAATTCTAAAACAAAACTAAATATGAATTTTCATCCTTCTGGGATGATTGCAACCTGTGCAGACTGAGCCGCAAAGTTTACAAAAAATCGCATTCTGTACTCATATTTTGTTGTGCTTTCAAAACCAATATAAGTTGCTAAAATTAGGTATATTAGGATCAAAATAAAACAAGACTGACATGAATACTCATTTAAACTCATAAAATAATAACAAACAGTTTGGATAACTTCTCTTTAGGTCAGTTTTTACAGACCGGATACAAGTTTCTATGTTGACAACACAGCGTCACAGCAAGAACCTTCTTTATTTTAATTTTTTTAGCTGTCATTTACATACTTTTTATGAAGATTCCTGTCAAAGAGTGCAGTTTTTAAGATGTCTTTAGCTTGATCTTTCCTGATAAGCTCCCTGATTTTTAACTCCAAGGAGCTGTTCTCTATCGTCAAATGTAGCAATAATTGGCAAATTTTCTACTTTTCGACTTGGTGGATACATATATTAGTATCAGTGTTTCACCCTGATAGACTGAGATTACTTCATATAAGTTGTTTTGAAAGACATTTTGTTTCGTACATAGACGAGAAAATCTCGTCTCCTAAGCTGCGTCCAGAACTCAGAATGTGTTATATGACCGAATATTTTGAATATTCCATGTTATTTACCTAAACCGTAGAAAAAACAACTAATGACTCTTTTTTGTAAAACATTATTTGATATTGTGATCCTAATGCCTTCAAAAGATGAAAATTGAGGGTGAAAAATGTTTTCAAAGAAACAAAGGCAGCCAGATTGAATGAAACCATTGTTTAGGTGGTTTAGACAAACAAATATGAAATAATAAAGAAAACGACAAGAAGTTAACTTTCTTTCTTCTCCTTGTAATCTAAGGTATTGTCTAAGTTTTTTCTTTCTCTGCAAATTTTTTGTCTAAAACACCTGTGCAATGGTTTGGGTGGCCTTGCTCTCTTAGTTTCTTAGAAAATAATTTGTCTTCCTCAATTGTAATCCTTTTCAAGTTGTCACAATATGTTTTTATAATCTTATTATTTTATATTTTATAATAATTATTATTACGTTTCTTTAACTGGCAGTCAGATTGACTTCATAAATAATGTAAAATACACTTAAAATAGGAGTGCCAAAACTTGACAATTTGTGTTGATTTTGCACCATTTATTTGGTGGCTAGGCAGTACTTTTTACCACTCTTGAATTTGACAGACATCTTTAGGTACGCAATAAACAATTATTACAATACAAGACATCTCAATAAACCATATTGTATGAAACAACAAATGAAACATTTCATTGCAGGTCATAGGGTTGTCCCCTTGTGACTTGTATGGGAAAATTAAAATCGCAAGTCGGCACTGGTTATAGTTTATCAAATGCACTAATATTTTTTCTTTGCTATATTGGGTCAATACAAACATTTTAAGAGGGTATGCGTACAAAAATATCGAACTTAAAATTTCTGGGACACCCTACTCCTCATACACTTCAAATTTATGCAAAGTTATATCAAAGTTTAAAAATTGGCTGGGAGGTGATAAAATAACAAAAACTTTTTGTAACATATACTTATTATGCCTCTGTACACCTCTGGATATGCTGATCAACAAGCAAAAAAACTGACTTTATTGTTTAAGTGGGTATGCCCACTAGCATAAAACTAAAGTAACAAGCATTAGTTGTTAAAATCACATACCTGTAGGATACTCCTTCAGGTGGAGACAATGCGTGTAAGTTGTGGGTTGTTTCACCATCTGCAGTAAATCGCTTATAGAAAGCTTTTTCAGTACCAGCCATTTTACAACTATAGCTCTCCACGCGTCCTTGGACAGCACTGTCTCCATTAAGTATGGACAAAGCTCTGCTAAGAGCTTCTAAGCGTCCACTTTCTAGAAGTTTCATCTTTCTAATTTTTAAAATGATGCAAATTTACCCACTTAGACTATTTGTCGTTGATGATGAAAAGACAAAACAAGCCGAATACACATTACTTCTGTACATAGCAGAAGGGTGTATGAATATTCCTTTTCTTTTAGAGTGAAGAAGTTTAACACTCGGAATCAAATTCGTCTTCAGTACTTTTCTCTCGCTGTTAAAATGTGGGAACATCACAAATAAGAATAAATTATAGTATGCACGAAATTTGTTAGTAGATTTAGAACTCTTGATAAAAAGTTATTTAGGACTTGTTTATGCAACAATGGCGCGTCACTTAACACTTTGTCCTCAAGCAAAACATACACTGGAACTAAATTTTAGAAGTAAAAATCCATAGAAGACATTTTAAATTACAAATGTTAAAATATTTTAAAACCTAAAATACCAATACGAGCTCAATACGTTTATACAATTTTTACACAGTTTGTAACAAAAAACTAGGCATAGATGTTAAGTACTACTACTGAAACTAGGTAAAGCGTATTTCCAGTGTTACCAACTTTCAAAAATATTTCACCCCAAACTTAAGTCAAAAACCCCCAAAATCGCAACAATGACTTGAATCACCATCACTAATCACCCTAATTTAATATTTTAAGACTAAGAATTTCTAATATATATACTACAAAAATCTATAATGACAAACAAATAATAAAAATTAATGTTCTGTAATGTTATTCAGTATTCTGTCCAACTTTATATTAAGTATGTTAAAATATACTTCCAAAAGTTAATTTTCTACAGGTTGACTTTTCGAATCACTTATCTATATTTCAAATCGCTTAATTTAATCAAAAACAAGAAAACAAAATTAGAAGGCCCCTGTAGAGACCTTTCCCCCAAATTTAGGAGAAGAACCCCTAAGTTGGCAGCACTGCACCAACCACTTGAAAACTTTCCCCCTAAAGCAATTTCAAAAACCCCTAAATTCAAATGAAAACTCCCCAACTATAACCTGAATATTTATATATTTAAATAAAATTAAACAAATTAAAAATTGTCAATAATAATATATACTTTATAGTTATTATTAAATGTTTAATTTAAAATTATATACAGATGTAAAATGTAATTTTAACTACCTATTTCATTGAGTTATAATGTACTACGTACTAGAGAAGCTACGAGGGGAGGTCCAAAAGTTCGCGGAATGAAAGGGTTGTTAATAAAATATAACAATAAATTTATTTTTCCTTTTCAATATAATCACCCTTAAGTGTAATACATTTATTTGATCAAAACTTAAAATGCTACAAAAAAAAGAAATCTCCCAGGTCATCCCCACCAGGCAGAGTACCTAGAAGGCTCAAAGAGTTTCCTCGCTGGATTGCGATACTTATTCTCTGGGCCAGGTAGGTGCCGGCTCTGGGGTCTCGGGTGGCCTCAATGAGTTTTTTGGAGATTTCTCCGAAAAGTTTGTGCGCACCCAGACCCCATGTACCTAAGGTTTCAACCCCAAACGGTTCAAATATGAGATCCCCACTAAGGTTCTCATATTTGCGCCGCTTGAGGTTTTCCGCCTGATTGGCGGCCGCACCTGCAGAACTCGAGGTGCCCTGGACATGGGACGGAGCAAGTGTATCGACGCAAGTAGCGTCCCATACAAGAGCCCGTCCCACTCTCCAAGGGACCAGGGTCATACCGTCTGGTCTCTTGCCATCGTCGCGCGCCAAACCAGAGGGTTCCAGCACAGCTGGCACTCCGGCGGTGACAAGAGCCCGACGGATGAGATCGTTCAGACAGTGATGTCGGGAGATGCGGCCGGCACTTCGTTGACAGGACAGCCCGTGGTGTCCGAGGCTGTCCACATTTGCACCACAAACACAGCGATGGGGGACGACGTGGGGGGTGCCAAGACGCAGGGAAGTAGCTAACCGGAAAGCTGTTCGATCCAGCAATGTGCCCGTATTGGGAGACGGTAATGCTTGTAGCCAAAGGCCCGACTCCCACTTCTCCGCAGCTAAGAGGCGAGCCTGCTCCACAGGACTGGAGGACGTATTAAGAAGATTATTCCGTACCAGTCTGCAGAGTGGCTCGTCCCAGAGCCTTTGGGAAAAAGTATTGTCAGGCAATTCGCTACAAGCACTAGTTATTCTCCAGGCGTCCTTGGCCTCGTCCAGAAAGGTAACTGTATTGGAGTAGGATGGGTGATGTAGTATTTTGGAGATAAGACTATGGTTCGCGTGGACTGAGGACAAGAAGGCCGGAAGCGATATGTCAGAGGGCTTTCGAACACCCAAGCCACCGAACCTAACTGGAAGCGTTGCCTGAGTCCATGCGCGGTCATCGAAATTTGTATTCAAAATAGTGGAGAGCGTTTGTCTTATGGTATCATCCAACTGTTTGAGAAGTTGAGGGAACTTCCACAGTTGACAACACCGTAAGACATATGTCAATTTAGGTACGAAAATGCAAAAACGGATTAGGGTAAAGGCCATGTGACAGTTAATTTGGAGGAATTTAATTTTTAATCCTTTTAATTTTAGAAGGCAATAACTTTATTTCATCAGCCTAGAATTTAATTAATTTATATTTACCACAATTAGTCGCTTAAAATATTTATTTGATCTATGGATTAATTTTTCTAAACCATCGAAAAAATATTTTTTGTCTTTGGCCTCAAAATGCGCCGAAATTGCCTCCTTCACTTCGTTATCGTCGGAAAATTTCCTTCCCCTTAGCTCTTTTTTTAAATTTGGAAACAAATAAAAATCGCTAGGGGCCAGGTCTGGACTGTAGGGTGGGTAAACAAGTGGTTCGAATCCATGCGTGTGAAGAGCAGCCATGGCAACTCGGCTCTTGTGAACCGGCGCGTTGTCTTGCAAAAGCAACACACCCTTGGCCAATTTTCCACGACGTTTTTCTTTAATTGCCTCCTTTAACTTTTCCAATATTGTGACGTAGTATTCTCCGGTTATAGTGGTACCTTTTTCTTTATAATCAATCAGTAATATTCCCTCACAATCCCAAAAAACAGTGGCCATCAACTTTCCAGCCGATTCTGACACTTTGAATTTCTTGGGAGGTGGTGTACCCTTTTTGTGCCATTGCATGGACTCCTGTTTTGATTCAGGTTCAAAGTGATGAACCCATGTTTCATCTCCAGTAACAATCCGCTCCAAAATCTGCACAGGGTTGTCTCCACACACCTCCAAAAAGTGCTTAGACGCGTCGATGCGCTGCTGCTTTTGAAGCGGCGTGAGCATTCTCGGCACCCATCTTGCACTGACTTTTGTCATGCCCAAGTGGTTGTGCAGGATCCGCAAAATGGTTGTATCTGATACTCCAACAAATGCAGATAATTGTTTTTTCTTTAAACGTGTGTCTTCCAGTACAAGTTTTTCGACTTTTTCGACGATGTCTGATGTGGTGGCCTCAACTGGCCGCCCAGAGCGAGGGTCGTCTTCAATTGAATCTCGACCATGTTTGAAAAGTCCATGCCACTTATAAACCATTGTTTTACCAGGGCACTGATCTCCATAAACGGCTTCCATTTCATTTAAAATGGTTTGAAAGTTTTTTCCTTGCTTGGTAAGGAATTTTATCACAGCGCGATGTTCAATTTTCTCCATAGTTGCAGTTTGCTTCCGGATTGACTTGTTTAGCAGGCGAGTACTCGTAAACGAATGGCGCTATAGGGTTGAGATTTTATATATATACTAATTATGAGTGCTCAATTAGTATGACACTAAGCGAGCTACCCTATCCCCACTCCATCCCCTCCATTCCGCGAACTTTTGGACCTCCCCTCGTATCTCAAACAAAAGATAGGGCGCGCACTTGATGACGGCGGGGTATGCGCGGGACAAGCGGGGGGTGTTATGTAAACATGGCCGCCGCTGCGGTGACGCGTTGCAATTGAAAAATTATAATTAAATTAAGCGTGTTTTAAAGATAATAAATGAACTTACTGGTGAAAAGTCACTCCTTGACTTTTACTTATGTTTCTGGAGTTGTTTGAACAGTATCTCAATGCACACGAAGGCATAATTTAAAAAACAAAACTTCACTCAAACGTGTCACGTTGCAACAAGCGCTCGGCACAGACTAAGTGAGTTGGAGTGCGCGCGCTCTAACTTGTGTTACGAACAATCGAGTTGAGGCGTCTTCTCTAGTACGTAGTACATTATAACTCAATGCCTATTTCATAATTTAATTTATTTACTTATCAGCATAAGTTATATATCATTATTCATTATTTTTTCAAAAAACAATAGGTTTAATAAAAAAATATACAATATGTTAGAAAAAACAACTCATTATATTAATCATATTAACATTTAAATTAAAGTGTAAATATATTGTACTTAAATACAAACAAATCAATAGCCGCGTCCAGACCGGCTGAGCGCCGCTCGCGAGCCGCGCTCAGACTTCCTGCTCGCGAGCCGTGGCACCCGAGCTAATTTGTAAAAAGTTCCGAGCCGGGCTCGCGAGCCAAGGTGAGCCGGTTTGAGCATTTAGTTTCTCTCCGTGTAGCGATGGAAAACCACGTATTATTAGGTGCTACGGCGCTTATGTTGTCTGGATATATAATAAAAAAAAGAAAAGAGAAACGAAAAGTCTGGATTAAAAAATTGTACCAAAACCGAAACCAATACGGCAACGGTTTGTTAAAGGAACTAACAATCGACCATTCAGTCTCAAATTTTACACGCATGTCTGCGGGAGACATTGAATATTTGTGCTCCTTAGTGGCTATGAAAATAAAAAAATGTGACACTAACTACAGAGAAGCAATAACTGTATCCGAAAGAGTGCTAATAACATTGAGATATTTGGCAACAGGAGACTCCTATACCAGTCTTCAATATCTTTTTAGAGTATCGAAACAATCTATATCAACTATAGTTCCAGGAACGTGTGATGCAATTATAGACGCCCTCAGTGATTACGTTAAGGTAAATAAAAAGTCATGGTAACTAATCAATCAAATTATTTATTTATCTGCCTCATATTTAAATTATACATTAAATGACGGAGCTGTCACCAAAATTAAAGTCTGATGTTTCTGTAGTAGTAGCAGGACTAAATTGTGTGTTCTACAGATTTTCAGCGGAAGTTATGGTTGAAGATGTAGTGGGTGGCTGTGTGTAATATCCTGGTCTATACATCTGATATTTTCCCATGTCCGCTTCGTGAATAATAGTATTAATAGCATTTTTTACACATGATTGAGTGTAAGGATCATATTTTCTGAGTTCATGTGCAATATGATTACCGAATGCTACACATGGATCATTTATGGAAGTTGAACTTTTCTAAATTATGGCAAAAGTGTCCTTCAATATATTGTCAATAGAATCATTTTGTGCATTCGTATTCAGCCGTCTTTTCTTTCGCGATGGTTGAGGCGATGGTAATGGTTGTTGTGGCGATGGCGATGGTTCTTGTAGCGTTGGCGTGGGTTCTTGTGGGGATGGCTCGGGTTGTTGTGGCGATGGCTCGGGTTGTTGTGGCGATGGCGTAGACTGTTGTGACAGTCCTGGTTTTTGAGAAGGAATGCTCTGTAAAAATAATGTTTGTTTTGTTATTTGCAGACACCGTCCACAGAAGAAGAATGGCTAGCAGTATCAAATGAATTTGAAATAAAATGGAACTTCCCACATGTTATAGGGGCTATGGACGGGAAACACGTAACTCTTCAAAGACCCATCAATATAAATATTGATTATGACAACTACAAGAATTTTCCTAGTATAGTGCTCTTCGCTCTCGTGGATGCTAATTACAAATTCTTGTTTGTTAATGTCGGAAGTAAAGGGCGTATTTCCGACGGCGGAGTTTTTAAAAATACGATTTTATATCGAAAATTAGAAAACGGTCAACTGAACATTCCTGAAGCGCAGATACTACAAATACCGTACATAATGAAAATACCATATTTCATATTGGGCGACAAAGCTTTTATGCTTAACAAATATACTATGAAACCATTTGAAGGTAATCCAGAGGCGGGTTCCAAAGAAAGAGTGTTTAATTACAGACTTAGCAGAGCTCGCAGAGTCGTTGAAAATGCCTTTGGTATTTTAAGTTCAGTCTACAGAGTCATTAGGAAACCTATCCTCCTAGAGCCAGAAAAAGCTACAAAAGTGGTCTTAGCAACAGTGTATTTATATAATTACTTACGAAGAAATAAATATTCTATTCCACCAGAATATTATGATAGAGAAGTGGATGGTTCATTTATTCCTGGTCAATGGAGAAACAATATTCCATCTACAGCACTATTACCTCTAACGGCCATTCCGCGCAGAGGCACTGTTAGTGCTAAAGATATTCGTCTACATTTAGCAACACATTTTGTAACAAACGGAATAATTCCATGGCAGGATCAATATTAATGTTCAACTAATTTTGAAAATAAACATAAATAAAGTACTTACGTTATCTATTCCGCCTTCTTTTGTGATTCCTGTGTCATCTTTATTGGACATAAAGTCAAAATATTTGAAACCAAACCACTTCGATATATAAATTTCGTCAGAGCCTGTAACAAATATGTAGACGTTATAGGTATTTTCCGTTTCCTAGTGTGTCCTATAGTAAATGTTGTTTATATGGATATTTGACAATGAGATTAATTAATCTAACATTCAATATAATTAAATAAATAAAAGAATCTTTACCTGAACCAGTGATATAACTTTTTCTCTGCTTTGACTTTTCGCGTCGGTATGAACCTGTCAATGAGTCAAGTTTCTTTTTCAACTCGGGTACAGGTAACTTCATTTCATTAGAGATCTTCCTCCAGCAATCTTCTCGCTTACTTTTATTTAAATGATCTGGATCTTTCGAATCCCATAACATTTTGAAGCTTCCGTAAAGTTGTATTAAGCGAATACTGTCTTCTTTATCCATTTTTCATTCACTGGCTCGCGAGTGTCTTTACGTCCGTCTACACCGAGCGAGCAGCTCAGACTGAGCCGCCTTTGAGCATCGGCAAAAACCGACAACGCATGGCTCGGGGCCGAGCGGCGCTCGGGCGAGCCAACGTGCGCCCGAGGAAGCCCAAGCGCCGTCCACACCGGCCGAACTATTGGCTCGCGAGCCAGACTCGCGGGCCGCGCTCGGCCGGTCTGGACGCGGCTAATCGTTAAAATATTTATCACAAAGCTGTAAAGTACTTTAAATGACGTCATTTAAAACAGAGAAGTCTTCAGCTTCTTGCTGTTCTTTTTGAGAATTAGTAGATTCTTTAAAATCATACCTACATAGTTATTAACATTAAATAACTTTAGCGTGTCATGTGATGGTCTAAAATTAATACACGAGCCATAATGTTTTTGCAAGCCGAATCTTACAATCATTAAATTTTGTAATAAATCTAAAGAAAGTCTATTTCGTAATTTATTTTTTACAATGCTATAAGTCGAAAAAGCACGTTCTACACTAGCATTTGATACAGGTACAGTCAGTAGAGCAATTGCAAATTTCGCGATATTTTCAAAGCGTGTCCAGCAGCATCACAGTCGTCGTAAACTTCAGCATAAAAATCCTCAGAAGAGTTCAGACTAGTGCGTGATTTATTTTGTAACTTATTCCATTCTGATTCAATGTCGTCTTTATTACCGTATAGCGTAGTTCTATCAAAATTCTTCAAAATATCATTTTAATTTGGCTTAGCTTGTGACGTAGCTACTTTCGGATGAAGATTGGCCATCATTTTTAGTATTGTCAAATTGTCAGGCAATCGACATTTTTTATCATTTGCTAAGACACACAAAAAGCTTTTACACCGTTCCTTCACGTCTTTTAATTCTGCCGGATTTATGCTTTCAGCTACACATCTGAATTCATAGCTAAAATTCAGAGATGAAGTGTGCATCAAATAAGGTGTAAAACCCCAGGTTACCAATTCACTATCTTTCTTCTTTTGCAATTGCGATGGAACTACAATTTTTTGAAGAAGACTTTTAAACATTAAAAATAGATCTTCAAATAATTTTGTACGTTCAACGTTATCACTCTGAAATAAAATATTTAATTTGGTTATACTTTTTAATTCAGCTCTTAAAAATATTAAAAAAGCTTTATATGGCAGGCGTGACATAGTATCATGCAACACAGATGCTTTATAGCATTCTTTTTCATTAATCAAAAAATAAGTCTTCAGTTCTTCCCACTGATTAAGAATAGTATCAATTGTATCACATTTCGCAAGCCAAAGTGTCGGTACACTTTGGCTTGTAAAATGTGCCTTGTATTTTTTTTAGTTTCTACTATCGTTCATCGTTTCGTATAAGTCTTTATACCGTTCCAGGCGCTTTGGACTGTTGGAGAAATAATTATGAGCTTCGTGGACAAAATGTTCAAGTCTATTTGGTAGAGCAGCAGCTGCTTTTTCAGCGCAGAGATGGAGCGAATGACAAATGCATCTCATAACTATCAAGTCAGGCAACTCCTGTTTAAAAAGAGCAGTTACTGATAATTTTTTCCCGACCATAACACTGGCGCCATCAACACCAATTCCAACCATATTATGAACATTAAGATTATCTGCTTTTAACTGTGACTTTATTACACCATGGACGGATATTGCATCACAATCAACAGTTTTAATAAGTCGATAAAACGTTGTAACAATCCGTTTCTTTTTAGTTGAAAAAAACCGAAGCATAATACACAGTACTTTCTGAGTCAACGTATCAGTGCTTTCATCAATAATTATAGAGTACGGAGAGTCTCCAACTTCTTTAATCAACTCTTGCAGCATATATGGACCAAGTACATTTATTACAAGCATAGTACATGTACGGTGTCATAAATCACACCGTAGCACTTTTCACTTCACAATGCATTTTACCGTCAGTACGCGTTCATAATTAGCAAGCACCGCGCGTGCTCTCCTAGCACTATTATAGCATATATCAATCTTATGTGGGACAATTAATAAAATCTTTATGTTCGGGAACACATTTGGTTTTATTAGCCAAACCCCCACATAATATGGTCCTTCGAGCTTTGTGACCTTCCGCGATTTGGCCAAAGCAGGATCATTCGCGAGTGAGGACTATCAGTGACTATCAGAAAATCAGTTCGGTAAAATCAGAAGACAGTGCAGTAGTGGTGTAGTGGTAAAATCAATCTAGCAGAGCAGTGGTAAAGTGAAATAGCACAATTGTGTAGCAGAACAGCAGTGTAACAGAACAGCAGTACTGTGGAGTAGCATAGCAGTGTAGCAGATCGGTGGTGTAGTGATATAGTAGAACAGTTTCTCGCGAATCAGTGTTGTGGTAGTGGAAGACGAGCATCAGCAGCAGCAGTATTCAGCATAGCAGTGTGGTTCCTGTCTGCAAACAGCAGACAGCAGCATCAACATTAGCATCGCTTCAGCATCTCATCAGCAGACCATCACGCTCTTCAGGGCGTGAGCAGCAGCAGCAGAAAGGTTCCCGAGTAATCAAGTAAGATCTTTCCATTTTTTCACTTTGAGCAATAAGTTACCATAATGGAGGATATTTACGAAAATCAAGAGCAGTTAGTAGGTGCGATAGAGTAGTTGCTTGCGTCTTTCAAGAAGATGGGGCGAGATCGTAGGACAGTAGATTACGTTAAGCGGAAGTTACAAACCCTTGACGAATATTGGGAAGAATTTAAGCAGAATCGACAGCAATTAGCAGGATACGTAGATGAAAATTCTGAGCCTATGAAAAGTCTCAATAAACGGGCTACCAGAAACTACGAGATCACGAAGTCAACTTTACAGCAGTATCTCTTGCAGGTGACTTCGCCAGCAGTAGCACACCCAGAGGGTAAGGTACTTGAGGTCCCAAGTCGTGGAGCAAGCCCGTTACCTATCCCTGGTCCGTCAACAGCAGCATCAGCAGAACAGGTGTCGAGGACAATCTCCCAAGGAGTCGACAGCAAAACAGCAGAAATGTTACGTAAGCAGATGACGAACTTCAAAGCATTTTCACGAACGGTAAGCAACATTGACCTGGAAGCATTAACAGAAAAGTGGCAGTTTGAAGACACGTTGCAGCAGTTACAGATGATATGGACAGTAATCGACGCTCAGCATTGGGAGCTCGATAATGAATTAAACGGGTCTAACCTAGAGTACGAAAAGCAATTTACAGCACATGAGAAGAAATTTAATTTCATCAAGGAGAGCATTAACAAAAAAATGTGGTCAACGTCCCATAGGGAAAAATCAACCCCTAAATTATATATCCCTACATTTAGCGGTAATTATCATCAATGGATGTCATTCCAAGATTTATTCAGTGAGGCCATTCATAACAATCCCTCACTGTCTCAGGCCCAAAAAAATGCAGTTTTTAAGGAGTAAATTAACAGGCGAAGCTGAAAGGCTCATACAACATTTACAAATTACATCGGCTAATTATAATATATCTTGGGAAATTCTTAACCACAGGTACAACAATAAAAGGCTCATATTCACTTCGCACGTCAACATATTGCTAGGGCTGCCAACCATTCAATATCAATCTGCAGCGCAACTTAAAAAATTACACGACACGACTAAAGAATGTTTGAATGCACTAAAGAACCTGGGAGTCAATATCAGCTCATGGGACCCCTTATTGGTCCACCTGTTAGGGCAAAAATTGGACAGTGAGTCGTATACAGAATATTTGGAATCAGTCAAGAATCCTCGAGAATTGCCAATTCTAGAGGAATTCGTGAATTTTTTGGAAACGAAATTCACTGTGCTCGAATCATCGCGCAGAAAACAAGAGCAGGGCGTATTTAAGCAACCAGCATCATCGAGTCAGCAGCAGAATTTTTCACATCAGCGAAGACTTCCTCCGAGCAACTTTAAATCTAGCAACAATAATTTTTATTTTAATCATAAGTCAAAATTTAAGGCTTTGCATGCAACCAAGATAATTTGCGGACTTTGCAAAGGCGAACATGGTTTATTCAATTGTTCAAGGTTTCAAGAAATGCCATGCGATCAGAAATTGAAAACCGTAAGCCGGTTGCGTTATTGTGTGAATTGTTTATACGAACACGATACTAAAGAATGTTTTTCCAGTAAAAGGTGTCGCTTATGCGCAGGATTTCACAATAGTTTATTGCACGATGCATGCACAAAACCCAAGCCCAGCACTTCTTCGAACCATGTGGCGAAGGCCCACCACGTGTCTCAACCCAACACGTGTGAGGTCTTACTAGCAACGGCAATGGTTGGTGTGAAAGCAGCAAATGGAGATCAGCATCATCTTAGAGCCCTCATAGATTCGGGTTCTCAAATTTCAGTTATTACAGAGAGAGCAGGGCAGATTTTAGGATTAAAACAACGTAGGTGCAAGAGCACTATTTTCGGCGTCGGCGAGCATGAAAGCAGTAGCAAGGGAATGCTTACTATACAATGCAAATCATTGCATAATAATTTCACATTTAGCATAGACGTCATCATCATGAGCAATCTTATCAAAAATCTTCCAAATGTAAATTTACCTAAGCCTTCATGGTCATACATCGAAAACATTAATTTAGCAGATCCAAAATATTATATAAAACGTCCGGTAGACTTACTTTTAGGAGCAGATGTCTACTCCAAAATTTTATTGGATGGTATTTTGAGAGGTCCGACTAGCGAGGAACCCATAGCACAGCAGACTTATCTTGGCTGGATCCTCTGCGGCTCCGTCAAATCATATCAGTGCAACGTCATGTTACATAACAATTATGACGACTTGCAAAGATTCTGGGAATGCGAAGACATTTCCCAAGAAAAGGAGATGACGTTAGAAGATGAATTTTGTCTTCAATATTTTTCTAAAACAGCTAGAAGGTTGGAGGATGGAAGATTTGAGGTGCGCTTACCTATCATAGAAGAATTGAAGCATAAATTAGGGTCATCAAAAACTACAGCATTAGCACAGTATGAGAGTTTAGAAAGAAGATTGCATCGAAATACAGCATTAGCAAATGACTATAAAAAATTCATGCAGGAGTACATGGACTTAGGTCATATGGAACGATCAGCATCTGAAAGAAAAATGGAGTTCTACTTACCTCATCATGGAGTCATCCGAGACAGCTCCACTACAACGAAGCTACGCGTAGTATTCAATGCATCAGCAAAGTCTTCGAGTGGATATAGCTTAAATGATATAATGTACAAGGGGCCCAACCTTCAGCAGGATCTACAGCAGATAATTTTGAAATGGCGTCAGTTTAAATTTGCTTATACAGTAGACATCGAAAAGATGTACAGGCAAATTTGGGTTTTTCCCGAAGATCAAGCATATCAGAAGGTATTTTGGCGGGAGTCTAAAGACCAACCCGTGCAAGCGTATCAATTAAAAAACAGTTACTTACGGAGAAAAAGCAGCAAGTTTCTTAGCAATAAATTGTTTAAAGCAGTTAGCAGCAGAAGAGAAGAAGAAATATCCAGAGGCAGCGAAATAAGTAGAAGAAAGCTTCTTCGTAGACGACTTTTGTGGAGGTCATCATACTTTACAGCAGAGCAAGCAATTACAAGCAGATTTAATTGAGCTTCTAAAATTAGGAAGTTTTAATTTACGAAAATGGAAGTCAAATGACCAGCAACTTCTAGCAGATTTAGATACAGAGCAGTGTGACAAGCAGACGTACGAATTTAAGCATATAGAGTCGACGAAAACCTTAGGTCTAAGCTGGGATCCCCAAGGTGACGTGTTTACATTTCAATGCAAAGTAGAATATTCTGAAGCAGAACCAACTAAGAGGTCTTTATTGTCCGAAATATCGAGGTTATACGACCCCTTAGGTTGGCTTACGCCATTGAGCACGACACTGAAATTATTATTTCAAAATGTGTGGTTATCGAAAATAGAATGGGAAGATAATCTCCCGCAGAATATTAAACCAAAATGGTTAGATTTACGCCAAGAGTTGCAAAATATAGACACATTTAAAATACAACGGTGGATCGGGACTTCTGAAAACGACAAGCTCGAGTTTCATGGATTTTCCGACGCCTCTAGCAAAGCATTTTCGGCAGTAATTTACTGTAAAGTCATAAAAAATGGCAAATCATCAGTATCATTATTAGCAGCCAAAGCAAGACTCGCACCATCAAGCAAAGTTCAGACCATCCCTAGGTTGGAATTAATGGGAGCTGAACTATTATCAAAATTGATGAGCAAGGTTCAAAAATGTTTACATCAATACAAAGCAGAAGTGTATGGCTGGACAGATTCTACAGCAGTTTTAGGATGGATACAGGGAGACCCATCACGATGGAAAACATTTATATCCAATCGAGTCAGAGCAATAACGCAAGTAATGCCAAAATCATGTTGGCACTACGTTAAAACTGACGAAAACCCGTCTGATTCAGCTAGTCGCGGCTTAAACGTGACTCAGCTCAAAAAAGATAAGCTATGGTGGAACGGCCCATCATGGTTGCCGTCATTAACAGTTAAAAAGCCAACATTATACGAGACTACATTAGAGCTAAAAAATCTATACAAACAATCTAATACTATAATTCATACGGATCCTCAAGCATTAAGCATCATCGAACAATTATTGAATAAGCATAGCAACATAACTCGAGTTATTCGCATACTTGCATGGATATTACGAATAACAAAGCGCAAACAACGCCGCGAAGGGTATCTCACATTACGAGAATTACAATACGCAAAAATGCTTATCGTAAGGAATGTACAGCTGGAGCACTTTAATGAAGAAATTAAACTGTTATCAAATAAAAGACCGTTATCATCTAAAAGCAAAATTTTAAATTTAAATCCGATTTTAAGCGACGACAAAATTTTACGAGTTGGTGGCCGTCTCAAGAACGCGAGTGTAAGTACCGAAATAAAAAACCCCATCATCATACCTTACGAAAGTCGACTTACAATTTTACTGATACAGCAAGCATTACATATTTAGCATTACATTACATAGCATTATTCATTTGCATGCTCACGAAAGCTGTACATATAGAAATAGTATCAGACCTCACGAGTTCAGCATTTTTGGCGGCTCTCAGTAGAATGGCAGCTCGTCGCGGCACGCCTCGTCACATCTTCAGTGACAATGGCACTAATTTTGTAGGAGCAAACAGATTGATGCAGGAGCAATTTCAGAACATTTTCGATGATAACACTTTAGGAGAGATAGCAAGCATGAATGTCACTTGGCATTTCAATGTAGCGAAATGGTGCCAAGCATCAGGTTTATGGGAAAGAAATATAAGAAGTTTAAAGCATCATTTAAAAAGGGTCGTGGGTGAGCAAAAACTTACATATGAGGAATACGCTACCCTATTAGCAAAGATAGAAGCAATCTTAAACTCTAGGCCCCTCTGTGCGCTCACAGAGGACCCAGAGGACTTAGACTATTTGACACCAGCACACTTTCTAGTCGGCAGAGCAGAGTTAACTATCATAGAAACAGAGCAGGATGCTAGGTCAAGATGGTATTTAATATCAAAAATATATTTCGATTTGTGGAAGAGATGAAGGATCGAATATATGACTCAGCTCTCAGTAAGATCGAAATGGTTAAGAGCACGAAATAATCTTAAAGTTGGCGATTTAGTTACTATTCAGGACGAGAATATGCCCCCCGGCAAACGGCTCATGGGGAGGGTATTGGAGCAGCATCCCGGAGAGGACGGATTGGTTCGTGCCGTCACTCTGAAAACAAAAAACGGAATTATCAAAAGGCCAGTAGTTAAATTATCATTGTTACCTATCTCGAACGCAGCAAGCAGCGACCGTGAAGAAGAATCTGAGGCACAAAAAGAAGAGAAAAAACAAAGAAAACCTATCAAGCAGAGTAGTTTCACGTCCATGGCGATAGCATTTATATTATTTATGTCGATTGTGACGACTTCTTATGCAGCTAAAATATTACCTAGCAACATGTCTCTATATTTCGATTATACCGGAAGTGCAAAGATCATTCGGGATAAGTGGACTCTCATAGCATACTACAATATGTCTCCGTACTGGGAAGGATTCACCGCAGCAAAAAAATTCATTAATTATACAAATATAATATGTAGTTATATTCCCGACTATGACTATTGTTCAACAATTACGCTACAATTACAGCACGAGTTCGAGGAACTGGATCACTACAATCGTTTGTTATTAAATCAGCGTTTTAAGGCGCGTGCGAGGAAGCGCCGGGCGCTTATCAATGGTGTCGGTTACGCCGCCAACTATCTGTTCGGAGTATTAGACGAGAGATTTGCGGAACAGTATAGGAACGACATCGAGCTTATCAGACAGAATGAGCATCACCTTAACAACTTGATACAGAATCAAACATCAGTCGTCGAGGCACAATACAATTTACTGAAACGCACAGAACAATCGATTCAACTTCAGCATAAATCGATAAATAACCATCTTGAAGATTTGTATAATTTTACTGATTCTCTCAAGTCGGATCATATTCAGATTTCGGACGTTCAACATTTTTTATTGTCGTCATTCACGGCGATGAACTTATTTCAAAACCTGAAAAGAATTCAGGACACGATTTTAGATACCATCACAGATATTTCACATGGCAAGTTTAATATACATTTATTAACTCCGGAACAAATTAAAAGCGAATTACAATTCATAGGGAGTCAGTTGACAAAGGATATCACGTTGCCCATTGACAACATATAATCAGACTTACGGAACGTTTACAGTTTACTTAGAATTAAAGCAAGAATGTTAAAGGATTATTTTATATTCGAAATATCGTTTCCATTAATTAATAGAGAAGCATACAACGTTTACAAAATTATTTCGATTCCTAAGCAGATAGCAGGAAAGGCGATCACTGTCCTCCCAGTAGATGATTACGTAGCAATCAATTTAGGAAAGGATTCCTATTTTACCCTTTCCACATTTGAGCTTCAACTATGTTTTAATAATGAGCAAACTTACTTATGTCATCTCAGCAAGCCCATACATTATCTCCCACCAGATGAGAGGTTCTGTAAGATCGACGTAAGAACTAAGCAATGTCTCGTCAGCAAATCAGCATGCAGAGATCAGTGGATTCAGCTGAAGGATGAATCCCAATATTTTTATTTTTGCTGTAATACATATCAGGTCAGAATCATATGTTCAGATCGTATTAGCACAGATCAGCTGAATGGGGCTGGTATATTGAGCATCGAGCCTAACTGCATGATAAAAGGCAGAGACTTTACTATGTACTCTCAGACCAATTCCAGGAATGAGATCTATTCGGATTTGGGCGTTATAGCTCCCAAACTTCATAATATTAATCATATGATCAACCAATCACACTTGCAATATTCGGGCATCCTTGATAACAGCGAAATTGATATAAACAACTCCATCAGTGATTTAGGCAAGCAAGTTGAAGAGTTGAAAGTCGCCACTAAAGATTTAAAGACATCAGATAGTCAAATATCGGGTCACAACGTTCATCAATACAGTATCTCATACAGCCTGCTCGCTGTCGTGGTTATAGCAGCGTCATTCATACTGTGGAAGAAGTATAGGAAAAGATTCAGCAGTGTCTCTCCGCAAGCAGAACCTAGTGTAGTGTTTAGTGCGCGAAAGCAGAGTACGGCTGACCGTCAGCCGAGTGAAGTGTGTAGTGTAAATATCACGAGGGACATAGCAACCTCCCCTATATTTACCAGATGTAATTTTCCCCCAAAATCAACCTAATTTTTTGTATCTTTTCGGCTCGGGAGTATGTACGGTGTCATAAATCACACCGTAGCACTTTTTACTTCACAATGCATTTTACCGTCAGTACGCGTTTATAATTAGCAAGCACCGCGCGTGCTCCCCTAGCACTATTATAGCATATATCAATCTTATGTGGGACAATTAATAAAATCTTTATGTTCGGGAACACATTTGGTTTTATTAGCCAAACCCCCACAGTACATTTTGTTCTGTGAAGTTTCAATTATGATAAAGTGTCAGATAATAGATCTAATCGTGGTAACATGCTAACTGGTAACAGAAGAAAGTGACGAAAACTCCAGCTGCAGACGCCATTCGCCGAAGTGGTAATCCCGGTAAGTAAGTAAGTGGTAATCCCGGCGTATCTATTATATATACTTCGCGTATCGCCGCATTTCTTCGGTATACGTCGGAGAGGAGCGGGGAGGGAGGAATACTGCTTTATCGATAATATGAGATGCCATTCATAGTGGCGTTCGACGCTCCCAGATGGCGCTACCAGTTAGCATGTTACCACGATTATTGATCGCTGACGAGGGAGAGAACTTTCCCGCTGCCGCCTCAGTTATTTTTCCCGCTACCGATACCGGGCGCGCACCCGCTACCGCACGCGCTCGTCCGCTCGCTACCGCTACCGCGCGCGCTCCCGCTCTCGCTACCGCACCCGCTACCGCTACCGTGCGCGCTCCCGCTCTCGATACCGCACCCGCTGCCGCTACCGCGCGCGCTCCCGCTCTCGCTACAGCCCCCGCTGCCGCTACCGTGCGCGCTTCCGCTATCGCTACCGCACCCGCTACCGCTACCGCGCGCACTTCCGCTTTCGCTACCGCACCTGATACCGCTACCACACCCGCTACCGCGCGCGCTCCCAAGTTCGCTACCGCTACCGCGCGCGCTTCCGCTCTCGCTACCGCACCCGCTACCGCTACCACGCGCGCTCTCGCTACCGCTCTCGTTTCCGTTACCGCTCCTCCTTCCGCTCTATTCATGGATGACATAGTTTGTAGCTGCTTTATCGATAATATGAGATGCCATTCATAGTGGCGTTCGACGCTCCCAGATGGCGCTACCAGTTAGCATGTTACCACGATTAGATCTATTATCTGACACTTTATCATAATTGAAACTTCACAGAACAAAATGTACTATGCTTGTAATAAATGTACTTGGTCCATGTATGCTGCAAGAGTTGATTAAAGAAGTTGGAGACTCTCCGTACTCTATAATTATTGATGAGAGCACTGATACGTCGACTCAGAAAGTACTGTGTATTATGCTTCGGTTTTTTTTCAACTAAAAAGAAACGGATTGTTACAACGTTTTATCGACTTATTAAAACTGTTGATTGTGATGCAATATCCGTCCATGGTTGTAATAAAGTCACAGTTAAAAGCAGATAATCTTAATGTTCATAATATGGTTGGAATTGGTGTTGAAGGCGCCAGTGTTATGGTCGGGAAAAAATTATCAGCAACTGCTCTTTTTAACATATTAATCTGGCGACGCCAGATACCTCATGAAATACAGTCCACAAAAATATCGAAGAGAAATAATTATTCGCTAATCGCCAGGCAAGGTGGCCCGCGCGGCCATTGTTTGGTCCATTCGAGCCGGACCACATTTGGTCCGGATTTTAATCCATTTCCATGACGGATTTATATCCAGATTTTATTTAATTTTCCGCATATATAGCTTCTAAAGGTGCCTAACTAGGCAGTGGTAATACATATTTACGCTTCTATAATTACTTGGGAAGCCGCCCCGCCGTAGGTAATACACGATATAACGTGGCTACCTACAGAGATTCCTTATTGGAATTATTATTCGAACTATCAGAGTTCTATTATAAATCTCATATTTCAAACGCTATTATATTTTCAAACCGCTTTAAAGTCGTTGCCTGTAGGAATAAATAATTAAACCGCATATATTCTTAGGTATTCTATTTGTAAATTAGTAATAGATACTTGGGTGTAACATAAATATCGCATAACCTACGTATATTATAAATACTTAGGTATATAATTCGAATAGTATTTTGATTATTATAATAAATCTACCTCAAAATACCGGAGGATCCAGAGTTAGCCATTCTAGTCGCTAAACGTAATATTTTGTTCGAACGTGTTCAAAATATATATAAACGTTCGCAAACTGCCGAGTCATCCGAAGCAGATAAGGAATTATTTCTCAGTCAATGTATGACAATAGGTGATATTCGAACAGATTTTCATAACTTGTTAGATGCCTACAACGCGAAGTTGCTATCTATTAATCCGAAAACTTCGCCTAGTTTTCAAGCGTATACTTCATTCGAGGACCTTTATTGCGTTATTAAACGCATTCAATCTCGTCTTGAAACTATTGAACCCGAGGTTAAAACTGAGGTTTATGCTACTGTTCGAACGCCGAGGTTGCCTGCGATTGAGATAATGTATTTTGATGGTGACATACAAAATTGGCCACTATTCTATGCCAGTTTTAAATCAACGGTACATGATAATAGTTCGTTGACCGATGCCGACAAATTATATTATTTAATAGGTAAGTTGGCGCCAAGGGCTCAATCAGTATTCGCTGGCGTCACCCCCAGCGCTGAGAATTATCAGTTAATATTTCAGTCGCTGGTGGATAGGTATCAAGATACTCGTATCCTCGCGTCTACATATTTTGACCAAGCCTTAAATTTAAAATTGAATGGTTCCGCATCTGTTTCGAATTTTCAGTCATTTATAAATAATTTCGTAACGGCAGTTAATTCGCTTAAAAACTTAAATTTAGAAAATCTTTCCGATTTTATTTTATTACAACTCGCATTGAAAAAATTCGATACAGAAACTATTCGCGCCTTTGAAATGACGGTACTTAATAATAAAATTCCTACACTGGACAGTTTTATCTCATTCATAAAAGATCAGTGTAGAATATTCAGAAATACGCAGCCAATTTCATCTAGCTCGTCCAGTAATATTAATAAACAAAGGTTGATTAAACACCGAAATAATAACACCGCGCCTAATCCGCAGTCTTATGTAGCATGTTCGGATTCTAGTAATAATAATTATAACCCGCTCAGATGTATGTACAATAACATTAATAACATTGTGCATGAACATCTTTACAAATGTCCCGCTTTCAATGATTTGGCCCCGTTGGCTCGTTTTAATTATATTAAAGGAAATAAAGCTTGCGTTAATTGCTTAAGCATAAAACATAAATCGAACTCTTGTCTTAGTAAGTCTAAATGCCGCGTTTGTGGCAGACGCCATCACACGCTGATGCACTTCGATAAGACCCGGCAGTCTACCTACCTACACGTACAGGTGTTCGAGTCGAACATAATAGCGAAGTGTCGCTGTGCTCAACGTCGCTCGCACGTAAACAAGCGATGAGAGATCGTAGGCAGAACCCGCACCCCGTGCGCGTTCGATATACAGTGCGCGACTCAGCCAAACAAACAATTTTACTGGCTACCGCCCAGGTTATTGTTTACGATGTAAATGACAAACCCATAGTCGTGCGATGCTTACTAGACAGCGCTTCACAAAGTAGTTTCATTACATCGGAATGTTATAATCGTCTAGGGCTTTTGAATAAATTTAAAAAAACTAATTTGATAGTTAAAGGAATTGGGGGTTCAGAAAAATCATGTAAGTGTTCTGTGGATATTGTCGTATACTCGCGCTTAAATAAAAATATTAGTTTTAATATTTCTCCGCTTGTCGTGGAACGTATTACCGATAAGTTACCGAACGCTAACGTAGACGTGTCTTTGTTAACGCACCTGAAAGCCCTCCCGCTAGCAGATACCGACTTTTCGCGCCCGGGTGATGTGAATATTCTGATTGGGGCTTCAGTATTCCCGCATTTGCTATTACCTAATATAGTACGTAGTTATCAATATGATTTACTCCCCGCTATTGAGATGGTGTTTGGATTTGTGATTATGGTTTCCGTACCTACATCGCATACGTCTAATTATACTATGTCATGTTGCTCTGTGCTTCAAGAAAATAATATTAATTCTCTCGTCCAGCGATTTTGGGAGCTTGAGGAATTGACGGCACCGCCCTCGATGAGCCATAAGGATCTCGAGTGTGAAGAACATTTCCGCGCTACCACTGTTCGCGACGACAGTGGTAGGTATGTTGTCGCGTTGCCATTTCAAGGTGACCCTTATTCATTAGGCGATTCGTACGCTACCGCTCTTCGACGCTTTCATTGTTTGGAACGTAATAACGTAACTTGATGCATCACTAAATATGCGCGCCGCTTATAATGACGTCATGCGCGATTATATAAATAAAGGGTTTTTGAGCCCGGTTGAAATTAAGAAGGACAATAATTCGGTTCCTTCATATTATATTCCGCATCACGGCGTATTCCGCGAAGATAAGACCTCCACTAAACTACGCGTAGTTTTAGATGCTAGTTGTCGGACTACATCGGGTCAGTCTATCAATGATATTTTACATACCGGCCCGAATCTACAGGGTGATTTATTTAACATCATAATAAATTTTCGTCTTTTAAAAATTGCTCTGTCAGCTGATTGCTGCCAAATGTTCCTTAATATTGGTGTTCGCGAATCTGACCGTAGATTTCAACGGATTCTTTATCGCTTTAATAACAGTGAACCCTTAACCGTGTATCAGTTCAATCGAGTTTGCTTTAGACTCCGCTCCAGTCCATATCACGCGTTACGAGTTGTCCGGCAATTGATCGCTGACGAGGGAGAGAACTTTCCCGCTGCCGCCTCAGTTATTTTTCCCGCTACCGATACCGGGCGCGCACCCGCTACCGCACGCGCTCGGCCGCTCGCTACCGCTACCGCGCGCGCTCCTGCTACCGCTACCGCACCCGCCACCGCTACCGCGCGTGCTCCCGCTCTCGCTACAGCCCCCGCTGCCGCTACCGCGCGCGCTTCCGCTATCGCTACCGCACCCGCTACCGCTACCGCGCGCGCTTCCGCTTTCGCTACCGCACCCGCTACCGCTACCACACCCGCTACCGCGCGCGCTCCCAAGTTCGCTACCGCTACCGCGCGCGCTTCCGCTCTCGCTACCGCTACCACGCGCGCTCCCGCTACCGCTCTCGTTTCCGTTACCGCTCCTCCTTCCGCTCTATTCATGGATGACATAGTTTGTAGCGTCATGAACGTTCCGCTCGCAGTTTCGCTTTGTGAAGAGCTTATTCAGCTTTTCAAGCGAGGCCAATTTGACCTTGTCAAATGGACAAGTAACTCTCAAGACGTTCTAGCACGAATACCTGAGTCGCACAAGGCTTCTACAGACATTGAGTTTGAGAAGTTTGGCTTACGCTGGGACAGAGCCTGTGATAGTTTTCGGTTCGACGTCGCGACATCTGATGGTAAGTGCACTTAACGCACTATGTTGTCCACAGTGGCTCGACTATGGGACATAATGGGTTTCATGGCTCCCACCATTTTATGCGCCAAGCTCTTAATAAAAGAGCTTTGGCTATCTAAGTGCGAGTGGGATGACGCACCACCCGATCACATAGTCGCAGCTTGCAAGCAGTTTTGCGTTGAGCTTTCCCTACTCAACCAAATTAATATACCGCGTCATCTAGGATTGGTCGATAGTTGCACTGTCAACTTAATAGGTTTCGCCGATGCTAGTGAACGCGCTTACGGAGGAGTCGTGTATGTACAGGTCTGTATTGGTTCTAACTACACTGTTCAACTGGTTTGTGCTAAGTCTAGAGTCTCGCCGGTTAAAACTATTTCGGTTGCGAGGCTGGAATTATGCGCGGCCCTTCTGTTGTCTCAACTACTTCGCAGAGTTCAAGACACAGTTTCGTCTCACTATCCCATTAAGGGAATATACGCGTTTACGGATTCCAAGTTGGCCCTCTCTTGGATTCGTTCCTCTCCGCACCGCTGGCATACCTTTGTCGCAAACCGCGTTACTAAGATAATCGAACTCATCGCCCCCGCTTGTTTTAATCACGTCGCAGGTACTGAAAATCCTGCCGATTGCCTGTCTCGCGGTATTACTCCTGGTAAGCTTCTAGATCATTCATTGTGGCATCATGGACCCTCCTGGATTTCACATGATCCGCCGGAGTGGCCCATTGAACCCTTTGACCACGATACAGAGAACGAAGACGTACCCGAGCGGAAATTTATGTCTCACCCCGTAGTCGTGGAAATTGTGGAATCCCCACTATACACTATACAACAAACGTGATTTTTTCCTTTTTATACGGAACCCCCCTTGCCGACTCGCACTTGACCGGTTTTATTTTACACTCGAATTTTATTGCCGTTCAGTCCATCCGTACAGGTCAGAAATAATGTTGTCAACTTAGTTGTTTTACAAATTTTTACTACTAAATTAGGTTTCTTAGGTTTCTAACCTAACCTAACGGGACTTTTATTTCAAGTTCCGATCTTGAATTTGCGGAGTATAGATTATTGCGAGCCGTACAGACGGTTTACTTTAGTAACGATATTGAAAATTTAAAAAATAATAAATCTTGTTCTCCCGCGCTTCTTAAACTTAAGCCGTTTCTTGATCAGCACGGCGTAATACGCGTTGGTGGTCGTCTGTCGAATTCGCACGAACCGTAAAACTATAAGCATCCTTATCTTCTACCGCGTCACGATCATGTAGTAGATCTTCTTGTTGATTTTTATCACAAGAAGCAACTCTGGACCAGCATGGAGATCCATGCTGGTCCAGAGTTGCTTATGTCCTTACTCCGGCATAAATATTGGATCTTTGCTGCGCGGCGAATAATTCGCCACAGGATACATAAATGTAACACTTGTTTTAAATTTCGCCCGCACCCGATATTTCCTCTTATGGCCGACCTTCCTTGTCAGCGCGTTAATTAAGTGGACAAAGCGTTTACACATACTGGTTGTGATTACGCAGGACCACTCCAATACACCCCAGTTCGCGGTCGAGGCGTTAAAAGTCGTAAGGCCTGGTTATGTATTTTTACGTGTATGGCAACGCGCGCTACGCATATCGAAGTTGCGACGGATTTGAGCACGGTGTCATTTCTGGCCGCCCTAAAACGATTTCTATCGCGGCGCGGCCCGTACAGTGTTTATACACGGATAACGGCACATGTTTAGTGGGTGCAAATTCATATCTACGCGACCTTTATAATTTCCTAAATAAGGAGTACCGCACGCATCTGCAGGAAGAGCTTTCCACTAATCGTATTGATTGGAAGTTTATTCCGCCGGCTTCACCACATTTTAGGGGATGTTGGGAGAGCATGGTTAAGGTAATTAAAACGCATCTCTTCAAGGTTATAGGGCAGCAAATTCTTTCTTATGAGGAGCTTTTAACTGTCCTTGCTCAAGTTGAAGCATTAATTAATTCGCGTCCGCTCACTGCATTAAGTAGCGATCCCGCGGAACCGTCAGCGTTAACTCCTGCACATTTCTTAAACACGGTGCCATTGTCATCACTTCCCGCGCCTGAAGTAGACTCATCTAGTTTACTCCAGAGACATACATTGTTAGATAAGCTTGTACAATCGTTCTGGCAACGTTGGCGTTCAGAAATCTTCACCAGCTTCAGACTAGATCCAAGTGGAATATTCCTGGGTCTCCTATACAGGAAAGTATGTTGGTGATTATCATCAACGATAATTCGCCAACACTTTCGTGGCCATTAGGCATCGTTGAGAAATTACATACCTCTAAAGACGGTACAACCCGCGTTGTTACCGTGAAAACCGCAAAGGGAAGTTACGTGCGCCCTGTCGTACGTCTCTGCCCACTGCCAACGCAGTGAGATTTAGCTAAGGCTGGATCTCCTTTAGTTTAGGCATCTAGGTAATAAGATTAGTTGTTATTACTTCGCTTTAGTTAATTAATAATACCGCTGTCTTAGTCTATGGATAGGTTATGCGATAATGGATACACCTGACATAGCTAAATTATTATTATTTTTATATTATTTTAAAGGCAACCCTTTAAGGCCAGGGGGAAATGGTAGCGCCATCTGGGAGCGTCGAACGCCACTATGAATGGCATCTCATAATATCGATAAAGCAGTATTCCTCCCTCCCCGCTCCTCTCCAACGTATACCGAAGAAATGCGGCGATACGCGAAGAGGACATTGCTAGTCGAGGCGTCGAGAGTGCGTGTGTGCGACATGTGTTTTTAGACTTTTCCGCTACTAATTCCCGCCCATGAAAGTGAGATATATTCCTATAGAACGCGATAAGAATTCTGGAAAGACTAAAGTGTTGTGAACAGAAGGAAGTGACGAAAACTCCAGCTGCAGACGCCATTCGCCGAAGCGGTAATCCCGGTAAGCGCCTTCCTTTATACCTCTCCATTTCCAGGGGCGTGCGCTCCATATAGGCAGAAATGCAGTGCTTTACTTGTCATTCACAGATATTTTAATAAAACGTTCGTACGTTTTAGATGACTTTAATAATTAATTAATAGTAAATAAATTAATTTAAAAAATATAATAACTTAAAAACGCCTAATATTTTATAAATAGCAACTCATGTGGTTGCTTTGTGCAGGACAAATCATCGCATGTATGTGTAATTTTCATACTTCGCAAACACACACACCCATGAATATCGACATGATTAAATAGCAATAAGTCATGCGGCGGGAGATGGCCGAACCGACAGCCAAACCGAGAGCTTCGGTTCGGCTATCCGATCGCTTCCGAAAACCGCCGAACTGGCTTGTCGGAAATTATTCGTTGCCTATAATCCGAGTAAAAACTATACGACGCGAATCTAATGAATCATGTATGCACATTTGCATTTAGTATTTAGTAAGGTTTTATTTGTTTAAATAGAAGAAACGTTTTGTGTTTCGCGGGGGCCATATTGCATAATATTTCATATGATAAGCATTGTTTACAATTTAATCGCTCCTGTTTATTTATAGTTTTCTTAAAAGATTTTTCATTTTAACATTTGAAAGTGTGTACATTTAACAGTTTCTTACTGAGTTTCTATAATAATTATTGTAGTGATTTGCTTTTACAAGGTGCGTATGTTGATTTTTTAAAAATGTTATTTGATTGAGGTTTGCGTTGATAATGTGTGTTTATTAAAAATTAAAAATAACAAGTTCTCACAATTGTCATTCAGTGAAAAGATTCAAATTTTGTCTAAAGGTAGGTGTGTACCCGAGTTACAATAATTAAACCAGCAAAAAAATAATGTAACTCGAAAATTTCATGTTAAAAGTTATGAAACGTATAACTGGCTGTGTGGTTGTGTACACACGATTAAATTATATTGTTTTCCTTGCATATTATTTAGTAATTTACATCGGGATATAGTAATCTCAAGTAACCGGAACACTGAATATGTGAAAATTGAAGCTGACTGATTGGTGAGTAGTTATAATATTTTAAAATATGCTTATTATTTTACTTATTAGAATTTCTTCCGCCGCGACTGTAACGTAGTTACATTTCCTTTCTGTAAAATCACCGTCATCTATGATTTGTTTGCTTAATTATTTGTCATTTAGAGGTTAAAGCGCCATCTATCGGCGCACGTCCTTACTAAAATGGCGTTAGCCTTGCTTTAATATTTGATTCATAGATCGATTTTACATCCGTCTTAAATCTTAAAAAATAATAAGTTAATTTTGATTAATAATGAAAATACAGTAGAATTGCACCATTATATTACATAATATATGGATTATTAATATAATATCTTTTTATTTTGGTTTCTGGATTTTTTCTCTTTACGCTTTAGTTTCATAGTTGTCAAAAGTTTAAAAAAAGACGACGGAGGAGGGTATACATAGCACTTCTTCGAATGACGTTTCCTTTTTAGAATAAAATTTTCTATAAACTCAAGATGTAGTCGTTATAATAATTATATTTTAACCCCGTGTTCACGGTGAGTATTTTAAATATCTGTGTTTGCTAAGTCACGCTTGTAATTAAAAACGCATTATTCTTTCATGTAAACTATCATCTTGATAAAATTTGTTGTCAATTATTTGATTAGCCATACCACGTGATATCATTTGTATGTTCTTGCATTGTTGAAATATTAGGATATTTGTATCCATGCCTTAATTATTCTGTATATCATCTTTTTATTTTGTAATGGCCACACAGCCCGTGATTTTTAATCGTTTGGGGTTAATATCACACTGGCTGTGTGACGGGACTCCTACCTCCACGTTCATCGTGAATTTTTCAGGGAGCTTCGTTTCGGGCACAAGCACCGCTATCTATATACCGGATAACGGCTTATCAAGGACGATTGGCTATTTTCCTACTACCGGATTTCTGAGGCCGCTAGATATTCCGGACTGGACATCTGAATTGGGAATCAGGCTGCACCCTTGGACGATCTATCGAAGACGATCGGACGTAGCGGTGACTGATAGACGCTACCAGAGGTTGCAGTCCCAGTTCGCCACGTGCTCCTGGACTCAGCTAAGTTCCCACGTGGTTTTAAGCCCCTTGGATACCCAAATACACCAAAGAAGCTAAACCAGAGAAACTACGTTACACGACGATCGATCGCTGTTTTGTCTGCGTTGTCGTAGAAGATGTACATGAATAGTAGTACATCTAAGACTTGCTCTGTTGGCATGGTTTCGACTTAGAGATCCGTCGCTTGGCTGTAGCTATGCTAAAAATCTATAAACGAAGTTTTTGTGACCGAGTACTTCGCCGCATACCCAGTGTCATAATCCTGTGCACGCCACTGTCCATTTCCATCTAATTATTACTGAATATTAACCTGGCGACGCCAGATACCTCATGAAATACAGTCCACAAAAATATCGAAGAGAAATTATTCGCTAATCGCCAGGCAAGGTGGCCCGCGCGGCCACTAACCATATGATCAACAGTCTTTAGGGAGCAATGCTCAGCAATAAAAGCAGCAATCCTTAATTCAGCAGTCTTTGTTTTTTCAGTCACAACTGGTTGTTGAGTCTAATTTTTTTGTGTTGAGCGCCGACTTTTCTTTTAAAATACAGTTTTGATGCTTATTTGTCTTTGAATGTTCAAGCAGGCCCTTTCTGTGATATTTTAGCGAGATTCGACAATACTTGCAATACGCTGAGTCTGATTGTCCGGAAGGATGAGGTCCAATCCAATCTGTAGAAAAAAATTATATTTATTTTAGTTTATATATTTTTATTACAATGCAGACATTAACAAAAAACATTTCAAGTAAAATATAATGCAAAAACAATTGATAGTTTTCCTGAAATTATGATTTTAATGTTTCTCTATGTCATATAAAAATTGACAAATACACGTGATATCTGAAAATTAGATAGTGATATTTGAAAGAAAATATTGATATACTGAAAAATTATACTTATACCAATACCCTTCTTATTTCATGCTAAAAATACTTAGTGCATTTGTAAATGACATACACGTTACCTAAATTATTTATGTTTATTGAATAATTTCGGCACAGCTTCACTACTAGCTTTGTCGAAAATCCTTTACAGTTAAAATTGTTTATTTTATTAATATATTTAATTTAAATACTTGATCTCGATATTGCCTCTCACTTTCCTTATATCGAAATAATGTCAATATACATTAGATACATTTAATCTTGTTACGAAATGCTTATTTTCATTTTAAAGAGGAAGGCAATAAATAAGAGAATAAATATCTTGTAATTATATAAACATTTTCATACATACCTTTAAGTTCGTCATCTCTCTCCCATTTATTAATATATTTTTGTGGATAACCGGAAACTTTTTCTCTTTTTGGCATTTTTTATACTAATTTTTTAACTAAATAAACAATCGGTTTTAATAATATATTTTATGAACATTACTCAACACGAACAATGTCAAACATATTATCAACTGTCAGCTGTTATTATTATTACAAAAAAATCTATATAGCACCATCTAGTAGATATGCAATTAACCCTCTATTGCCGAACTTCGATTGAGTGCTCAGCGCAGTGCCGGAGTGGGGATCGTGTATAGCGAATGACAGTCTCCAGAGGGGGAGAAACGCCCATAAACCACAGAAGCATGGAGAATAGAATTAAGTAGTACCATCTCCATACATGAAAAGTGTCCGTAAAATAGCGTTAAATAGGGGGCGCTACAGACGCAGACGGGAGTAAAGCGGCAAAATTTAAACGTATTATTAAATCTTAGCATCTTCTTCGGTTTTATATATAAAAATATTTTCAACTATACGAGTAATTAGAATTTTCATGATTTACTGAATTAACTACTTTTAATCTACTAAAGTCGTCAAAAATTTTAAATAACTAAACTCAACTCACTTTACTTCATCTCTTATTGCTAACTTCATATCACACACCCTTGCCACTCTAGCGCCATTATGGCCAGTTTTGGAACTATTATGTAATTACTTTTGTCGGACACTTTTTAGCTTTTCTGCCTTAGAGAGATGGTACTCCTTACCTCTATTCTCCATGCACAGAAGGTTAATTAGTCTAAACAAATTTTTCAATTCCGGTTAGATGAAGTGAGAAGAACTGTGTAATTTTTTGAAAAAATATAAATAAATTTTTATCCCTAAAAATACCTCCAAAAAATTGTACCCCCTAAAAAACCCCCTCTATAGATTTTTTCCCCCTAAAAGGGGAAAAACCCCGGAGTTGGCATCGCTGCGCATTTCATCTAATGTTCCTTTGCCGTAAGGTTGGCTCCACTGTCTGTCAAAGCATAGTTTTTTTTTTAATTTATAGCGTCGGCTTATCTTAAAACCATTTGCCAGTGTCAAGTTAAAAAGGCGGGAAATAGAGCTTTCGTTTCAATTTTCAACACCGTATTCCTAAATCGTCAAGTCTAAAGTCTAGTCAAAGTCCAAATAAATAGTCAGTGCAGTAAATGAGTCATGTCAGTCGATTCAGTAAAGTGGTAGAAGCTTTACTGAAAGCTTTACTTTTCCTAGGGAGTTTTGGAGGGAAACTCAAAATAGCACGTTTTTCAAAATTGTACCACTTGCCCACACTTGTGAAAAAAAAACGTTTTTGAATTGAGTCAACCGTCCTTTTAAATTTCCCCTTTGTCTTTTTAAATCTGTAATGTATTCCTGATTAGTTTTCTTAGTAGGGGAACGGGGTGGCACAGTTAATTTAGAACTAGATTCCTCACTCATTTTGGTAAACCTTAAGAAATAGGTGGTACACTCACGTGTAGTTCAGTAAGGTGTGCGCGGCTATCGGAAGCTCGTAATACGCGTAACTGGAAAACAAAAATTAAACTGTTTTGATACAATTCGAGACAGAGGAGTAGGAAATTATGGAGTCCTGACCGTTCGCTGCTGAATCTTGGCGTATGATGTAGCTCAGGGTACTGGTATCTTCAGCGGTTATCCGGCGACGTAGGTCCAAAAATCGTTTGAAACATTTATTATGTGAAATATTTATTGATTTATTTATTTAATTATTTATTGAAACTTAATGCACAAACATGTACAAAGGCGGACTTAATGCCTTATGGCATTAATTATTATCTACCAGTCAACCTTTGGGCGTTACAGGAGCAAAATTATATAGGTGCCGATAAAGTGAAAAAAAAAATGCTGAGAAGAAGAAATCAAAAAATCCTAGATGAAATAGGAATACAATCATGATACAATACAATAATATAAATACAATGAAGATATATAACATAAATATTATAACAATATATACCTATGAAATACAAAATTACTATAAAATAAATATATATATATATACACTAACTAATAACAAATACTAAGAATCTGCCAATTGCTTAAAATAAAATTCACGAACGCTGCGCTTGAACGTGTCCCTGGTTTTGGACATCCTCATTTCTAGAGGAAGTGCATTCCAGAGAAGAATAGCCTGGATATTGAAAGAAGAACGGACGATATTAGACTTATGGAGAGGGCAAAGTAAAATCTCGTTGTTAGTCGATCGGAGGTTCTTGTCGTGCCTGCTGCAGAGATATTGAAAGATAGAGAGAGATTGAGAAGAGAGATACTCGGGAGCGTGTTGATGGTGCAGCAATGAGTAGAGCATGCACAGTGCCCGCACAGAGCGGCGCTGACGTACTGGCAACCAGTGCAGCTTGAAGCGATAGGAAGAAACATGATCGAATTTTCGTAGGTTGAAGATAAATCTTATACAGTTATTGAAAAGACGATCAAGTTTATTTAGTTTATCAGTATTAAGATCGAAACAACACACGTCACCATAGTCGATTATTGGGAAAATAAGGGTCTGACCAGCAAGTCTTGACCGGGATAGGAAGGAAATTTTTAAGCCGATAAAGGGATCGCAAGATCCCCGTGACTTTGCAGGAAACGTCAGTAATACGGGTTTGCCAACCGAGAGACGAGTCAATATGTAAACCAAGATCTTTTACGCTGGAACTAAAAGAAATAACAGACTCATCGTAGATAACAGGTGGAAGAGTGCTTTTGTCCACTTTACACAAGCATCGAGATGTACCTAACAATACAGCCTGACATTGAGTTGGATTTACTGTTAAGCCAAATTTGTCACACCAGTCTTTTTTTGCTCTTAGATCCTGGTTTAACTCTTCGATGGCTGTTGGTAACTCCTCCATTCCTGCCTGGATATAAAGTTGTAAGTCATCGGCATACAGATGATACGTACTTACGAAGTCTTTTGGTGATAAGATTTATAAAAATACAGAAAAATAGGGGAGATAAAATACCGCCTAAGGAACACCAGCATCGAGATTACGCCAATTAGATGACCTATCCGTGCGTACTGACTGCTGACGGCCTCGAAGATAGGAAGAAATCCATGTTAGCGCTTCAGACGAGATCATAAGACCGGAGAGTACCGCCAGTAGGATATCATGATTGACGTGGTTAAATGCGTTCGAGAAGTCTACTAACACTAAAACGGTAATCATAGAGTTCTCGAAACCAGCTCTGACATCCCCTGTCACTTTTAACAGTGCGGAGGTCGTGCTATGTCCAGGTCTGAAACCGGATTGAAGTGGGGAAAGTGAGTTATTTTGATAAGCAAACCTGGACAACTGCTTATGGACGCAGGCTTCGAGAAACTTTGATAAGAAAGGAAGGAAATAGGACGAAAGTGTGAAGGATGAGTGGGGTTGGAGATTTTTGGAAGCGGACGAACGAAGGCTTTGCGCCACAGATTTGGGAATTATGATAAATCAAGGGAAAAATTGATAATGTGGGTGATGGCAGTCAGGAGTTGGACTTGAATGGTGGTAATCATACGACGACTGATGTCATCGCATCCCATAGCTTTTGATACTATAGACTTGATTGTCTTGTCGATCTCGTCTGAAGTAATTGGAGCAAATTGAAGATAAAGGACAAAATAGGCTATTTAAATAACCAATGGTCTGGAATTTTGTGTAATCATCTAGTGTTACTGTGGAAGAGAAATGGAGATTTAAGTCGTCAATACCTTTCTTCTTGGTGTTCATGCGACTTACCTACACCAATAGTTCCATGGAACTTCCAAACATTAGGAGGGGATAAAGAAGCTACATTTTCGAAAATATGTCGGCGTTTAGCATTACGTATCATCTGATTGCAACGATTCCTAGCTGATTTAAAGTTGTCCCAATTAGTCACACACCGCTTCCTTTTAAATTTTGTAAAGGCACGATCCCTGCGCCTCATCGCATCCCGAATTTCTGTAGACAACCAGGGGGCTGGTAGATGTTTCAGTTTTGACTTTTTAGTGGCGCATGAACATCGTATAGTCTAATCAAGTTGTCATTGAAAATTGCGACTTTATCATCAACAGTAGTTGCTTCATATAATGGTTCCCAATTAATTTTAGCTGCGTTGATCTTTAGTTGTTCCATATTAACCCGTCCAAAACAACGATTATAAATGAATCTAGGACAAGGTTTAGGGGGCTTAAGGATATAGGAAATATAGATGAGGTGATGGGATTTGTATTGTATCATGATGGGAAAAGCCAGGAGCAGGAAGTTGACCATGGGCTTGGACTAAGAAAGGATTGGAGGTAAGGATCAAATCAAGCCAGGTATCTTCGCCAGTGATATTATGATGAGTAGCGGAGAGAGGCAAAAGATGAAGACTGGCGGATTCAATTAAATGGAAGAGTTTTAGGGAACGGGAGCAGGACAGGTTTAGAAGGTCCGTATTAAAATCACCCATGATGACGTGATGTACATACTCCGAACCCAACGCTCCCAAAACAGGCTCTGAATCAGGAAAATGAGGATGAAAATGATGATATTCAACAGATGGAGGACAATAAACTACTCCGAGGGCTAATTTTGTACCCTTAACGAGGACCTCAAGGAAAAGATGCTCTGCAGCGGCAGAACTATCGGATGAAGAGGAAGTTATTATTTTATGAGGAAGATTACTACGTAGATAGATGGCGACACCACCGCCTCGCCGACCCATCCGATCATTGTGGATCAGAACATAGCCGGGCAGGGCGTATGATGTGGAGAGAAGATTAAGTTTGAACCAGCTCTCAGAAATCAGGATGGCATGTACGTTATTCCCAGTAAAGGTCTCAATCATGTCACTGAAGTGACTTGGAACACTTTGCGCATTTATGTGACAGATGTTAAGAACACCATGTTTTTGAGACTTAAAGTTCTGAGATAAAATATCGCTTAACGTATTACAAACAGAATCAAAACTTTCGTCAGTAGATAAAATACATGATTCATTGGCAGAGTAAAAAGACTCAATATCAGACATAGATTTTTCTATAAAATAAAAATAATATATTAATAATATAAAATAAAATATATATAATACTAATTATGCTATTCCTAGCTCAGAGTTTACAAAATATATATATTTTGCACGTCTGTACCACCCGCCAACTAACAAAATATACTATAAATCACTTAAAACAACAAAATAAAAGGATTGTAAGGGAAACGTAATATTTTACATAAAAGGAACAGGTTACAAGACTAAACATTAACAAGATCACAAACAAGATTAAAACTGTGCTATTATTACGTGTAAAAGTTTTGCGTGCGGATTTCCGAACGCACTTTGATAGAGAGCTAAGAAATCTCAAAAACGAGAAAAAAACAAAAAGAAAATGTCATGTGTCAGAGTGACAGATTAAGTTTAGTGTCACTCAAAGACTTGTGTCACTTGTCAAGTATCAGTAACAATTTTTCGAGGCAAATTAATAGGTTAAAAGTAAAATTATTCGTTACCGACAAGTAACACCCTATTACCCTCCAAAGTAATTAAACAAAAACAAACAAGACGTATACAGCACAAATATGAGAATATACAAAAATCAACAACATGTATAGTGTTATGATGAGAGGACAGTGACTACTGACTAACGAGATGAAACATGTAGATAGACAATAGTGGTTAATCTTTAGCTATAGACGGAGTTACCGAAGATACCTTGGGGTATTTCGACATGAGGGGCTGGAGCTCTTCTATGCACAGCACCTTATGACGCTTCCCATCTGCAGTCTTGATGACAATAGTACCGTCTTGTATCCAGGGCATCCTTACACCGAAATGCAGTCTCGCGTTGGCGAACACTGCCTGCCGCGCCCTTGTCAAAAACTCCTTAACTGTAGCAGAAGTCCCTTTCAACTTTGTTTTGGCTCTCCATACCGCAGTCTTGGTCTCAAAAGAAGAAAATTTCACAAGTATTGGTCGTGTTTTATTGGGCTCATTGGCTCCCAAGCGATGACACGCCTTAAATGAGCTTGATGGAATGTCATTTTGTTCAGGAATACCAGAAAAAATTAAAGTCTTCCTGCGTGACCTGGACTCAATTGCATCAACAGCCTTTGAGCATTCCGAGATCTGCTTGCGAAGGAGGCTGAGCATTGTGAAGGTTAATTCACGAAACGTGCGGAATTCGTCGGCAACCTTAGCAACAGTATCCTTGGCAGAACCACTTTGCAGCTGGGCATGAAGTGCCTCCATCTTTTTTGTTACAAGTTCCTCAAGACTCTGCTGTGCCTTTACAATTTCATGCAATTGTGACATCGTTGACTGTAGATACTTGTGAATTTTTTGGAGAACACAGGTGTAATCTAATGTAAGATGAGTCAGCTGGTGGGTGGTGTCTAGTGTCGGTAATAGCACTTTACATAGGGCTCCACAAACGTTTATTGACTATAAAACTGTATGTATTGTACTCAATTATATAATAATATTTTCACTATATTTTGTTAAACTACTTAAATAATATAACTAGTTATTAAGAATGTCTGTGTACTTTTTTGCACCTACCCGAAAAACTAAAAAAAAAATGAAGTTATAGTAAATAGTAGTCAACCCAACATAACGACCCAGATCATTTTCATGATAGCCATCGTCCACTATAATTTCAGGATCGACCTAAAAATTGGCGTAACTCATGTTGGTTTTTTGGCGTTGGAAATTTCGAAAGCCTCTGTTTTCCTCAATCCAGGCTTTATACCTTTAGCGCGAACTTCAAATCCAAGAAACTCTATTTTATTTAAGAAAAAATAACATTTACTCATTTTAAGCGTCAGTCCATCACTTTTTAACAGTTCAAATACTTCTTTTAATCTGACCAACCCTTCCTGAAAGTCCTTAGATGGGATTAATACGTCGTCCATATAAAACAAAGCATATTTATATTTAGCGTCCGCAAGAATTTTGTTTATTGTTCTTTGGAAAACAGACGGTGCATTCACTAGGCCGAAAGGCATACGATTATATTCAAATTGGCCGTCCGGCGTTACGAATGCCGTTTTATGTCGCGAGTTTTCTTCTATTTGTATCTGGTAGTAACCCGACGCTAAGTCAAGCGAAGTGAACATATTATTACCCGCTAGCAAGTCCAACTGGTCTTCAATACGAGGCAAAGGATAATGTTCCTTTTTTGTTTTTCTATTTAAAGCACGATAGTCCACGCATAATCGTTTTTCACCAGTTTTCTTTCTAACAAGAACAATTGGACTTGCGTACGGTGAAGACGATTCCCGAACTATATTGTTATCTAGCATTTCTTTTACCATGTCCCTAACCAGTGATCTTTCATAATACGACATTCTATATCGCCGATACACTATAGGCTCTGAATCAGTTAATTCGATCTTCATTTCTGTACAATTTGTAAATCCTAAATCACTAAGACCACTCGAGAAACAGCTTTTATATTCCGATAAGAGATTTTGAAGTGCGTGACGATGTTCACGTCTTAGGTCCGGACAACAATTTAATTCGTTATTATCGGATTCGGTTGTACTAATAGTTACCTGACACGTATTTAGAATTGGTGTTTGCAAATGTGTAGCTCTCGTAAGTAAAACATTTTTCTTTATAGTTATGCTGTCATTTGAGATATTATGAACTAATAAAGCGCAATAATTATTCAAAACTTCATACTGTCCCGGCATAAGGTAATATTCTTGACCCCTATTTCCTCAAATATATTCTATTTTTTCCTAATAGTCAACATATATAGAACCTTTCTCGAGCTTTTGGCACAAAATAAGTACGGCACGTAATTCATTTTTTGATATCAGAACATCGTCATGAGATATTAAGTGTACTTTTGGATTATCCGATACGCGTTTCAATATTACTTCAAAAGGTGTTTTAGTTATTATACTATATCTGGAAATTCGGTAAACGAATGTCCTATTAAAACTAAATGTCTAAGCACATAATCCTCTACTACATACATATTTACATTTTCTATGATATTTTGTAACTCTACTTTTGCAACAATCATACCTAAAGGGCGCGTAAGATTTGCTCCTATACCCCTAAGCATGGGCAGTTCAACATCAGTTATTAAATTTGAGTTTAAGGATTTCGCGTTGTTTTCCCTTATCAATGAACATTGACTACCCAAATCTAAGTGACATTGTAATCGGGTCCCGTTTACTAATACGTCCATTATGTACTTATCATTAAGACTATCAGAGGCACAAAGTTCTGAAACTAATTTCTCATTTTTTTCGGTAGTGACAGTATTAGAGGTCCCGCTAGTTTTGTTTCTGTAACAATTAGAAGCTTGATGGCCTATTCTATCATAATTCGTACATTTAATTAGTGATTTATCGCACTTAAAACTGGGATGTCCGTTTTGATTGCAGTTAAAACATTTTACTGTAAAGTTATTACTTCCTGGCCTGGAATTTACCGATTTGTTATTTACGGAGTTAACATTTCTGTCCACCCTATTCTTCCTATAGTTATCATAATTTTCTCGTGTGCCACCTACTTTTACCGATCTGAAATACTTTAAAATCTGTTCAGGTTCTACAAATTGTGTCGCTTGTGCACCTACTTTTACAGCGCGATCGTCTACGCCATGTAGCAAACAGTCGACTGCCTGTTTACCACTCAGCTTGTATCGATTAAGAAGATTAATTTTAGTTTAGTAATAGTTCTCCAAAGACTCTCCATACCTAACTCTTTTAGCTAACATTTCAGTGAGAAGTTCGGCATAATCCCCCCGAGACAGAAAAGATTCTAAAAGTTTTTGCTTCCATTCAGACCAACTATATAACAATGTTGGCAGAGATTGATACCATGACTTAGCAACTCCACATAATTTTTGAAGAGAATAATGTATTGTTTCTTTCTCATCCTAACCATATATTTCTGAACATTCTTCTACTTTAGTTATCCAGGTTAATACAGTTTGTTCTTTTGCCATGGGATTAAACTCGGGTACAACATTATTATTATAGGACATTTTAGGTTTTTCCGAACTTCTCACATCTTTTATTATTGTCAAAAATTTATCGAGTATGTCATCTGTAGACCTTTTTTTTTGAATTAACAGAACAATTAGACAAGAAGATACATAGATACAGGAAAAAAGCTTTGAGAATCATTTGTGGTGCTATGGTATCATCATAGGTGTTAATATCTGGCTGACAAATTTTTCATTCATTGTCTGCAATTTTCAAACCATCCTCTTATTCCTAAGCTCAAAAAACTTTTAAATTTAGTAATCAATAACAAGTTTTGGTTATACAAATCACGTCCTTGCCTAGTAAATAGTTATGTTCGATATTTATCCCTTGATGCCCCTACGTATAGATTACCTGTATTTATTTAACTTTTCCATTGAATCCCTTATTTTCGACCCAAATATTCGTTATGACATAGGTATTAAAAAATCGGACAAGTATTATGCAAAACAATTTTTTAACTATTTAACAAATAATAATTGGGAAGGTTATTTATCACAGATGCCTCAAAAATGTCGGTAGGTAATCTAGGAGATGGTATTTCCAGGTATTATCTTCAATACAAAATTATTCATAAAGTAAAATTTCCTCCACAAACCTCCCGTATTCATGGGGTAATGTTATGGTATATAATAATATAAAGCTATTGACTACATTCTGCTGGCGAAACATAAGAGGACTGTAATTTTTACTGACTCTTTGAGCGCCCTTCAATCATTAACAGATTCACTTTTAGATGAAAATGTTTCCCCATAATCATACAAACTAGAAATCTTTTGTTAAAATGTAATGGCAATAACTTTTCTGTTACATTTGTTTAGATTCCAAGTCATTGCGGAATTCTAGGAACCGAACAAGCGGATAGACTGGCTAAAGATGCAGTTTCTTGTCGGGATGTTTTTCGTTACTAACCGACTTCCAAAAAAAGGAGGCGGTTATATAGGCTGTATGTTTATTTTTGTATGTTCAACGATAACTCCGCCGTCTGTAGACCGATTTTCAAAATTCTTTTTGATGTAAAGGGTATACTTTGAAGTTGGTCGCTTTTTCACAAAAGTGGTGACCTGATGATGGATGGATCCCACCATGAAGAATCGAGGGAACTCTTCAAAATTTATATGGACACATATAGTGATTTCGACTTTTTCGCAAAAAATAGCAAAGTGTACAGACGTGTCCCAATCTCATTATTATAGATGAAGTTGTACTTTTTGATAAATTTATTTTGAAAAACCAAGACTTAAACTGTATTTCTAATTATAATTCTCTTAATTATATATTTATATTGACTCCTTTTTTTTACTGCTCACTGCTCGGTCCTTACTCCAATCCCGTTTGAGAAAGTTCTTAGCAAGAGACGGCAAGTCATAGCATAGCAGTAATTATTATAAACAAAAAAATTAAACCGACTTCCAAAGTAAAAATGCACAAAAAAGTATGAATGCAGTTTTACTTTGGAAGTCGGTTTGATTTTTTGTTTAAAAATAATAATAATTTTTCCCTTTTTAGTGATATTTGTAAAATTATTATTAACACATTTTAAAAACGTTTAAAATAAACGACCGAATGTGAAATTCAGTGCAAGGGCGTACCCAGGATTTCAGCCAGGGGGGGCATACCTGTTTCGAGAAGATGGTCGGTCTGGTATATTGAAACAAAAAATCATGAAAAATTGACTTTTATTAATTATGACATTACTGTTAACCGTAATCTTCTCGGATTTGCCGAAAATTTGTCTATGACAGTCTTTTCAATACGACTCACTGTTTTCTTTTAAATAATTGCGATGTACGCTCATCAGACATAAACCCGTAAGCCTTTCTTCATCCATGGTGCTTCTAAGCCACGTTTTAACTCTTCGAAGCGTACTGAAGGACCGTTCTACAGTCGCCGTGGTGCATGGGATAGTGCTTAAAATAATCAATGCTATTCTGACAGCAGGGTAAAAAATGTTGGCTTCGTTGAACAGATCAACTACTTCTATGTCCCTTTATTGATCATCTGATAAAGCCTTCTTCACTTATAAATTATGCCAAAGGTTCAGTTTTCCGGTGATATCCAGGTTATAAAATTCTTGGAATGATTCTGCGTTCTTGTGTAAGTCTGTAATGCTGGTTTTGTTCATATACAAGGGTACATCCCTTGCCCTTGTCATCCCTTACTTAAAGCAAACGCCGGAGTATTTTCTTGGGAGAATCGAATATTCAACGATGAAATGAGTGAATCAATGTATGATATTATCAGGGAACGCCGCCAATATTCGTTATCATTGTCTGATGGCGGATTACTTCTATGTGTTTGCTTGTGAGCAAGACGTGGAACCGAAATTTCTATGTTCAAATCCATTGCAACAGCTCGCGCTTTTTGAAGCATTTCATTACTTATTCTATCAGGAAACTCGCGGTCATTTCTGAGAATGTCCTTGATATTTTTGATGTGTTCCCCCACCGACAACATGTCGATTGATTTAGCTTGCAGTGTGTTAACTACTGGTTCAAAAACTGCTGAATATTTGGCTATTGTTTGTAGAGCAACAATAAATACTGGTTTTGTAACGGCTGAATGCAACTGATATGCAGATTTTCTGGTGGCATAATTTCCCTTTACGGTTAACGTTTCTAGAGATTTCACAAGCTCTGGCAAATGTTGAGAAAACTTTCTGATTGATTTATATTTTTCGGACCATCTTGTCTCACACAATCGTGATAGGTTTGGAGCGTAGTTTCGACGTGTAGTCGATTCTCTGAAAAACGTTATAACATCCTTTACAGTGGCGACAGTATTTCTAATTTCTGGAACTGCGTTCGCATCATTCACAACAAGGTTGAGTTTGTGACTTGAGCAATGAAAATGTAAAGCACGAGGATATTTTTTTCTCAAAATGGCTTGTACGCCACCCTCTTTCCCTGCCATTGTAGAACAGCCATCGAATCTAAATCCTACGCAATCTTCGGTTGGGAGGTTAGAACTAATCAAGAAATTGTCAATTGCTTCGGCAATTGCTGAAGCATTTTGTGCTTTTAGTTCAACGAACCCTACAAATTCTTCTCTGATTTTCCTTTTGCTTTCGTCGTAGAACCGTACGCCTATTGACAGCTGTTCTTTCGCAGCTACGTCTGCTGTTTCATCAGCTAAGACTGCGTAAGCCATGGTCTTCTGAACCTCACTTATTATATTCTCCTTAATAACTTCGCCACATAAATTTATCAACTTGTTTTGTATTTTTGGCGATGTGTACACTGCATTGCGACGGCACTTTTTCAGGTGACTCTTTAATTTGTCGTCCCCTGAATTGATTCTCAACTTCAATAAATCTAATGAAACACCCTCATCTGCTTGTTTTCCCCTAAGAGGTATATCATGTGTACCGCAAAATACAAGATAAATAATACAAAATACAATACAAGAAATAATTGATGACAATATTTGTCTGTTTTCATTGATTGCTTATTGGTGTCCACTTTGTCTACAGGAACATTTTCAAGAAAATTTTTTGCAGCATTTGTCGCTGTTAGTGAAGGTTGGTCGTTGCATGCTTTCGGCAATCTTCATGCATATTTTTGAACTTTATATATGGCCTGACCATAAATGATCCCAAAATTCCTCTCACAGTGCTGATGGGCGGAGGGAACAATACACAATGCTTACAAAGAGCGCCTTTTAGTCGCTTGGAATATACTAGCCATGGTGCATATTGATCCAACCAAGCATGATTAAATTTTCTTTTCACATGGCTTGCATCACTTTCAAAATCGTAATTTCTGGGCGGGATCCAAGGATTTTGTAACAACTCCCTCTTCTTTTCCGTCGATAGCTGGGTAGTCAACCCAACATAACGACCCAGATCATTTTCATGATAGCCATCGTCCACTATAATTTCAGGATCGACGTTGACGTCATAAGTTTGTTGGGATGTCGATGGAGAAGAATAGTCGGCAACAGATATATTTACAGGTTCTGCTGGAGAATGTGACGCTTGTCCAATGTTATCATGCAATGATCTTGGCATTACATGAGTAGTTTTATCATGGTTGTCATTTTCATCGCTTCCACTGCTACTTTCCCGAACTTTTTTTCTTTTTTCGCGTGTTGTCCCTAAAAAATGGATACACAAACAAAATTACTCTTACGGTGTTTATGTATAGGACGAAAATAAAGATCAAGATACCTATTAAAACATCACATTCAAATATCATTTACTTCCTATCAGTAAAAGTAATATTGCGATATTCAAAATTCGTTAACTTTGTGGTTTTAACGCCAAATAATCAAAACTAGGTAATTTGAAATAATACTTGATAAATTAAATGATAAGATTGATAAATGAAAGAGCATAGAACATAGATACAATTATAACAAAACCACGTCTTGTAATTAATAAATTTAAATATTGTAATTAATATGCTAAAGATATACACTTACAAGAGAGCCCCCCCCCCCCCCCCCCCTTAAACAAATCAAATAATCATATAAGGTACATATGTGTTTTATTTTGACTCACCTCTTTCAAAGAATTTCCTGATATCCATTTGACGGAGTAATATTTCCAGTTGTTGCGCGGTAAATGTAAATCTCGTGTCGCCGCAACTAAACTATAAGACACTATGGCGCATGAAATATTAGCTCGTATTAAATTCCAAACTGAATTGAATTGTATTTGAACTAAATTTCCTTGCTCTGCCTCACGATCCCGCTTATATATTCAAATATTCTGGCTCCCGAAATACGTAGAAAATACTCGACTCTATTTCCATACTTATCTCATACTTGCTATCACTGTCTTTCCTTTCCAGAATAGTCCATGCTAGAACGTTCTTCGTGGTATTGCTATTCAATACAGGATGTCGCTATTGACCGTATAAATTGATCCTATTTCTCTTTACTGAGAAAAGTACTGTCGTTAGTAACTAGATAGCACTAGATCAGCTAGATGTTGTTTTCTCCAAATTATATTCGGCTTTAATCCTAGATAGCTCTGATTGTCTTGTCGGGAGCGGAAACTACGAGATGCGACGCTATATTGCGTCGCTAATAGTATCGAATGTTGTAGAATATTTGTTCACACTTGGTACGGAAAAATAAATCGATTTCTTCAAATTCAAAAGCTGTTTCGTCAATACTATAGTGACAAGAAAAAATTTACAGAATAATTGTAAGGTATTCTTTTTCATTATTGTGCTATTTTGTGTTTAACATACAAAAATGTTTTATCACATTTTAATGAATTTATTACTTTTTAACATATAAATGTTCTACTGCAAAAATTCTGTCAAAATTGAGTTTTTGAAATTATAAAATTTACATACTCTTTGTAACATATTGTGCTAACAAAATTTGTGCAGTTGGACTTATCTGACTGTCTTGACTGACGGCGCAAGAAACTTATCTGACTTTTAACTTTAGTGTAATTTTACTCTCTGATAATTGATGATTTGATTATAATCAGAAAATAATAAATAAATAATCAGGGAGTAAAAAATAATTAATAATTATTATTTTCAGCATCGAGTGGATAATTGTGGGCGCTTCATATAGATTCATCGTGGTGCAACCTTTCTTCGTGGAATCGAAAGTCTACTCCTGCTGGGCTAATCCTAACGGTATTATTTAATTATTTATTATTGCAATTTATATTAGTGTAATTTTATATTAGTACTTATTAGTTTATTGGCCTTTTAAAGTTACCTAGTAAAGATTAGCTGTTGCCTGCAATTCGTTTGGGTAAAACAAACGGGTTTGGGTAAAACAAACGGAGCCCTAATTTTTGAAATTCTTATCAAAATAAATAATAATCTTTTAAATACACAATCTTTTCTTAACGTTTGTCTTTTAAGTGTCAGTCAGTGTCAAAGAAAAAATGTCCCTTTTTACTTGTGAGTTGTGACTGAACAGTCATCATAATATTGAAAATAAAATAAAAAGCTAAGCAGCATATTTAATTTTTATCAAGGCTTCCCAAACTGTGCGTCGCGACGCCCTGGGATGTTGCAGGCTAATCCAGGGGCGTCGTGAGGCGATTTAGAGATAAGGGTCACAGTAGCATATCTAAACTAAAACCTTGACTTAGAAGCTATGCCCTGATAATACTACCTTTTCTCATTACAGAAATGTAAAAAAATATTTTTTGCTTCAAAATTCTAAAAACATTAATTTTAAAATAACAATCGATTAAAAGCAAATGACCATTAACTTGTACCAATGGATATATCTCATGACCTATTATAAGCCCATGAAGTTATCGGGACTGCTCTGCATACACCTGTATAAGGCTACTAAAACTACAACTACTTAATAGGTAATACCTATATTAGTTTAGGCTGGGTTTAAACAGTTAAAATAGGTTTGAGAAGCCCTGAACAAGGGTCAAGATTTAGGAATCATTTTTCTTTTTAGCACCTTGCAATTTTTTAAATCATATCATCATAAAACCATAAAGTTACTTAATAGTTCGTACACTAAACCACTGTTTTTTTATTTTTCAGTATTACGAATTCAACATGTCAATCAATCTATGAAATTCTGAGTACTAAAACAAGCATCAACAGAGCCAAAGTAAGAATTGGATCCCGAATATGGGACAAAAATAAGCTATTGCTTGGGAGAATGGACGAAGACGCCGTGGCCGCCCCTAGAAAGAGATATCGCTTTGTGCAAGATGCACTGCAATCAGGCTGGAGATGGCGTGGGAACGAGGTCATTGGGGGAGGCCTTGGTCCAATAATAGAAAGTATTAATATACAGAGTTACAAGTTAAGTCGATGTTGATCCTTTAAAAGGCTGGATTTCCCATCATTTCCAATATTGTCTACAATGAAACCTATATTCAAAAATTGATATTTTTCGAGATCTTTTACTTTTAAGTTTTTCATAAGAATTAATAACTTTTTCTCTCTTCTCTATTTTTTAAATAGTTTTTATCTAGCAAATGAGCTTGATTATTATTATTAATGCTAGTAATGCCGCTATTATTCTGAAAATATCTTTGGATTTGTAGAAAATACAAAAAAATGTTGGGAACTTTATTCCTTTGACTTAAGCTATATATATCCCTGTATGGCACGAGCTACGCTATGAGGAATATATTGTACCCTTATTTGTTATTTATTTACGATAAGTTTTATATGATAGATAAAATCTAATTAGCATTGCATACGTATATTAATATTATCCGCACGTAATTTAAATACGCAGCCTATTTGCAATGTGTTAATTTGATTTTTATCTTTAATATAAAACTTATCGCAAATGTATAACAGATGAGGATATTATTAATAATAATTTTCTATATTCTAAATAATAATCTAATCTTATAATATTCTATATATCTGATCTTAGACCAATATTTATATTATGTATTCTATTTTTAAGTGCATTAAAGGCGTCTCAGATGACGAAGATACTGTGATATTTTATTTTAAGATGTCTGAAGATTTATATGAAGTGTACTGTAATATCTGACAGCGCGGGCGCGTTATCGCCAAGTTGAAAGTACATAGTATCTTCGGCATCTGTGATAGTTCATACAAACTGTATAGCAAGCGATATTGTATTTAAACATAAAATATTAAATTATCTTTGCCATATATGATGCCCCTTAAAAAAAGCTTAAAGAAACATATTAATCTCGTTTGAGAGATCAGCACCAGCTTAGCCTACAGCTACTACTTAGTAATGTTTACAATTGTTTAATGTTATGTATAAACTATAAGGTATTGTTTTTGTAGCTTGAGCTCCCTATACTAATCTTGGCCATATGCACTAAATTAAATTAAAAATATAATAATTAATAACAGATCTTCGAGATTAAGCCGAACACATGCCAACTTTTCGTAGTGTTCCTGCAATAAAAAATGAAACACGCTCAGGTTTTTTTATATTGCTGGTTAGGCCCTAAATTTATTTTATTGGTTTGTATTTTAGATAGAGAATCAAGACGGAGATCCTTCTCCTTTTGTCAAACTCGTGTTCTTTATAATACATAATTTTTAATTTCCCACGGGGTTCTAAAATGCATGCAAAGATAATAGCTATCTTAAATTATTAAGTATAATGGTGGTGAGCTGATGCGGTGCGTCGAATATTTATACATATTTCGATTCAGATTTGATTTATTAATGTAAATATTTAATATTTTCATATGGTCCTAATTTTACAATTAAAGTTAATATAAATAATAATTTTACAGTGTTTATGTCTATTACAGACATGCACAACATTGTTTAATTAAAAAAAACACAATTATCATCAAAAAATACAACCTGAACAATTTATAAAACTAGTACTTTATTTAAGAATTATATTTACTTACTTACATGTTATAAGATTTTTTGAAATTTTCACAATAGTAAGTGACATCAAAATATCAGGATAATACTTAAATATTATAATGGTAGTTAAAATAGCACTACGGAAAGATTGTTATTTTAAATTAAATTACATAAAAATATCAGCCTAAATATAACAATAATCATAATGTCAATTGTCAATAATATGTTAATAAAATAAAAGTATTTAGGATTAAATTATATTAGGTGTATAAAATGTCAGCTTAAAATAAGAATAATACTCGAAACTTATGGGAAATCAAAATAAACACTTTGTATAATAATTATTAGTGATAATTTTGTATTAAATTATATCTGGCAGGACTTATTTTTTATTTATTCAATAGTGTTAAGAATGTAAAGTTGTAAACTCAGTTCAACGTAAGCAAAATGTTTAAATTCCACCAAATCATTGTGTGTATTTCTTTATTGCACGGAAAATAAGTGACATTTGAATAAGTAGCTTTATAAGTATTCGCTTACGTTTAAATTAAATTGGATCTAAACAGAGTATAAGTAGTATAACGTGTTAAAATAATAATAATTTTCGATTATCATATGTAAAAATAAAATATTTTACCTTTTTGGTTGTTTGGTTCGTTTGAAATTATATATATATATATATATATATATATATATATATATATATATATATATATATATATATAGCTATGTAGTACAACTGCACCTTAACCAGATGGCGCTAGAAGCTACATCAAACCTTTATTTTTGAACCGTCAATTTGTATATGTAAAAGTTATGTCAATGAAATTTAACATATAATGCTATAGAATAAATGATTAGTTGAACTTACTGAAACTTTAGGTAGATATTACCTAATCATTAATGTATATTAATACCAGGAATAATGAGTGAGAAGTTTTATTAAGGTCGTAGCGCTAACTCATGTTAAGCAATGCCGGTCATGGATACAACTAGGATGGGTGACCACAATTCTCAATATTTTTAAGATAGTCTATACGCCTAATACCTAGTAACGTTTTTCTATTCAAGAGATTTTCGAAATCTCTTGAATAGGAAAACGGTAGTATACTTAGTTTAGTCTCTGGATTAACATATTGGCTACATTTTATCGCAGGAAAAAGTACGGTTCTCCCAAGATTCCTTTTTCGCGTACGAAGTCACGGCTAACATCTGGACTATACTAATATTATAGAGGTAAAGTTTGTTTCTTTGTGAGTTTGTGACTTACCGAGATTGTAAGAGGTAATCTCTGGATCCTTTTTTAAAATTCTTTTACTAATAGAAAGCCACATTATTTGTGAGTATCATAGGCTATATTATATTAACCCGAAAAATGATAAATATTTTCCGTGGCTGTCGGAATTTAAAAAAAACGAGCGAACGAAATCGTTTTTGAGAAACGATGATAGATGAACTCAATAGAGTTCTAGAGATTTAGTGTTTGATATATATATATATATATATATATATATATATTATATAGTTGTTGTAGTTGTTGTGTGTGATGACGTCACAACGTCATCGCACCTAAAATAGACAGTTGACAGTTAAAATCATTGTTTGACTTTGACATACAGTCATACACAAGTTCGATGTAAATTGTAAACAAACAACGAAGTGATTAGTTCACAAAGATAAAGAATAAGTGATATCAACATATTATCAGTATCATATGAAATCAACATATTACCATGGAAAAGCACAGCAACATAATATTGTGTCGTCCCTATGTGCAAAAATAACACAAAAACTGTACCTGACAAAGTTTATTTTCGTATGCCGAATAGTGCAAGTATGTAAGAAAAAGTGGTGCAAGGCGATGAGAAGAGACAGTGTATCTTGTTGGAGCACGAGACTGTTGTGAAGATTAGTCAGTACCATAGATGATAAGTACTACTACTGAAATAGATATTTCACTTCCCCTGTTTGACGGTTCAAAAATAAAGGTTTGATGTAGCTTCTAGCGCCATCTGGTTAAGGTGCAGTTGTACTACATAGATATATATATATATAATTTCAAACGAACCAAACAACCAAAAAGGTAAAATATTTTATTTTTACATATGATAATCGAAAATTATTATTATTTTAACACGTTATACTCTGTTTAGATCCAATTTAATTTAAACGTAAGCGAATACTTATAAAGCTACTTATTCAAATGTCACTTATTTTCCGTGCAATAAAGAAATACAATGATTTGGTGGAATTTAATGCTTTTCCATGGTAATATGTTGATTTCATATGATACTGATAATATGTTGATATCACTTATTCTTTATCTTTGTGAACTAATCACTTCGTTGTTTGTTTACAATTTACATCGAACTTGTGTATGACTGTATGTCAAAGTCAAACAATGATTTTAACTGTCAACTGTCTATTTTAGGTGCGATGACGTTGTGACAAGGCCGCTGTCCTCAACATCCTCCCCCCGGCGCAGTAGCCAGGGTCTACGTAGCCTCCTCCGGTGACTGCGGGCTCGCCGATCCCGCCATGGACTGTTCCGGTGACTGCGAGCTGCCCGAGCTCGCTGCAGGCTGGTCCGGTGACGACTGCGAGCCGTTCGTGCTTGCTGCGGGCCGCTCCGGCGGCGACTGCGGGCTGTTCGTGCCCGCCGCAGACAGCTCCGGTGACTGCGAGCTGTCCGTGCTCGCTGTAGGCCGCTCCGGCGCTCGTTCTGCGCCCGGCGCCGCCCCCGGCGTCGTCTGCTCCGCTCCCGGATGCGTCTGCTCCGCCAGCAACTGCGACGGCGGCGCCTCCTCCAGCACCGCCAGCTTCGTCGTTGGCCTCCGGAACACGCCACTGCGCGTGCGAACGTCCGCACAACGCACTTGTCCGTCCGGGCCAGGGTAAACCCGGTGCACGACCCCCCGCGGCCACGTATTACGCGGCAGCGTCGGATCGACGAGAACGACCAGGTCCCCCGGTACAAGGGCTCGGCTGCTCTGCGGGGCCCCGTAGCTTGGTGTGAGCGTGGGAAGGTATTCCTTCACCCAGCGCCTCCAGAACTAGTCGGCAAGGGCTTGCGCGACTTTCCATATCTTCTTGTCCGCTGGCACACACGGTCCGACGTACGGCAGTCCGGTGGACGACCCGAGGAGGAAATGATTTGGTGTAATCGCCTCCGAGTTATTGGGGTCCACTGACACGCAAACGAGCGGTCGAGCGTTCACGGAGTACTACGCCTCGGCCATCAGCGTCAAGAGTACCTCTTCCTTGGGCGACTTCTCGTTCAGCGTAGCTAGCAAGGCGGCTTTCACTGACCTCACCATCCTTTCCCAGACACCTCCTTGACTCGGCGCCCCGGGCGGTGTGAACTTCCATTGCATTCGATGAGTGATGCCCAGCTGAGCCATAGCCGGCGCCCACTCGGCGTACGCCTGCCGCAGCTCGACGTCCGCGCCTCTGAAGTTCGTACCATTGTCGCTGTACATGACTGACGGCCATCCTCGCCGCGCAGCCATTCTTCTCATAGCCATCAGTGCGGAATCCGTCGACAGCGAGGCCACCAGCTCCAGGTGGACCGCCCGCGTCGTCAGACATGTGAAGAGAGCTCCCCATAGCTTCTCGTGACGTCGGCCGATGGTAACCGTCATCGTGCCGAAACAGTCGAGACCACAGTAGGAAAATGGTCTCTGGAACGCCCCCAGGCGTTCGGCTGGCAGGTCTCCAGTTGGCGGGGTCCTCGGGTGCGCCCGTCGTAACCGACAGAACGCACATTTGTTCATGATAGTGCGCACTGTCGGCCGCAGCTTCAGTATCCAGAACTTCTGCCTGAGGTCGTTCACGACCCTCTCGCGGCTCCCGTGTCCCGCTCTGGCGTAACCACCAGCCACTTTGCCACCAGTAACCTTGTAAAGTGATGTCTTCCATCCAGGATGATTGGGTTTTTCATCTCCGGCGGCGCCTGAGCTGCTTTGATCCTTCCGTCTAGTACGAGCAGCCCGTCCTTGTACACTGGGTTGAGCCGGTACAAGGAGCTCCATCTAGGCACCGTCTTGCTGGTTGCCATCTTCTCGATTTCTTGTGCGAAGCTGTCTCGTTGTGATTTTTGATACCACAACTTCTCGGCCCTTTCCAGGTGTCGTACATCGAGGTTGGCCCGACGATCTCGGCACTTCTCGCTGAATAACAAAACCATCGCCGTGCATCTTATGAGGCGCTCGTAGTTTGAAAAGCGCGACACATCTGGTAGACAGCTCAGCTCGCTCGCCTCCGTGGTGTGGAAGGCGACGTATTCTTCTTGATCTGGTACTCGCGCGGGACTGTCCGCGGGCCACTCGTTCCTAGGCCTGCGCAGGAAGTCCGGCCCCTGGAACCAAGGGTCCTCGTCGCTCTTCGGAACATAGCCCGTTCTGGTGGCTAAGTCGGCGACGTTGCTCTTCGTATTCACCCATCTCCACTGGTGAACAGACGTCAGCTCGGCGATCTCCCCTAGCCGATGTGCGACGTATGGCGTTTATTTTCGGCTGCCGTTCTGTATCCAACACAGAACTACTTGTGCGTCGATCCAGTAGAAAACCGTGTCCGTTTTCCACCTGTGCTCTGCTACGACGGCGTTTCCCAGCCTCGCTCCGACCAGGGCACCCTGTAGCTCCATCCTTGGTATTGTTTGTGCCTTCAGCGGCGCCACCTTGGCCTTGGCGGCGGCCAACACGACTCGTACTTCCCCATTTTCTTGCAATCTGCAGTCCGCACGACTCCCCCCGCCGTTCCCTGGGGTTGTGACACCTCCCGCGTGCCACTGGAGTCCCGGTCCCGCCCTGCAGATTGTTCGGCTCCCCCCGTTGTAACCCCGGGGTAATGTGACGCCCTCTTAGCGCCACCTGAGCTCCACTTCGAATCGACCTTCTTCCATCCGTTTGGCCGTTCTGCCAATGAGGTCGATGACTTGCTGCTCTTCTGGTCAGCTTTGGACTTGGACGCTATTCCCAGTGCGTCTGTTTCGAAGTGTTTCTTCACCATTTCCTCCAGTCGTTCGCCTCGGGTCTCGATCGTAGACACGTGCAGGATGTTCTCGTGTTCTTCCTGTTTTATGAGGCGTCTGCGGATGTTTCCATGGATTACCCAGCCGAGCTTCGTTTTTGAGGCTGCAGGCTGGTTTCTCTTGCCGATCCTCAGCTCCCTGGATACAATGCCAGTTGTCCGTGCCGATGAGAAGTTGGGGTTTCTTGTCTTCATAGCATATTTTGAGATTATCGTTCTTGAGATCACGCAGGTGAGCAAGTCGGAACAGTGATTCCGGGATGGACTGAGTAAGTAGGTTCAATCCGTCCACGGTTCTCGCAGTGATGTCAGATCTGGTACCGTCGTGACCCCGTACGCCAAGTTGTACGAGTCGGCTTTATTCTTCCCTTCTCTCGGCATTGATCCCATGCATTCTCAGTATCTTCGGTGGGCCGTCTGCGCCGATAGCCTTCACGACGTCTTCATCCAGTAGTGTCACTGTCGAGCCCTCATCGAACAGCGCGAAGATATCCGCTTCGCCCCGTGGACCGACAACTTGAATTCTTCTCATCTTGAGTTTCACCGCATGGTCGGAGGTGACCGATGCGGTAATCACGGCGTCCTCAGTCTGCGGAGCGCCGCCGGACCGGTCTTCGTGCAGCAGCGCATGATGCGCCAAGTTGCAGCCCTTGACGCCGCACGGCTTCGCTCTGCAGTTGTACCTTCTGTGCCTGCTTCGTATGCACCGGAAATACAGGCCTTCCTTTTTGACTGTGTCCCATCTCTTCTGCACGCTCAGTTTCTTGAAAGCAACACAGCGAAACAGAGCGTGATCATCGGCACATATCGGGCACTTCGTCTTCTCTTCACGTATTCTCTTTGGCTGGCTGTGACTCGGCGAACCCCTACCCTCCTCTGTTATCGCGAAGACTGGCCTTCTCGTTCTGGCTTCGTTCTTGTTAGGAGGTGAACGCGGTGTTTCCTTCTTCGGTGCCGTGCTGAACCCGTAGCGCAGCGCCCTGTCCGCTTCTCTCATTAAGAATTCAGAGAGAAGGACAACGTCGGGCTCATTCCTGAAGCGCGACGTCTATTCCGCGTAGACGTACCACTTGCTCTTCTCGTATGGGCTGAGCTTCTCCAGGATATCTCTCGTGAGCAACGGGTTAAAGAGGTACCCGTGTCTCAGCTTCCTCAGGATGGCTACCATGTTCTGAATCTTCACTGCAAATTGGTTGAGTTCTGCCGCCGAACCTCCGATCCTCGGCATCTTCTTCAGGTCTTCCATCATGCGGTCGACAGAAGCATTGTTCCAAGGTCTTCATTATTTGTTCGGGCGGCGTCGCGACGCTCAGCAGTGGTGCCACGGCTTCCCTTGCTTCTCCCCGTAGGCAGCTTCTCAGGCGAGCTAAGTTCTCGATCGGCTTAAGCTTGTAGAACGCAGTGGTGTCTTCCATAGCTGCTTTGAATGGCAACCATTCGGTGGGAGTACCCGAGAATATGGGCAACTCCGTAGTGTGGCGCGACTGGCGTTGGTTCAGCAGTTTGTCCAATGTTTCGGCAAGATGTTCCACTCCATTAGCCCTAGACGTGGGCGGTGTGGGTGAGCGTGGGCGGCGTTGTTCCGGCCACTCGAACCTCGTCTTCTGGGGTTCGCGTCTTCCTCCCTGTGGTGGCATGTCTTCTGGCTTCGGCGTCTCTCTTTCTTCCATTAAAGTCGGCTCTTGTCTAGCCTCTTCGGGTTCGGGACCCTGTTCGCTTAGCCAGGCTCGGACACGTTGCTCCACCTGTTCTGATAGCTCGTCGTCGTCGGGGCTGCTACCATCCTCTGCAGCGGCGACGTCAGCGGAGAGCTTCTTCTTTATAAGTACTGCTTCGATCTGCAGTTCCTTCTTACGGAGAGCGGCGAGTTTCTCCTCCGCCTCGTATTGCATACGCGCGTCGACACTTGCTGTCCATCGACGCGATCTAATTGAAATAACCTTTTTCCTGGCTAGGGCTTGTACTTCCGAGGCTGCAGGCGCCTTGCTGGTACCTGGTCTCGGTTTCAAAATAGTTTGAAGCAGATCTGCTCTTCCCTCGGTCGGCGGCGGCTGGCTCGTAGCGGCAGCGGACGGCGATCGTGCCGGATCCGGAAATCTACGTGGTTGCTGGTTCTCCTCGGCCCCACTCTGACTTCTTGTCATAACCATCTTCAATGTTAAGTTAATCTTTAAATGTTAAACTTCAATGTTAATCTTCAAATGTTAATCTTCAATGTTAATCTTCAATGTTAAAATTCTCTTTCAAGAATCTTCGGTAGGTTTTTCCGATGAAAAATCTGCGAATCCTTGCTTCCGTTCGCAGCGGTGTATCCTTGTATCCTCGAGTCCGATCTTCTGAGTCCAATCTAATCCCCGGCGTTGATTCCCGTTGATAAATCTTGATAAACTTCCAATGTTCTGACTTGATAAAATTCTTCTATGTTCGGTGTTGAATAAATCTTCTAATTCCAGTGTTCAGTAAAAATTTCTATCTTGAATCTTCAAAAAAAATTTTCTATGTTCAGAACAGCTGATGAAAATCTTCTAAGTCCGGTCTTCAGTAAAAATTTCTATCTTGAATCTTCAAAAATATTTCTATGTTCAGAACAGCTGATGAAAATTTTCTAAGTCCAGTCTTCAGTAAAAATTTCTATCTTGAATCTTCGGAAATTTTTCTATGTCCAAAACAGCTGTTCAAATTTTTCTAAGTCCCGTCTTCGTTATTTTCAACTTGATATGGACTTCGAATATTTCTTCAATCTTCCAATCCGTCTCGCCAAAGGACCACGCACTACTGTAGGGGACTGTATAATTCCACAGGATTTCAACCGCCGGCTCAGATTAGACTCGAAGATAGCAAGGTTACACCGATTTGGGCAGAGCCGGGGCGATAAAAATAACACTTATTTGAAGAGAACTATTTTCACTTTTTTCGTCTTGCTTACCTGGCTCATGGCAATGCCGTATAGAGAGCCGCGCCCGTACGCCTCTTTCGGGCCGATTTGCTATCTCACTTTTGCCTCTCTATACGGCTATTTTCCATAATTTTCCCTATTTTCCATGAGCCAGGTGAAGTAAAACGCGTTGTGTGAAATTCTTTATTGTTATTCCCAATTACATAAGTCCTTATATACTAATAATCTTATTCCATATAAAAGATATTCATAACCTAAGGTACAGTGGCGGCGTAAGGCGTGGGCGACGTGGGCCACCGCCTACGGCCTCGCGGTACAAGGGACCTCGCGCCTCGAAATTTTTTATGCATTGCTTCAAAGCGAGAATAAAATATAAAAAGATATAAATTAATTTTGTTGTGAAATATGTATGTTGTGGGTGAGAGTAGTGAACCAACCCTTCATCCAACCCTTTGAATTATATGAAGAATTAAATACATTGATCCCATATTTACCCAACTTCATTATAGATGTGAAACAGCTGCTGTCATATATAACAGAAAATAGCTTGAAAGAAATTTACCCAATTATTTACATTGTCATCCGAATTTTATTAACAATTCCGGTAAGTACAGCCTCTGCTGAAAGGAGTTTTTCAAAATTAACATTAATAAAAAAATATTTAAGAAACTCAATGAGCCAGGAAAGACTTTCAGCTTTGGCTGTTTTATCAATTAAATCAGATATGGCGTCTAGGCTGAATTACGATACAATAATTAAGGAATTTATTAAAGTTAAAAGTAGGAAATTTCTGTTCCTTTAATACAGAAATATAAATATTTTTAAATATACAAGGTGGAGATGACAATATGACAATAAATGCAAACATTGACTGCACTATTAAATATAAGTTCTTTATAGCTAAAAAATGTAGTTAAAAATAAAAATATATTTTTTTCCAAACAAATTCAGCCATAGTCAGACACAAAATTAAGCAACAACACGGTTTTAAGTGACGAACATTATTCTTTGGCGCAATATCACTTTAAAAATAATCACTGAATCAAGAAATCAGAAACTGTCAATATTTTAAAATATGTTAACATGATATTTTACCGATGCATAGATCATTGACCCCTATGGACTATGGTGGTACCTTATTCAGCATGAAGAAAATATTTAAAATGTTAAATTATGTCTTGACTGCTGTCCTGATTGCATAAATATCACTGGCAGAATCATTGTCAGTACTATGGAGCCATAATTTAAAAAAAATGGAATTAAATTGATTGTTTTTTAGACTGGAAGCGTCCTTTGAAAGCCGATATTTAATTTATTGGTATTGTCATCTCCACCTATATATTTACGATTTGTATTTTTCATTAATATTAATCTAATTTGTATTTTTATGAATAAAAACTTGGCAGTGTTAATTGTTTTGTTTTTTAATATTTTATAAAATCTGTCATCAGGTCGCCACAGAACAGGGCCTCGCGAAATCTGTCTTGCCCACATAAAAATTTAGGTCTTGCCCCGCCACTGCTAAGGTACACCATGTATGAAATGTTATGTATTTTTACCATTTTTTGCCTAATAACTACGTATCCATTTATTATTATATTATATAATTCAAACTGTTATTTTTCCCATTAGATATTATGTTTATCTGTATAAATCAAAAGAAACTACGTTAAAATTCACTACAGTTTAAAATATATTAGGTCTTTACCTATGAAATTGCCGTTTTGTATGAACAAATTTAAACGAATTTTTTTCATGTATTTTTTATTTGTATTAATCGTAGTAATCACCCATGCAATCAATACATCTTTGCAAACGCAGTGGCAGTTTATTGATGCCCTTCTTAAAGAAATCAGCTGGACGGGAGGCAACAAATTCTTGAAAGGCATTTTGTACTGCCTCTCGGGTATTGAATTTTTTTCCCACCAAGAAGTTATCCAAATTCTGGAAAAAGTAGTAGTCTGTAGGCGCAAGGTCTGGTGAGTAGGGCGGATGACGGAGAGCTTCCAACCCCAGTTCTTGCAACTTGGAGACCGTCTGCTGTGCAGTATGAGGTCGCGCGTTGTCGTACAGGAGCAGCGGAGTCCAATCCAGCGGAGCGGACCAATGCTGGTTGGAGATGTGCCAGCTTCTCCATCATTGTGTTCAGTTCTTCACAGTACACATCTGCAGTAATGCTCACCCTGTTTGGTAAGAAGCTGTGATAAATCACACCGGCGCTAGACCACCAAACAGTGACCATCATTTTTCTAGAGGTTAGTTTTCGTTTAGGGCATTGTTTAGGTGCTGAACCAGGATCCAACCAACTTACTGAGCGCTTGCGGTTATCAAACATAATCCATTTTTCATCGCAGGTAACAATGCGGTTCAAAATTCCTTCATTTGTGTGTCTGTTGAGCAGTGCAAGGCACGTCTCGATGCGTACTTCGCGCTGACGATCATTGAGTTCGTGGGGCACCCATTTGTCAAGCTTTTTTACCTTGCCAATTTGACGCAAATGGACCAATATTGTTTTGACGCTAACGTCGAAAGCTGCTGCTAATTCAGCCGTAGATTGTGTATCATCAGCTTCCACAATCGCCTTTAATTCGTCATTGTCGACCAAAGTCTTCGGACGACCGCGAGGTTCATTTTTCAGGTCGAAATTTCCAGAACGGAAGCGAGCAAACCAATAACAGGTGGTGCGTTGGTTTGTAGTGTTAGCTCCTTAAACGTCGTTGATGTTGCGTGCTGCTTGTGCCGCGTTGTTGCCACGACGGTACTCATATTCCATAATTACTCGAATTTTTAACGTATCCATGATGACGAAAAAGATTGAAAACGATGAAAATGTAACACTAATCAATAAATAAATGACTACTTTTGGAAAAATAATTCCATGTTTTTTAAATAAAATTAATTTGAAATTAGAATTCTTAGCCAAACAAAAATTATTTTGATTTGAAATGGCCAGTACTGCAGAACGGCAATTTCATAAGTAAAGACCTATTATAAGCAAATTAACCTTAAGTTCATAAAACACCATTTAACACGACTTTTGCACACTGATGCTATAGAAATCTATACATATATAGTCACTGAATGTTCACCATTATAGTTTATGTACTGTTTTAAATCACTTGTTTTCTAAGTTACTTTATTATTCAGATTCCTAGAATGATAGTGATAAATTGAAGTTTGTTGTGCAGACGCATGTTCCCGACGGTGCGCGTATCGTTCTCGGGCTGCCGCGCGGAGACGCGCTACGGTGTACACTGACATAACTTTTATATTTATGAACCGATTGAAATGAAGCAAACTTTAAATTTTTAGTAGGACAAATAACTCGCATTAGTGAAAACTGCATACAAATTGGTTAAGCCGTTGACTTCGTACGTGCAAAAACAAATATCACGGGAACCGTAAAATTTTCCGCAATGAGAAGTACTTACCTATTATAACATCATTATGTCATGATTTATGGTGTAATGATGGTGGTGATGATGATGATTACTTTAATTGATATAGTTGATTGTGCTTATAGTTCTTTAAGCAACGCCATTCTATACGTTGAAATCGCCCGGAATTTGATATAAAATCTCATAAAATATCTCCCTGTTACACTGTACTTACATCAATCGTTCGTTGGCAGGTTTGCGCCGCGGAGTAGTCATTAGACAAAAACGCGTCGGTCTGTGTCAAGTGTAACATTGTTACTCATTGTTCGTGTTAATTATTTATTGTTTATTAGTGAAAAATGTATACTTACATAAATAATTAAAAATTGTGAACGTGAACGAAATCCAGAAGTTCAAGGTCGATGCTTTGACTACGAAGAAATTCAACATTAAAACAACTACCACACTATTTAAAATTATTTTATTATTTATTGTTCTAAATCTTGAGTATAAATTTTGTTTATTTTACATTATTATACCAACAGCGTATACGTAATAAAAATGAACACTAAGCAATTAACAATGAATATGGCCAATACCAGGTATTACAGATTTTAACAGAGTGTAGGTACAGGCGTGTAGCTAAATAGAAAGTTAATAAGTACTTAATTAATATAGAAAAATTGCCAAAGGTCCCTAAATATAAATTAAAATTTAAAAGCAACTTTCAGTTCAATAGTAGTATTAAATAAAACTACATTTTTATTTATAGCATTGTTACAAATGTAGTCGTAAGAAGATACAAATTCATCATGTGTGTGTTGTGTGTGTGTGTGTTTGTGTGTGTATTGCTTGTGGGTTGTGGGACCCTAGCCCTGCGACACGAGGTCTTGTGATCAGTGACAAAGACTACTAGGGTGTCGTGTGAGAATTAGTACAGGTCGCGCAGCAATAGCCAACATCGTGTTAAAAACACAAGGTAAGTGTTTTATATTTAATGTAATTTTTTATTTATTTTAATTTTTTAATTATGTTTATTCAATTATTTTTTAACTGTATAATATTAGACACTACATCAGAATTTATACTAAGTATTCGATCGGGAGTAATACTACTAGGCTTGCCGAATACATTTCGAAAGAAAGTAGTAAAAGCGTCACATATATCCCTACCTTCAGTATACCTACTCGGCCCCGTCCAATATTTTTTTTTTAGGGTAAACTGAACCACCTCGTACAGCCTTTATGTAACTAAGTCCACAATGTCTTAGGAATACTTTTTAAGTTGTTTTCACAGTTGGAGGTAAATTTTCTAAAACATTTTTTTTGTACACGACGTTCTCTTGAAACTAAGGAGGAAAAATTCGTCGTAGTCGAAGTTATTACCGAACTTTTTCAGCGTTTGTGTGCCCTACTTTTTTCTTTAATAATATTAATAAACGCTGGCGAGTACCACTTGGGGTAAGTACGCCCACCCCTGTAGGTAGTAACGGGAAAATGTGACGTGACGCAGCTGTTTATGGTTTTGTAAAATATATCGACGGAATCATCACTAGTATTAGCAGACAGCAAACTAACCCAGTCCTGTTTAAGAAAATAATCATTCATAATAATGTAAGGGGCTTTTTTAAAGTTATACTTTTTTATCACAGCCTCTTGTAAGGTGGACAAATTCAAATCAAGTACAATGAAGGTAAACGACGGATACGCGCGATCTTCTTTCAAGAGAGGCACGGCGGCCGGACTTACAGGCAGGTAACGGAAGATTACAGAAAACAAGATCGAGTGTATTACCGTAATAATTTGTCAATTGATTATACTGATGAAATCCATAAAAGGTTAATGATTCCATAAATCTAGTTCCGGATTCTTGGACTTCAAAAGGACCCGTTTTCGTCCCATGACAAAAATGGGAGGTTTAAATCGCCAATTAATACGTAATGATCGTTCGAACTAACGATTAAGTTTTTTTTTAGTTTTAAGACATTTATTTCTCACAAGAACTTACAATTCACTTTACATGAGAAAACATTTACAATAAATTACACAACACAAAACATACACAACATAAGTCATAGATCAAATTCACTTCACAATTAATAGTCAGTCTTAACATTCAGTATCAAACACAATGAGGGTAGTTAGTAAAACATAGTACGTAAACACAGAATAATATCGTAGATATACTCGTATCACACAACTGGATGTGGCGGACTCATTTTTGGGTTTTGTAATATTTAGAGATAAATTTTATTGAATATAATAAGTTGATATTTTGTTTACGGAAATGTATAATTTGCGTTAATTTTATGAGTTACGAAATACGAGGAGCGAGTTAATCTTATTTTGATATAAATATAATATAAAGTGGTATTTTATTTATTAGAATAAGACTAAGTAAAGATATTATATAGACTTGTAGAGGCCTGTAGGGGAGTTGTACGTTATATAGTAATAATATGAAGTTTATAACATGACATTTTTAAATAATATCATCATCATCGGCTCGATTCTTGTTTTTATATAATTTTAATTAAGTTTTAAATTTTTTATATGTTCTTTAATAAGTTTTTAAATTTCAACATTGTTTAAACTTCTTTAATGTTTTTTTGCAAGACGATTAAATATCTGTTTAAAGTTTAAAGCATTACAAATTTTCGTGTTAATAGCGTCTAACTCCGAGGTTAAAATTCGAGGTTTCGGGGGAACATAGACGGCGAGGAAGTGCAAAACGTGCGTAGAGAAGCAGGCACGGGCCAGAACGGTGACCCACAGCAGCTCGGCGTGCGGGCGAGCGCCTACGTCGTGCGACACGGCACCGAGCGCGCGCCATAGCAGCACCGCGACGCCGCCACCTGCGCGCTTATCGTTAGTGGCGGCGTCGGGGTCCGCACGGAACACGTCATAGCGGTCGTTGCAGAGCTCGGCGTCAAAAATGTCACCGTGCAGCCAACTCTCCGTCAGGACATTATTGTCATACTCGTATTCGTTATTCAGTATACTAAGCCTTAGGTTACCACCTACTAACTACCACACACTTAGTTCTTAGCCCGATATTAGGTCCCCGCTTTATAGTTACAAAAGGTATTTTTTCAATATAATATATAGTGTAAAAACTACGTTATCGTATATATTTGGATTCAAGGTTACTTTTTATTAAACTTAAGTTACACTTGTAATGACTTACCGTAATTATTATTAAGTAACAGCAGCAATACGTTAGGCTACACAGGTGGTATACAATATAGTTTGGAGGTGTTATAGAGGTCTTGTAGAGAATAAAACTCGATCTACAGTAGTTAAGTGAATATTTTTTTCTTCTCACGCCGGGCCCTTTCCCTTGAGCGGGGAAACATGACCAGGGGCTATGCCCCTCTACATGTGGTGATCTTTATTTTGGAATGGACGCGCCCAGTACGAGTACTGGACGCAAAGACGTCCTGTTTTATGGGAAGACCCCCCGCGACAGAACGCGGGATAAACCCGAAGCAACAATGGATCATTAAGACAATGAATACAAACGACGGCCGAGGACGGTCAAGACCGGCACTCGACTCCGGCGTGGGGTCCTGGTCCGGAGACCAAGGAAACGCGTATGGTGCCGCTCCCACACACTCCGCATTTGTCGGACTGGGGACAAAAACCGGCCTGGGAAAATTTATTTCCGAGCCCCAGACTTTTTGTCGGGGCACCGGGCGAGTAAAAGAAGTTCGCGCCGGTATTTTAGTTAACGATCCAGCGGTGGTCGGGGCGTAGAGCGCGCTAACGCGCCGTGGCGCCTTCTCTTCGGGGGTGGGGCGGCAAGCGGCGTGGCTCTGCGGGGTCCCCAGCGCTGATGACGTAGCGGCAGCGGCAGTAGTCTGTATTTATAGTGGAGTTTCTCACGTACCTCGGTGCTCCAACGGTGCCGCATGGCGTAGCACGCGATTCTGCGTATGCTGCATCTTCTTTTGTAGAGACGCAGCGAGCAGGTCGTGCCACGCGGGAGCCGCGTACGTGAGGCGTGAGTGGATGAAGGTTTTGTAGAGAGCCAGCCGCATATTGAGCGGGACCTGGAATCTGATAGATCGGCGACAGTTTGGCTGATGCTGCTCTGGCACTAGCAACTGCGGCATTGCACTGAGGGTGCATGGTCAGCCGCCGATCAATTGTGACGCCAAGGTATTTCGCGGTCTCACCCCATGGTAATTCCTTTCCTTTAGGGGGGGCAGGTATCCCCTCCTCCGGGTGACGGCAAGCGCCTGCGACTTACCGGCGCTGACGGAAAGTCGCCATTTGCTCAGCCATGCCGGGAGGAGGTCGAGGGTCCTCTGAAGTTTCACGGCTGCGTGTGCTAGGTTTGCAGAGGTGCAGATGAACGTGGTGTCGTCAGCGTACAACGCCGCGGTGGTGCCGACGTCAGTGGGCACGTCGCTGGCGTAGAAATTGTACAGGCTGGGCGACAACACTCCACCCTGCGGGACACCTGCGGTGATGGGGCGCTCCTCCGAGAGAACCCCGTCGACCTTGAACCTAAAGGACCGGTCAGAGAGAAAGGAAGAAAGAAGTCTTACCAGGTGGCTGGGGACGTTGGATTGGAGGAGTTTGTAGAGGAGGCTGTAGTGTGTGTATCACCTCCCTATATAATATTGTAATGCAAGTGTATTAAAGGAGCAGTTAATAAACATTATTCGCGAGCACAACATCTTTGATTGGACTCTCCAAGCCTGCACATTGCATGGCGACCCTGCCAGTGCTGCCTCGCGGCAGCGCTGCGCAGATGGTACAGGGACAACATTAATAAAAATAAGACTTTAAAATGTGAAGTATATCTATAGTAAAAAGTAACTATGCGGTGATTGAAAAATGTGGACATTAAAGTGTAAAAAAAAAGAACTATAAAATTATATTTAACGGCCGTTAGTTAGGAAATAAATAAAGTAGGTTTAAATATATTAAGTAAATAGTGTAGAAACATAAATACAAATCTATAAGTGCTAATAATAATTATATATAAAAATATTTCATGAACAAAAAAAACTGTATGACTTTTAATGGAAATAAAAAAATTTAAAGAAAAGTGTGACTAAAAATATGTGAACTGAGAAATTAAAACCAAAAAGTTGCAAGAAGAATATTATAATTATAGGCGTAATGAAGAAGAACAAAAAATAGTCGAACAGAGAAAGCAAAATAGATTTCTATATTGGGTACTTGATTGTAGAAATTAGAGTACAGAACAAAATATTGGCCATCAGTTGAAGACAATAAATTTGAAGATATTTGAGTGAAGATGATGAGCAGGAAGTCGGGAGTTGATGAAGTCAGATGAGTGGAGATGTTGAGCAGGCAGCTGGGTGTTGTTAGAGTCAGATGAGTGGAAATGGTGAGCAGGCTGCCGGGAGAAGTTCGAGTCGGAAGTGGATGCAGCTGGGAGATCATGCAGCTTTTTCTAGGCTTATTACGTAACATTTTCATTATTTTAGAATTTAACCTTAATCGAACTATTTTACAAATTTAAAATGAACCTATGTACTAATAATCAGCAATGATTATTATTTAAAAAAAAATAACGTGCTTTAACATATTAAAAAAGGGATGTTTTAATTTATAATAAAATGTAGTAATATGGAATAATACAAAGGTTACAAAATTATTAAAAATAGTAAAAGGAAAAGCATTTTAATGAATTATTGGGAATAAACAAAATTTTAATTGTAATAAAAAATATGTACCTACATAAATGACGGTAATATTTTGAATTTGAATAATTTTATAGTTTTAATGGAGAGATATTAAATTTAGGTGTCAGATTGGTTTGTGAAGTATAGTTTAAATAAAATCTCAAAGCATATTGTGCAAGAAGGTACCTAATATTCATGTTTATTTAATTATGTGTGCGTTAAAAGTTATTGGAACCAAGTATTCTGATAAATATAATTTTTTTAGTAAATTTTTAGATCTATCAAAAAAGTATTGATTTGCTTTTTGTAATTTCATTAGTTTCAAGTAACTTTAAAAAGTTGAAGTTAATTTATAATGTTATTATCTAGCAACTTAAGCCGCCCCTCGTTATATTTGGTACCTAGTAGAAGTTACAGTATTTAAAAAGGAATTTTCGGCTGAAGTCAAGATTATTATAATATTTTAAGGATGTAATCATAATCATAATACGAAAGTAAAGTTCGTAATAAAATTAATATATGGGTGTTGACGGTGCATAAAGGTATTTAATGCAAATAAAAATAGTAATATTACATGTGTGAGAAAGATATTATCTTTAAAGAAAATATGAGTTCAAATAATAATTTGCTTCAGTTATAGATAAAATTTATAGTACATATCTATATTATAAATAATATTAATATTAGATAGTTGGAAAAGGGAATTCATATTAACTCATTAAAAACGAAATGTTTTACGCAGTTGGTTAACGCAGGTAGGTAAGTCGCCTTTGCTGGAAAAGCGTCAAATATCCGCGGTGCCAGCAAAGCATTCGCGCAACGAAATGTAAGTAGATACTCTTGGTTAATCAAGGCTAGGGTTGTACAAAAAGTAATTTTTGAAAGATTAATTTGAATTGGTAATATCAATGACTATTAACAAGTCGTATAAATTATGTGCATTTATTGGCAATATTAATTATTAAAAAAATATATATCAGAGAAAATGTTTCATGGTATTATGTTTTCAATTCATTCTACTAAATTATTTTGAATTGGAATAAGACCGGTAACGAAAAGCGTGTTTTAAACTGTTTGGTATGTGTTACATATAGGTATTTTTCGTCATTTAGTTAAAATAGTTAAAATTTCAGAATATTTGAGTTATTAAATTTTGGGTAAATTTTAATATTGTGGTGCCTATCTACATATTGACTTCTTGTCGGGAATAAAGTATTTTTAGTAACACAATAAAATTAAATATTAATAGTAGATAATATGGGTGGTCCATGTTATTAGATTATCAATAATAATTGGTGTCGTTTAACAGATCACCTCAACGTTACATGCACCATTTATGGTACAAAGTAAAACATTAGCAATGCGATGCATGAGCATAAGCAATATGCAACCATAATAATCAAGTAAGCATGCCATATTTAGATTGGAAAGATTCCATGAATTTACACGTGTAAAAGATTGTGTTACAATAACAAAAAAAAAGATGTTATGTTGCTATGTATTCCAATCCGGATTAGATTGCGGTTAGAAAAGATAGAAATAATACTTAAATAAAATGAAATTAAAAACAAAAAGGTTTTTATTTCATGGTTTCTTTTAAAGTTATAAAAATAATAAAATTTTATTAGAAAAAGTAAAGTAAAATAGGGATAGGTAAAAAAATGGTTAGGTATGTAAAAATCTCAAAACGAGACAATTATTTCTTAGAAATGTATTAAAATATTCTTTTTAACTACTTTGTAAGTTGATTAGCTACATTTTCCGAGAATTTATACTTGATATGACTTACATGGATTTACTTTTAATATATGTTTACGTTCATACGAGATATGACGTAATATTATTGTGAAGAGGATTAGGAATGAGATATTTAGTTTGTAACATAGCTACTTTAAGCTTTATGTAGGGATGCAATAAAAATGTTATTTTGAAGTAAGGATTTGGGTTTTAGTTTCATAAGAAGGTATTCGATTGAAATAGGTCTGTTATTAGGTAGACAGGGATGCGTCGATGTTTGGAATTTCTAGTAGCTGTTGGCCTGATCACTCAACGGTTAATGGATGTTTTAAATATTGAAAGCATCAAAATGGAATGGGTTTTTTTTGTTAGGAATTTGGATAGGTTAAGGTGAAAAATGCCATAGTGCATTAATTAAATACTAGCTAAAATGCTACGTAATGCGTAATAAATAAAATGCTAAAAGCATGAATAATAAAATACGCAAGGGGATCCTTCATTCGGTCATGGTGTAAACGAGATTTCTCTGTGAGAATAGTTGGAGGTCAAGAAGCCTTAAAACAAACCCTTAAATTATTAAAATATGGTATTAAAATATGGTACAATTATGGTACAAAAAATAAAATAAATGGTACTTAGAGCATGCTCGGCGGGAACAATCCTCCACTTAGTAAAAATGGTTGGAGATATAATATTATGTGTTGGTTAGTCTTAAAATAGGTCCCGTTATATGTGTATATTTAAAGTATTGTACCAAATAAAGTGCGCACATGAAGTATAAAAATAAATAAAGTAAAGTACCATTATAATAAATAATTTAAATAGTCGACTATAAATAAAATTATGAAATGATGTATGAGTAAATATTAAACATGAATAATAAAGATCCATTGTACCATGATTATGAAAAAGCATGCATAATATGAAAATATTTAAAAAGAAAAGATAAATGATAATAAGGTACCTGACGATGTAAAATGTAAGTGACTGGCCAGTCCACTAATCAAATGTATATTAGTAAAATAAATGTAATAATATAAGTGAAACGAAATGATTAAGAAAATGAATATGAGAATGGAATGACTATATAGTAAAATGGAGATTGTATTTTTTTTTTGTTTGGAAATATTAAAATTAAATATATAATAATACAAATAAAATTTATTTAAAACAGTTAGGTTAATATTACCATGTAAAAAAATCTTAAGTTTAAATTGAGTCATATATCGTCAACATCCCATGACCCATCACGAATGTAATTATAATCATGTTTTACAAATAAAATAAAAATAGCACAGATTTGTATTTATTATTACTTGGTATAAAGTAGTACTTGAACTTAGAATAAGATGGTATTAATAAGAATTAAAAAAAATAACAAAAAAATAATAATTAAGGAAGTTTTAATATTAACTTTATTATATTAAGAAAAAAAAAATATGTAGTTATATAATTTTTTTTTAAAAAATACGGGGGAGGTGTAGTGTGTGTATCACCTCCCTATATAATATTGTAATGCAAGTGTATTAAAGGAGCAGTTAATAAACATTATTCGCGAGCACAACATCTTTGATTGGACTCCCCAAGCCTGCACATTGCAAGGCCATCGCGCCACACGCTGTCGAAGGCCTTCTCCATATCCAAAAAGACGGCCACTCCAGAGGCTTTCCTGTTTGTGGCATCAGTGAGGAGGTGTACCACGCGAACCAGCTGTAAGGTCGTACTTAATTGGGAACGAAACCCGAACTGTTCCCGCCGAGGAGAGAGGAAAGGGGAGAGGTTTTTAACGAGGAGGATCTTAAATGATTTAGAAAGGGTAGAGAAGAGGGTTATGGGTCGATAGCCCTCCGCCCGTCTCAGATTTTTATGGGGCTTGGAGATGGTGATAACAAGCCCCATTTTCCAGGTGATTGGGAAGTGGCCTGTCCTTACAATGCCGTTGAAGAGGCGGGCAAGGGCGGCCACTGTCCTGAAGGGTAGGTGGCGCAAGGCGGTTCAGCTCATTTTTCACCCTATTCTAACGAAGTAGTGTGTAAATTGACGGTCGCTATCAGGAACACACTGGGCACTGCTCTAGTGGGCGGAGTCGACACGAAGGTGGAACACTATAACACGCACTAGGAGACAGGGCGATCCTATATTTTATTAACAAAATGTACAGGCTTGTACTATAAAGTAGACGGCTAACGGGGTTGGTTGCTTGCTGCTCGCAGTGTTGCCGCCGCGAAGTCCGGCTCCGTACTGAGTAATAACATCAAGCGCTCTTCCGTCCCACCGCTCGCATACCTAAGGCCCGGCTAGCTAGTCACAATATGTAACGCCCATAACAGTCACAATGTGTAATTGCAAAATTCTACGTTATTGTCAATGTGATAAGGTCGTTTTTTGTATCATTCTTAATAGTCGTTATTACATTGTGATTTCGAGTGGCAAAAAGTGTCGTGCCTATTTCAATCCGTCTAGCCCCAATACAATTCGCAACGCGCCATAAGGAACTTCGTTCCAATTAGCAATAACAGCTAGATGACGCTAGGAGCGTCGTTATTAGCGATATTAACTACGTTTAAAATGTAGCTTTGCTACAGCGTTATGAAGATATGCGCGTAGCGGTGCTTGTAGTGTTGCGGCGTTCTGTATGCTGTCTCGGTAGAAATTTAGCATACCGAGGAAACGTCGTAACTCTCTATATTCTTCGGTAATGGAAAATCTTCTATAGCTTGTAATTTGTCTTGTGGCGGCTTGATCTCGTCGCTGTTGACGTTGAAACCGAGAAACTTGACTTCTTGTTTGCCGAGTACACATTTGGCGGGATTGATAGATACCATTTTCTTCCAGGCGCCGCAGAACACACCGCAGGTGTTTGCGATGTTCTTCTTCGTTGCTCGATGTTTTAAGTAGATCGTCGATGAATGAAAATACGAAGTTGTAGCCTTATAGGATTTTATGTATGAAGCGATGGAATGTCTGACCTGCATTCCTAAGGCCAGGACACATTCTTGGGAATTCGAATAGTCCAAATGGTGTGATGATTGCTGTCTTCTCGACGTCTTTCTCATGAACTGAAAATGATTGTTGGTATGCTCGATTTAAGTCGATTGTCGAGAAAATCTTCTTTCCGGCGAGTTGATATGTGAAATCTCTCAGTCGTGGTATAGGATAACGGTCGGGTTTTGTGACCGCGTTGAATCGTCGGTAGTCGCCATACACCCTTATGTCTCCATTCTTCTTTGGTACGACGTGAAGGGGTGAAGACCAGGAGCTCTTGCTGGGACGGCAGAGACCTTGTCGCATCATGTTCTCGAATTCTTTTTTTACTTGATTGTAGCGATGTGGTTGAATCGGTCTGGCGCGACAGTGTAGTGGTGGGCCAGATGTCGACTGATGTTCGACTTTGTGCTTTGGTGTTACATTCATTGCTGTTAGTCTCGTGATGCCGGGGAATTCTGCTAGTAGATCGTGATACGACTGAGTGACGTCGATGCTACGGACTGTAGGTATGTCCGTAAAGCTTCCAGGTGCGTTAATGTGTAGGCTTGTTTTTCCATCGATGAGTTTCCTATTCTTCAAATCGACAATTAATTCGTGATGTTAAAGAAAATCGGCACCGAGGATAGGTTTTGAGACTGCAGCGACGATGAATTTCCACTTGTACGGACGGCGAAGTCCGATGTTGAGTTCTAATGTTTTCTCGCCGTATGACGGTGGTATACGTAGTATATACGTAGGTATGACAATGTTGTTGGCGGCGTAAAGTTGAAATGGTAGCAGATAGATATATTAGGTAGATATAGATTAGGCAGGTAGATATATTGGCACCCGTGTCTACCAAAAAAGTTAGTTTCGCAGTCTTGTCCGTGACGAAAAGGCAGTATTGTTTGCTGTGAACGAACAGATGTAGGTAGGTGGTTGGTCCACATCAGTTTGAGTGTGGAGTCGGTAACTTTGTAACGTGCTAGGTTACGCATTCGTCTGAGGAGTTGGGATGGTTTTTGGTCCGCAAGTTCCATTTCTGACAGGAAGTGCTGGAACTGTCTGCTGTCGGATTCTTCGTACGCTGAGATTAGTCTGTCTTTGAGAGCTTGATATTCATTTTTCTCTGGCGGGTTGTACAGCAAATCGGCAATTTGTTCGATGTCTTGTTTTTCTAGACGTGCGATGACCATCTGGGAATATTGGCTTTGGTTCTTCTGTAAGCTGCTTGTGGCTGCCTCAAACGTGACAAACCATAGTCGTGGTTTGTCCCTCCAGAAGGGTGGTATACGCATGGAGAGCACGATACCGGCGATTTCTTGTGAAGATGGCGCAGAATTTTCGGGCAGGGATTTACTTCTGGCTTCCATTCTTGTTTTTTGAACTTGTGCTTGCTTGCTAGACGCGCCGCGCCGCGGCCATTTCGTTCGAGCCTCCGCAGGATCACGACGTCTTGCTGTTCCTCGCCGCTCCGACTGTTGCCATGTGAAGTGCTACGAAGAGATAACTGCTTGATAAATAATTCTTATTAGAATTTCCAAAAGTCCTTTTCAGAAATTTAAATATCGACTACGTACACGTAAATGTTTCAATTTTCATAGGTCACATAATGAATGAATGAATGAATATGCTTTATTATGTTCACAAATGTACAGGTAAGATTAAAATTACAGTTGACAATTTTAGCATGAACACAAAGGCGGCTTTATCGCTAAAAAGCGATTTCTTCCAAGCAACCCTTGGCGCATGGAAATAAAAAGATAATGCAGTGCAATTACGGAACTAAGTATGACAAAAACTAGAACTAAACATAAAACCTTACATACTAATAATACTATTACTCTATATAAAAAATCACAAACTTAATAAACATAAAATAAAGAAAATAACACTAAATGATACCTAATCTAAACTTACGTATTAATAACCTACTATATTATACTAATACATAAATAACTTAGCCTAGGTAGTTTTAGAAAAAGTCGAGCGGCACGCTTTTGATATTTGCCGCCAAAAGCCGTGCTGTGGCCGCGCGCACCGCCTCGCCGCCCGCTCCCGTGTCGCCCCGCCGCCCGCGCCCATGCCGCATAGCGTCGGCATTCTTTGAATTTTGCCGAAAGTCGATAAAAGAACTATGTTGTTTTTCTCTCGAGGTAAAAGGTTGTCGTCTGATTTGAGTTTCACTATTAGGTCGTGTTTAGAAACGTAGCGTTGTGTTGTTAAGTTTTCAGTGATACGTGTAATAATTTATGGTGCTAGCAACGATTTTCAAATTTCAAAATGCAATAAAAACACTTTCTAACAACTTTAAGTTTTAACTTTTAACGTGACAGCTTGCCGCGGTCACCTGATGGTCGATGGATTCCGTGAACTACTAGGAGTAGACTTAGTACCTACTACCTACTAGCAGTCATTCAATACACAATACTTCTTTCACGTAAGTAAATAGCTATTAGCCATAGTTTTACTTATTATGATCGGTGTAATTACGTACGTAACTTATTATCATTAATAATAATTTACTAATGCCACTTCGGGTACCCTTTTAAACACCTACTAGTTTCATTGTTACCTACAGTTCGACCACGTTACATCTTTCGATTATTGTTGTTTTTCAAACTGTCTGTAATTTCGATAGAAAAGCGATGATTGCCGTTGGACATTAAGAATTTAGTTGCACTGTACACAGAGTTCGTTATTTGTCAAGCAACATTTCGTGCGTGATTTACGAACCACACTGCAGGCGGTGTAGAGCAGGAATTCCTAAAGTGGGTTCCGTGGGATAGTCATCAAGGTTCCGCCAAAATTATTTCAAACTATGAAATCCAAACATCCGTTACTTTAGTATGTATGTACGGTTGTAAGTCACTGCAATCTGCATACATTAAACATCGCTGAACGCGTGTACTAAGGCAGGAGCACGGCGCGGCGGCCGGCCCGTGTGTTAGCTGACGGGTCATTGGGTGGCGAGCGTTATGAAGTAAATTACATTGCGTAATGAAGTAAAAATAATACAATTTAAGATTTTAATAAAAAATCTACTTCTAAACAGCTTTTTCTTATGATTAAAAGGTATAAAATGTAAAAGAAATAAATAAATAAAATAAAAATTTGAAAATAAATATTAAAAAAAAAACTATTTGTAATGAGAAAAGGTAGTATAATCATATCCCAAAGTTAATGCAAGCTGTCTTCTGGCACCCTGTATAGTAATATTAAATGGTAGGTTATTGCATATATTATAATTATCCATGTATTTTCTATTTAAGATAATATTATAGTGACTAAAGAATAGTTGAAAAGAAATAGATAAGTCAAGGTTAATCACCTTACAGTTATCTATATCAGGTCAGAAAAAAGACGCACCCCTTGCAAATGTTAGCGCATCACTAATATAGTAAAAGTTCAGATATTATTGCTTCGAATCAATGAGTAAGTGAGAAAGATAGATGCGCTACTGCGAAATATTTTATACCAATTACTGAGAATTACTTTTACAAATGCTACTATATAATAATTTAAGAATAATGAGAACGTTATAAATTGGAAACAGATATTTAAATTACAGTTATAAAAAAGGAATACTCGTAATTTAAATATACAAAAGTTGGTACCGTGTTAGGTTACTGGATTTTCAGTAGGTCCTTTTCCTGTGTGATTTGTATGGCTGGTTTCGTATCTTCTTTCCTTACAAATATTCTACCGTTCTTTATCCAAACATATTGAAAATTATTCTGTTTCGCAGCATCTCTGACTTTCTTTAACAATAATTTATTGAAGTAGGTACGTTAAATGTTCGTTAACATAGATTAGATTCTAGATGAGTAGTCAGTCATACCAAGTTCCTTAGCCGTTAAAAGACACTAGCGGGCTCCAGAAATTATATTGTCTTTCAGAAAACGAGGTTTTCAATTTGGCATTTATATTCCTTGGCCCTGACTGCTTCGATCTAGGCGTAACACGGTTAACTTTCAGGACATCCTGCGGGAGTAGTGCTACACCTGACTGCTTAGCAATGTTTAAAATGAGGTCAAACAGGTTTTCATCCTTCTGCTCTTTAATGCGTACAATTTTTTAATTCAGTAAATCTGTCTCTTTGGTTATTCTGGTTTAATTCAACCGGTAATAATTTATTTTCGATAGAAAGTTTTTTTCAATTGTTAGTGAATCGATTTTTTTTATATATAATATCATGTTGATCACTATTGAATTGTAACTACTTTTCTATATCTAATATTTGTTTTGATGTCTCCTTGTGCTTTAATTCCAATGAGTGGACAGATTTTTTAAATTCTGTATATTCCTGACGAATTGTATTATTTTCCGTTTTAATTTCAGCAAATGTCAAGGTCGGCCCTCAGCGCGGTTTCAAACCCAGTTTTCATCTTAGCAAAATTGTCTTGAAAATCGATCTTCCAGTCATTCATCGTGGCTGTAACTTTCGAAGTAATATCATCAACTGCTTCTGAAAACTCGTCGTTGTATTTGCGTTTCGAACGCAGGGTTACGTTACACTCTTCTACCGATTTTCTAATTTCAGGATTCGAAGCACATTTAACGGTATTATTTGGTGACCGGAGCATTCTCGAACGTGCACCTCTCTTTCCTTGTTAATCTTTAGAGAGTCTTTATTTTTGGCCGTTTATGGACCGATTTTAAAAATTCTTTTTAATGTATTGGGTATAATCCGCAATTGGTCTCGTTCCCACCCTTCGGTGACCTGATGATGGCATCCATGAGGAAACGAGGGAGCTCCTCGAAATTTAGGTGGACACATATAGTGATTCCTTTACTAAAAAAACCATTCGGACAGGAACCAATAAAATATTTTAAGGCGCTTTGGACTGCCGGACATCGGAGTAAATTTTTCCATTGCAAGAAGTTATCCAAATTTCGAACAAAATAGTAATCTGTTGGCGCAAGGTCTGGGGAGTACGGATGTCTTAGACATTCCAATTGAAGCTCCTCTAATTTGGTAGCCGTCTGTTGTGCAGTGTGTGGTCTAGCGTTGTCCTGAAGCAGCATTGGCCTAGAGCGAATGATCAACCTCGGTTGTTTAGCAGCTAGCTTTTCCATCATTATTTGCAGTTGATGCCAATACACATCTGCCGTATTTGTCTGGCCAGATTTAAGAAAGTTGTAGTGAACGACACCGGCACTAGTCCACCAAACGCTCACAAGTAACTTTTCTTGAGTCAATTTTCGCTTGGGGCAGGCTTTGGCTGGTTCGCCAGGATTCAGCCATTGCAATGAGCGATTCCGATTATCGTACAGGATCCACTTTTCATCACAGGTAATGATTCGATTTAAGATCCCTTCATTATTGTGCCGGTTGAGTAATGTAACGCAGTAGTCCACGCGCGATTGTCGGTTTGCTGCACTCAATTCACACCTTTCAAGGTTTTTCACCTTCCCAATTTGCTTCAAGTGGATTAAAACAGTTTTATCACTAACATCGCAGCCTGCAGCTAACTCTGACGTGGTTTGCGATGGATCCGCTTCCACAATAGCCTTCAATTCTTCATTATCAACTTTGGTCTCGTCCACGGGGCTTGTTCTGCAGATCGAAATTTCTAGAACGAAAACGTTGGAATCAAAAACGCACTGTGTTTTCTTTTGCGACACTGAATTAATCCATACACAACATTAATCCTTCGAGCCTTTTCTGCAGCACTGGTGCCGCGGTGGAACTCGTATTCGAAAATAATATGATATTTCAAGTTTTCCATTTTGTAAACAGAGTGACGCAAATAAAAAACAAAAAGAGTAAAAAACAAATGAATTACGGTTTTCGAAACACAAATGCATGAGTAAATAGCGGTATAAATTTGAAATTGAAATTCCTAACCAAAGAAGATATATTTGAGATCAAAGTGACCAGTACGGCAAAACGACAATTTCATATGTAAGGACCTAATATAAGGTTTGGTAAAATCAATTACGGATATTTTGGGTATCATTTACTGCCTAATATAAAGACGTTTAGGTAAAAAAATCATCTCATGTATGGGAGAATCTCCACTCAACGCAAACTCGCCCATATAAAGAAAGATTTTTTTTTTGAGTAGGTATGACAATTATTTTTTTGCCCTCATAATATATATATATATATATATATATATATATATATATATATATATATACACTGGTGGACACATAAACTGCATCATAGTGCAAGAACACATTTAATCAAATTTTATTACGAAATATGCAAACTTTTTACATTTATTGGTATTATACATCTGCTTCTAAAATGCCTTTCCCAGAACATTCAGGTCGAACTTGTTTGGGTACCAGGCCACAGTGGTATCTCAGGTAATGAGAGCGCAGATCTCTACGTAAAACAGGCCACTCACTCAGGTGGCCTTGACCAATTTAAACTTTACTGTAGTGACCTAATACTATTGGCTATAGAGCATTTGATTTCCGACTGGAATGCAAGTTGGGATGTATCGGGAATTTGAAGGGTAAATTCTACTATTCCCTTCAGAGTCAGGTGTGGTGAAAACTTGGTTCTTCAAATATAGGAAAGCTAAAAAAATTGTCACCTCTACGGTCTGCCGCCTGCGTTTGGGTCACTGTTGTACTTCGGTCTTCCTTCACAAAATTAGGGTTAGAGATGAGTTTCTATGTGAATGTGGACTTGATGAAGGCACTCTTGAACATATTTTTTTCAGTTGTCCAAATCGTCTCGCCTCACTATATGATTCACTTACCCCTAATGTCCCTCGTCCTTCTAACTTCCAATCCCATTTGTCCCTAGTTCATATCCCCTTTGTTGATGTTCTGTGTAATTTTATTAACAATAATAACATAAAATTTTAGTTGTGTGCATCTTTACTAATAAACTAACATCTTGTATTTGTCTTATTGTTCCAGGTAATAAGGAGATTTATGTTGCAAATTCATTTTATTACGAGATTTTAACAATTTTTTCTCTTGCTCTTTCACAAAGCCCCACTTTTGTACTATTTGTATAGTACTAGTATGACGTCACAGCACAGATAATCTATCAACCAACATTGCGAATAGTGTTTTTGGCGGTTTTTAAAAAGTGTATTTTTAATAAAAAAAATTGTTGGGTTTTAGGTTTCAAAATAATGTAATATTATTTTTTATTGTGTCATGAAACAATTATGAATCGTTTAGGACATAAATAAAAACAAGGTCAAGTAGCCTATTGTATTCTCAGGTCATTGATCCAGGGGGGGTATTATGAGGTCTTGTAGCAGTATTACTTTAACATTACTTTTGAATTTCATATAAGCAAACATGATCTCTATTTATATAGACAAAAAGATATTTTTAATTTGCGCGAAATTTAAAAGTAATGTTAAAGTAATACTCCTACAAGACCTCATAATACCCTCCTGCTCATAATACAAGAAGGTCTTAAAGTAACGAAAAAAAGCGTACCCTATTATTACAATTAGTACTTGTATAACAATTAGTACTCGTCACTATAGTATCGTTACGTTACTCGTTACTTCTGATACCTCATAACATACTAGGTATGTTATGTTATAGCAACGAATCAAGCCGTATTACGTACGCGTATAGTATGATGTTGCTGTGTCGCAACATTCGTAATTTGTACAAAACATAGTTATATACATTAACATTACATACCTAACTGCGTACAGCCCCGGATCGTCAATTTTTTTCAGGCGGGCAAAAACTGAAAAATGCTGCCCCGCCCACATGTGTTTTTTTTACCTTTACCATTATCGGACATAGCTGCCTTCCGGAAATAATGCATTCCGTGGGGCCAGTTAAGCCAGCGTGGGGTCTATAGCAAATCCCGCCACGGAGCCCCCGAGCGAAAAGCGGGCGAGCGGAGAGAGCGAGTTTAATATGTTCTTTAAATAAAACGCGAGCGAGTAAATTTTTTATTCTATTTTACTACTGAAACTAAACTTACACCTTGAAAGACTGTACTTTAGAAAATACAATTAAATTAATTGACTCAAACCGACCGACGGTACTAAGAACATAGTGTGTTTTTGTATGTTAAACACGAGCGAGCGCAGCGAGCAAGCAAACATTTCTTCCTTCTTTCTAGATTAAAATCTGTTCATCTTTAAAACCTGACAGACTACTCTCATCCACATGAAATGAGAAACTGATACGTTTTTTAGAAAGTTTAGTTAGTTAGTTTTAGTTTTAGTTTTTGTTAAAGAAAGGAAGTATTTGGAAAATAAGTTAATTAATGAAAAAAATATTCTGCCACAATGTAGGTATCAAACGATTAAGAATAATTTCATGAATCGAATAAGTACACTGTCGTGTGGAGAAGAATTTTGTAAAAGATTTTTTCAATTTTTATAAGTATACAATAAATTGGTCACAGTAAAACAATAGTGAAATTTCTGTACTTCAGTGGCATGGCGTAGCGTAGTTTGACCCTTTTTAGGGGGCGGCAAAATCCCACTCTTTCATATATACCTACCAGTGGTGATGCTATAGTTTCGCGGTAGCGTAAACCTGTGTAAGCCAATAATAATATACCTACATAATATCTAATAAAATACAAAACAACGCTTGCATTTTTCGCGCTCCGTGCCATATATTGGGGGTAGAACGTTTTAGTTCGACTAGTTAACCGCGCGTGCACATCGTAGCGCTCGAATCGACACGGACGACGGGAGTAATTATGCGCAAATATAAACTTCATCCTCCATGAAATAATGACAAACCAATCTTTATATGATATTTTAGTTTGTTCTTCATCTAAATAAGGTTCATTTTCATCCGTACAAGCCGCTGGCAAAAACATAGAATATGTAACATTTTAAGTATTAAACTACTAACTACGTCTCGTGCGACGGACGGCATTGTTTTGTCAGCGTAATTTGGGTGCATATTTTGTTGTTTTGTTTTAGTATATTGTTTTTGTACCCATACTACGAAAAATGCGAGTAACGAAATGTATTCGCGTGTAACGTTTCGTTACTCTGTACTAGATGAAGCACCCGTTACTCAGTACCGAATACATCCGGTTTGCACAGCTCTAATAATAAATTTAAGAAAAGTAAATGTCATGATAAGTACAATAATTGAACTTCGGAGTTTGGATTGTAGAATTTGGAATTTATATTTTGTGGAAGTGTTGACCTCGTTGGCCTCAGATTATTAACGATATCTTGAGTTTTGTATCCACTTTAATCGTGAATCCAAATTAATATTTATAAAGTGGAGAAAATTTAAATGTAGAGAAAGAAGTTCATCCTCAAGTTCCTCAAGCATACTGCAACATGCATACATGCATGCTGCATACAAGCAACATTAATGTGACTATAAGAGCCTGTTTCTCAATCTCTAAAGCTGTAACGTAAAGCTAGCGTAACGTAAATGTTCACCTGACACGTTTGCCTGCACTGTTATACCTGTCAGATAAGCTTCAGCTAATATTGTCCGGAAGCTGCACAGTTGTGCAACATACACGCTCCGGTTTACCTGTACAGGCAAACCGTATGGCTGACTTGTATGGCTATCTTAATAAGTGGTGGATAGCAAGAAGGTTTTGTCCTTGCTTACTTTATATAGAGCGACAGAGATAAAACATTCATATAAGCCTTCTGACACTTATCAGAAGATTGTGAAACAGGGCCTAAATGTATTTTAAATTTTAATTGTCCCCTTCTTTGTAATCTGAGGTCCATTGATGTATTTGTTATTGCAATATTATCAAATAAACAATGTTTTTATTGTCACTTTTTAATGAGATAGAACAGTAATAACACATGATGGCTAGTGAAGCATTGATTGAATTAAATGGTATTCCCTTCAAAGACTATCACAGTGTAAACAAAATATGTACAATGCAATATTTTGACTATTCTGGCATGTCTTACAATCAGTTTTTTGAAGATGTAATGATGAAAAATATTCCATGTATAATCAAGAATGTAGCAAACTCCTGGGGATGTTCTAAGCACTGGGTAGTAGATGAACAAATAAATTACGAATATTTAATAAAAGAGTATGGTGAACTAGAGGCTCCAGTGGCAAATTGTGATCTAATAACCTTTAATTCCCAATGCAAAAGTGATATGAAAGTGAAGAACTATTTGGACTACCTTAGAGAGAGTAATAAAGAAAAGATATTATATTTAAAAGATTGGCATTTAAAAAGACATCACCTTGATTCAAAATTTTATGAGGTCCCATTTATTTTTGCATCAGACTGGTTAAATGAATTTGCCATAGATCATAAGGAAGATGATTATATGTTTGTTTATATTGGTCCAAAAGGCTCGTGGTAGGTTTGCCTTGTTTTATCAAATTGTTTAAATTTACATATGTGTATAAAATATAATGTGCACAATTTTAGGACACCTTTTCATTGTGATGTTTATTCATCATACAGTTGGTCAGTAAATGTTGTTGGATTAAAGAAATGGGTCTTGCTGCCTCCTGGAGAAGAAGAAAAGGTTAAGGATTCTTTGAATAATCTGCCTCTATTATTTGAACCAGAAAAACATAAAAATATAAAATACATTGAAGTATATCAAGAAATAGGAGATTGTATTTTTGTACCATCTGGATGGCATCATCAGGTTTTCAACTTATCTGACACCATTTCAATAAATCATAATTTCATAAATTCTTGTAATATAGAAATGGTTTGGCACTCGTTGTCGAACAATTTACTTGCTGTAGAACATGAGATCCATGAATTTAAAGACTCGCAAGAATTTATGGAACAATGTCAATTAATATTAAAGTCTGTTTTTGGAATGGACTTTACATCATTTTTAAACTTTATTGTATACCTAGGTGAAAAGAGATTATGGCAATTGAATAAAAATAGTAATGTTGTTTTTGAAAAATTTTATTATGGAACAAACCATATTAAATATGACTTGTTGGTATTGAAAAAGATTTATTCATTGGTTCAAAGTCATGCATTATTTTCACAACTACCAGAAACTATAGTAACAAATTTGGCAAATGTTAAGGATTCCATAAATAAATTATAAAATTTATAAATTTGAGTTTATTTTTCCAAATATAATGCCATTTTCCATAAGTTTTTTAATTTCAGTGTTATTAAAGCCCAGCTCTTTCATTATTTCAACTGTGTGTTGACCTAGCTTTGTGGCTTTGGATTTGTTACTTGATTCTCCAGGTGTTCTTGAGAGTCTTGGAGCTGGATTAGGCAACAATATATTATCATCATTTATGAAAAATGATTGACGTGTCTTGTTGCACTTATGTTTGTCAACTGAATTAATATCTAAAACAGGAGTAACACACGCATCTAATTGATCAAAAATTTCACTCCATTCTTTTTGAGTTTTTGTTAGAAATGCCTCTTTGAATTTTTCTTTTCCAATATCTTTTTCTGTATAAGGACATTGGTCGTGAGACAGACTTAGTCCCTTTAGAAGATTAGTATAGAAATGAGGTTCAATTGCACCCACAGCCATGTATTTCCCATCCTTTGTCTCATATGTGTTATAAAAATGATAGCCTCCATCTAAAAAGTTAGAACCTGGTTCCATGGTCCACAGAAGATGTTGATTTTTAAATATCCAAGAAGCAATATATGCAACTCCTTCAGTCATACTAGCGTCTACTACTTGTCCCTTTCCTGATCTTTGTCTTTCAAGTAGTGCTAGCAAAATTCCCATTACACAAAGAACACTACCACCGGCAAAGTCTGCTAGTAAATTTAAGGGTGGGCTTGGTGGTATCCTATTTTTTTTAAGCAATGAAAGTATACCAGACATTGCTACATAATTGATGTCATGCCCCCCTTTTTGCATATAATAACCATTCTGACCATATCCTGTTAATCTACTATATATCAATTTTGGGTTATTATTCAACATTAATTCAGGTCCAAGGCCTAATTTTTCCATTATGCCCGGTCTATATGTATCAATTAATACATCTGCATTATTACAAAGACTTTTTAAAATTTTGACACCATCAGTGGTTTTCAAATTAATAGCTATTGATCTTTTCCCATTTGTTAATGTATCAGAGTGTAAAACTTGTCCAACCTAAAAAGAAAGCTATAAAATAATATAAATCTAAACAAATCAATTTTTAGGGTAAAATAGGACTATTACAGAGACTTCGCTGTCTGTCTGTCTGTTACCAGGCTGTATCTCATGAACTGTGATAGCTAGACAAAATTTTCACAGATGATGTATTTCTGTTGCAGTTATATATAACAACAAATTCTAAAAACAATAAAAAAATTATTTAAGTGGGGCTTACATACAACAAATGTTTTATTGCCGTTTTGTACAGAACCCTTCACATGCGAATCTAACTTGCAATTGGCCAGTTTTTTAAAATAAATTTCTACAATCCCGTACAGCCTAACCAACGTAATGAATTTAACATTGGGAGTGTTGTTAGATTGTTCTGAGAGATCAGTGTTATAATAATTGATAATTCAAATTCTATCAGTCTTTAATAAAATTTTGTGTTTTTTTTTATGACTATAGTTTGATAAGATCCAATTTAATCTAAATGTAAAGAAAAGAAACAATAGCGCGCACAATATTACGTAATGTTTTATGCACAAATTTTTAAGTCACTTTCTATTGTTTTATATTCCGAGTGTCACTTAATTACTGTGCACACAATATTACATTTGGTCGAATTTCATTTTTTTAATGCTTAGATTGAATGAGATCTGAATAGAGTATAAGATTCACTTCAGAGAGTACTCAATCTCTAAAATGTACCTTAATTTAACATATTAAATATTATAACTTGTGAAAATTTTATACCTTTTGAACTACAGTTACAGCAGCTCCAAAGTCAGCTAAAATAGTTCCACATACAGGTCCTGGCGCTAATCCCATCATTTCAATCACTTTAATATTGTGTAGAACCATTGCGTGTTTGTGTTGATATTTATGTAGGTTTTGCTCTGATCTTGATAAATTATATTCATAATAACTAAACATTTAATAAATATTGTGTTAGTACACATATGTACTTACACGTAGGTATTTAGTATTTCAAAATTCAAATCACGATAATATTTTCGAAATTAGAATAATTGCTATTTGCTGCCATATAAGTACTACTACTGTCTACTGTGCACATAGATGATATGTACTCACTACTGGCGATCACAGAACACTACTACCATAGATGATAAGTACTACTACTCCACTTGCTGGCGATCGTAAGTATTGGCGTTCAAAATTCAAAATCATAGTCGTCTATCGTCTGTGCGTGCAAACCATATACCTTGCTGGCTCTTTTATCCTGTGTACTCCTTCACACTTGGCCTGTGATTCGTTATGCAGAAATAGAAGATTAATTTTAAATTTCAAACTAAAATTATTTGTCTGAAAAATTATTTTCAAATATTAACAAAATTTGGTATGTTATGTTTTATTTGAAAAACAACTGAATTTTTTGGTGAAGTGAACTCGAAATCATATTTAGATATAACTATGATTCCGATAAAATAAATTCACGTATATAACCACTAAAACATGCTTTAACTCAAAGCCTCATTTAAAATCTGTTCCGAAATTCGAAGCCTATTTATCATAGTGCAAGATAACTTTCAATGTAATATAATTAGTGAAAGTGCAAACTATTTTGATTGGTGGACTGGTCAACTTTTCTCAGTAAAAGAATCAAATTACTGCTTTTGCAGCTTTTTGGAATGAAACAGTGAATATAACAAAAACAGCTTTATTATGAAAATTTTACAAAACTAAGAAAAGAATAAGTTTTTTTTGTTTTTAATAAGGTGTATTATCTCCTCTTGCCCTAATAACTGATTCAACATGAGATCATGGTTTCGCATCGACCATCAGTGTTTGTAATAGATCTTGCGGAATATCATTCTTGTGACAATGCAACTCTGAGCTCTGCAACCGTTGTTGGGACCAGATTTCTTGTAATTACGGCTGTTTTTATGTTGTCCCACACGTGTTCTATCGGATTGAGGTCCGGGCTACGTGCTGGCCAATCCATGGAACGACTCTCAACCTGAGTAAAGTATTGCTCAACTTGTCTCGCTGCGTGCGGACGAGCATTATTTTTCGCCTATAAATCCGCTAAAAGGTACTACATGAGGGTCAAATATCTCCGTTATAATATAGCGATGTGACGTTAAACCACGGTTACCACGGCCATGTGTGTCTGCGTTAATAAACACAAGTTCAGTTCGAGTATCCATCGATATGCCGCCACAAACCATACAAGACCCGCCTCCAAACGAAACCCTCCCCTCAATGCAACCTATTGGTCCAGGGCAAGAGCAGAATCAGTTTCCGATTTCACTGGTGCATAGCGGTCCAAGTTTTAATAATAATAATAATAATTCAATGCCTACGAAAGGTTTTGCTTTTAATTCTTTTATGCCACCTGCGCAAGGGATGAATCCAAACCATTTTGCATTTAATAATAGCGTCCCATTTTCAATTTAATGAACCTCAACAAATATTTACAATTTACAACAAAATCTATTCTCAACCTACAGCAAACTTTTTTTTTCTGGGCATAATGTGGGATCTGACCCGCAATTTAAAGTGGTTACCAACCGACAAAAGTCAGCGTGTAAGACAGAAATGTTTAGGAATACTTCATTCAAAGATAGCTGTTAGAATGTATACTTTTATATCTTGTTATTAAAAAGTTAAACTATAAAAAGAAATAGGAGAACATGTTCGGACTTGTCTCTTGCTTGCTATGGCTTCCGTGTGAAGGATGTTTTCTATTAGTGTAAAAATGAATAGTTATAACTAAATAAAAGTAAAAATATATGATTTTCATTTAAAATTATCATGGTAGCAGAGCGCGGTTCAAAGAAAAAATAGAAAACAAATTCGATAAGAAAGAAAATTCAAGATTAAGATTGCATGCAGAAAACTATGGCGTCCAAAGGTGATATTAATATTCCTATTTTTGACGGGACTGATTACACTAACTGGAAAATAAGAATTCTAAAGTTTTTACAATTCAGAAACTGTAAAAGTTAAAGTTGGTGATGGCAGAATGTTAGAAACGACTAAGATTATCAACATAACATTGTGTCAAAAGGAAGATTGTCAAAAATATATAATTCACATGGAACAATATTAGCTATTGCAATTAAAGATGAAAAGTTATATAAAATGAAAAGTTATGTTAGTCAAGAAATGATGATAGCAAATGTAAGTAAAAGTAATATGACCATAAAAGAAAAATTACATAGAACGTTAAGCAGAGTTTACACGAAGCCAGTAATGCTGGCGCCAGTCTGCAGACAAGCCAGCGTTGGCCTGGCCCTTGTTGTTTAGACGCGGCCAATCATTCACGGATTTTTTCTTCTGGTGTGCACACGGTTGGAAAAAATAATGAATATGCGGCAAAGGCTGTTGAAAAAGAAATGTTTAAGGAATATCTCTGCACTATTAAGAGAAGAGTTGATTGATATATTACAAAAAAAGGGAGCGAAACGACTTTGGATAAGAAAATGGTTAAGCGATAGACCTGTAACTGGAGCTTCTGCCTTGTTGCTGAAACAACTAAGATTAGAAGGTCCTTCTGAGTACAGGTTGGCGTTGCGGGTTCATGCTGAAAACTTTGATGAGTTGCTTTCGCTTATACAGAGCTCGATTCAGCGCCAAGACACTCTGATGAGAGATGCATTACCAGCAAAAATAAAATTAGAAGTAACGTTATCGTTCTTAGCATCGGAATGAGTTATCGAAGCTTGAGTAATTTTTACCGTGTTTCTAAACCATCTATATCACAATTCATACCAGAAGTTTGTCGAACAATTTATGAAGTATTAAAACAGTTTATTAAGGTAAGTGTTTATTTATTTACTTAAAATTGAAATAATAAGGCACACATTATTACAAAATACAACAAACATATATATTAATATTAAGCGTTATTGAAGGCTTGTTGAATGGCATCACTGTTGTCTACGCTTTCGCCATAACTGTCATAATTATATGGAGTTTCTGGGGATATGACATTAGTAGTAAACTGGGAACACGAAGAAGAACATGTCGATGGACTGGACTCTGGAGGAGGGCAGATTGTAGGTGTTGTCAGAGAGTATTGGGGTACTATGTAGGACGGAAGAACTTGTGTAGAATTCCAATTAGTAGGTAGCGTATTTTGCGATTGCTGAACCGATTGTTGCACTTGATACGCATTCTTGGCTCGTATATCTGTGAGCATGCATTGAGTCAATATACTCTGTATTTTTTCCTTAGCAATGACTGCCTGTTCCTCTGTCAATTTTTTTAATTGTGCCGAGACGCTTTTTCCAAATAGGTCAAGATCTGTTTCTTCACAGCGTGTGTTGTCGTTAATTTCCCTTAAGTCATTTATCATGTTAGATATCTGTGATAACTTGCTCCGCTTAGGTTTTGTGGGTGGGGTAAATCGAGGTGTCTCTTCTGCAGACTCATTTTCTAACCCATTTTCAGAGCGTGGAACCAACGATGGTCCTGGTTCATTGCTATTCGATAATCCTGATTCATTGCTATTTGGGGTATCCATGTTATCCTGTAATTAAACAAAATAAATTAATGTAATTGTAATGTTATAGATTTTTTTGTTGTGACTAAAAATGGTATTAAATAGGCCGCGTTAATTACTACCCTATTTTACAGGTACCAAACGCAGAAGAATGGAAAAACATCGAAAGGGGATTTAAAACACGATGGAATTTCCCCTTATGTTATGGTTCTATAGACGGAAAACATGTGACAATTAAAGCTCCTCCTAAAAGTGGAAGTTTATACTTCAATTATAAAAAAAACAAGCAGCGTCGTATTGTTAGCTATTGCCGATCACTACTACTGTTTTTCGTACATAGATGTCGGCGCGTGTGGCAGCGCATCTGATGGAGGAGTTTTTAAGAATTGTTCTATATACCAAGACCTGGAAAATAACTTATTACCTGACAACGGAGTCATCGTAGGAGATGCGGCATTTCCACTAAAGACTTATTTAATGAAGCCTTATCCAGGTGTAAACCTCAGTACAGAAGAAAAAGTTTTTAACTACAGGTTATCTCGGGCAAGACGGATAATCGAAAATGTATTTGGAATCTTAGTTAGTAGATTCCGGGTATTAGAAAAGCCAATACTAACTAACTTGGAAACAGTAGATGCAATCGTTTGTGCTTGTTGTGCCCTTCATAATTGGCTACGAAAGAAATCAAATTCATACATCACCGCTACTTGTGTTGATAGGGAAGATGAACAGGGAAATATTCAGCCCGGTTCATGGAGGAGCCAAATACATGCCCTACAGAGTATTGGCAATCAAGGTAGCAATCATTCAGCAGAAATAGCAAGAGAGAAAAGAGAAGTTTTAAAAAATATGTTTAATAACGAAGGAAGAGTTCCTTGGCAATTAAATAGCATACATTAACAATATACTTCGAAAATCAACATTGAAACGGACAAATACACGAGCTTCTTTTGTTGTAGTATGCGTGTGTCTTTAAGTGGCTTTATAATTTTGCTTAAATGTAATTTTCGTTTAAAATAAATAATAATGTGATTTTACTTACTATGGTTTTTCTCCTCATAGAAACCGGCTTTACAAACGAATCATATTCATCAAACCATTTTGCCTTTGGCTTATAAACGCTCCCCCCAGCCCCAGATCTTGTAGATTTTTCGATTTTGTCGAGTTCCAAATAGTACGTATTTCGAATACTTTTGATTTTTGATTTAACTTCATCGAGAGTCAGTTCTTCTATATTCATTCCTACACGAAGTTGTTCTAGTGCCGAAGCGCGCATTTCTTTATTTTTTGCATCGCAACGCTTATCCCACAAGCATTCGTGCTCTCTATAAAGTTGTACGAATTTCAAAGTATCCTCTTCGTTGAATTTTCTCGGCATTTTGTCGCAGAAATTCCAAATAAAACAACAAAGAACACACACCGTACGGACGTTCGCCAGTGACTGGCGAGACTCGTCTACACGTGTCCGCAACGCTGGCGCGGGGGTCGAAGGGTATGCGGGCGGAGGTCACTGGCTAGAAAAATAGACGGTCGCTCTATTCTCGCCAGCGTTGGCAGCCAGCGCTGGCTTGGCTTGAAAAACTGTTTACACAAGGCCAATACCAAGCCAGCACTGGCTGCCAGTCTTATTGGCAGCCAGTGTTGGCTCCGTGTAAACTATGCTTTAGGTCACATAAATTTCAATAATTTGCAAGCAATGTGTAAAAATGAGTTATTAGAAGGAATTCCTAAAGAAATAGAGTCAGACTATTTAAAGTGTGCAACATGTATTGAAAATAAAATGCATAACTTACCTTTTCATAATAACAGGAGAAGATCAAGGGATATTCTTGAAATCGTAAATACAGATTTGAATGGCCTCTTCAGACCATCGGAAACCACGGTGAGAAATATTTCTTAAATTTTATAGATGACTACAGTAAATTAGTTAAAGTCTATTGTATTCAAAGAAAAGATCAAGTATATGATTGCTTAGTACAGTATGTGAATTAAGTACATAACCTAACAAATAAAATTATAAAAGAATTAATATGTGACAATGGTACCGAGTACATAAACAGTAAAATTTTTCAATTTGCAAAACAAAAAGGAATTGTAATTAAACCTTGCCCAGCATATGTACATGAACTTAATGGAACTGCGGAGAGGTATAACAGATCTTTGTTGGATATGGGAAGATGTTTATTGTCAGACGCTAAAGTCAATAGAAGATATTGGCCTGAAATAATTAAAACAGCTGCTTATCTCAAAAATAGAATATTAACAAATACAATAGAAAGGAAAACTCCATATGAAATATTTTTGAAAAGGAAACCTGATTTTAAGTTTTTAAAAATGTATGGCAGTAGAGTTTATGTAAGAATTCCTGAAGTAAAAAGAGTATCAAAATGGGACAAAAAGGCTGAACCAGGAATATTATTGGGTTATAGTGAAAATGGATATAGAGTATTGATAAATAATAAAGTAATAATAGCAAGGCATTGTGATATTATAGAAGATGTTACATTGTGCGGAATGGATGATGAGATATGGGAGAATATAGATATACAAAAACAGGAAAATACAGATGAACAAAAAATGAAATATACAGTACAAGAAATAGACGAGTTAAAGAGAAATGAAAGTATAGAAGATGATATTATGTTTAGTGATGAAAATATAGAAAATAATGTGACAAAAGATGATAATATACTAAATGTTGAAAGAAATAGAAATGAGACTCGATCAAGGAGAAAAATTAAAGCACCAAAAATATATGATGATGAATTTGGATATTACTGCATTAATGTTAATTATTGTGATGCTATGATTCCAGAGAATTTTCAGGAGGCGATGACTTGTTCGGATTCAAATGAGTGGAAATTGGCTATGGATCGTGAAATGAACAGTTTAAATAAAAATAATACATGGACACTAGTGGATAAACCTGGAGGCAAAAAGGTAATAGATGTAAAGTGGATCTTCAAAAAGACAAATGAAAATCAGTATAAAGCAAGGTTAGTAGTTAGAGGTTTTCAGCAGATTGATTATTGTGATGATACATATTCACCAGTAGCTAAAATGCCAACTTTGAAAATTTTACTATCATATTGTTGTAAAAATTCATTAGAAATCCAACAAATGGATGTAGAAACAGCTTTTCTAAATGGTTCAGTTATATCTGGTGTATGTAAAACAGCCTGAAGGTTGTGAGGTTGACTCGGAAAAGGTTTATAAGTTAAATAAGTCGTTATACGGACTAAAACAAAGTCCACGTGCATGGTATGAATGTTTCAATGAATATATGGATAGTTTGAATTTCCAAAGGTGCAAATATGATTATTGTCTTTATATCAAAAGAGCAAATTCTTTACTTATCTACATCTTATTATTTGTGGATGACTTATTAATATGTTGTAGAGATATAGATGTTATTCACGAGATCAAAACTAAATTATCTAAGAAGTTCAAAATGAAAGATTTAGGAAAAGTTAAAATTACATTGGAATTGATATTGAGTATAACTATGAACAAGATAAAATTTAAACTTTGAGTCAGAAACATTACATTGAATCTTTAGCAAAGCGATATGCTATTGAAAACTAAATTGTATAAAACTCCTATGGAATTAAACTTAAAGTTAGAAAAATCTGAATTAAACGAAAATCTTAAATATAGAAATATTATAGGTGCACTGTTGTATATTAGCTCTGGTACTAGGCCAGATATTTCATTTTGTGTAAACTACTTGAGTCGTTTTCAAAATTGTTGTTGTAACACATTTTAATTATGCCCTTAGAGTATTAAAATATTTATATTTAACAATAGATTTAAAATTAAAGTATTATAAGAATGATGTTGATATCTTAGATTGCTATGTAGATTCAGCAGGAGATATATTGGACAGAAAGTCAACCACAGGTTATTTAATTAGATTGTTTGGTAATGTTGTTTTATGGAAATCAAGGAAACAAAATAATCTAACAAAATCCTCTACTTTTGCAGAATATGTTGCGCTTTCAGAAGCTGTAACAGAAATAAAATTTTAATATGTTTGGTTAATGATGCTTTTGAAAATGTTTGTAATCCGATTGAAATATATGAGGATAATTTAGGAGCTTTAGCTATAGCTAAGTATGGAATTTTTACTAAAAACTCAAAACATATAGAAGTACAATACCATTTTATTCATGAACATGTAAAAGAAGGAATAATTGAAGTTGTTAAAATAGAGTCTGAAAATAATATTGCTGACTTGTTAACTAAAGCTTTAGGCTATGTTAAATTTGTTAAATTTAGAGATAATTTAAACTTATGTTTGTAAAACAAAATGTTATGTTAATTATGTAGTTTGTTGTTACTAAGGAAACAAAAAAAAATATTGTTAAGAAAGTTAAGATATTGTTTAAAATTAAGAATTTTATGTTACTAAATAAAAGGTTATATAAGTTACTAGTTGTTGTCAAAATATAAAAGTAAGGAGGCGTGTTAGAATGTATACTTTTATATCTTGTTATTAAAAAGTTAAACTATAAAAAGAAGTAGGAGAACATGTTCGGACTTGTCTCTTGCTTGCTATGGCTTCCGTCTGAAGGATGTTTTCTATTAGTGTAAAAATGAATAGTTATAACTAAATAAAAGTTAATAGAAATATATGATTTTCATTTAAAATTATCAATAGCCAATTTAAAAATCATTCAGTCCTTTGTAGGTCTACTCAATTTCACAAGGTTTTGTGTAACAAGGGGTGGTCTCAACCACTGAAACCATTTAATTTTTTGTCAAAATCTGCAGGGCATGCCCCCAAAGAAATTTTTCCCTGTGCCGATATAGGCGTTAGTAGAAACTCAGTGGTGGGTTCTGAACCAACACAATCATTCTCCGATTCATCTAAGTCCGGCATCTCATTACTTAACTACCGACGCATCGGGGTCGGGTTGGAGGGCACAAGTAGACAATTTCCATATGTCAGGAACTTGGTCGAACCTCGAACAAACCTTGCACTCCAACCACAAGGAGATGTTAGTTATTCGCAAAGTTTTACAAAAATAGCCCCATATTTAGAGAATACCACTATCTCCGTACAGTCAGACAACCGAACGACCCTTGCGTTCCTAAGAAACGAAGGGGGCACTCGATACCACTCACTGTTAGATCTGTCACGTCAGATATTTACTATCCTAGATCATTACAATATAAATCTATCACTTCACCCCAGCCCGGCCGGTACAATGTGGAAGCAGACCGTTTATCGAGACAGAAACTAATTCCAGAATGACATCTGTTGCCTCGGATTACCGCGATAATATTCAGGAAATGGGGTCTACCGGTGATAGACCTGTTTGCCTCCCGGTCAGCCCATGTAGTCCCACATTATGTGAGCCTGGATATGACAGATCACTAAGCGGAATTTCACGACACATTAACTCGGCCTTGGAACTATCCCCTTGCCTGGGTGTTTCCGCCACCCTTCCTCATGCCTCGAGTGCTCTCGCACTTTAACAACGCCTAGGGGACGTTCCTAATAATAGCGCCAAAATGGGAGAAGGCTTTTTCGCTTCCGGACTTGCGCAATCGGGCTCTAGAATCTCCATTCACGATTTTCGATCTGGACAAAGTCCTTGTCGATACAACAACCAATCGGCCACCTCCCCAAGTACAGGAAGTGATGATAGAAGTTTGGATATGTGGGGGTGGACCCAAGCACTCTTTAGTGCTTGGGTTCACCCCCACACTTCGGGTGTCCAGCCAAAGGGCTGGATCATCTTATCTAGCTGGCGTGCTTCTACTAGAAGGTCTTATGAGTGAGCATGGCGACCTTGGTGTGTCTGGGCTAGTGATGGGTAATTTTCCGAAAAATTTCAAAGCTCGGAAATTTTTCATTTTATTTTTCCGAAAAATTGACAAATTGGAAAAATATTTTTTTTATCGAAATTATCAGTTTAAATGAAATAGTATATATAAAATATGGTTCATATTAAGTTGAAATTCAACGGCTTGAATTGCTTTAGATGTTCTTTAAAAAAAAACAAACGTGCAAAGTTAAACTACAGATATATGTATTGAAATTACAATTTTTAATGAATTCAGAAATAATAACGTCACTTTTATGATTGATAAATCTGAATCTATATCATCATAAAACAAATCGTCATCAATATTTTGTACATTGTCTGCATCTACAAACAGTAAATCTTCAGTCGGTGGCTGATATCGTCCTCTTCAATATTAAGATTATACAAATCATCGTTATTTCTATTTTCGATATTCCAATTATATGCAATAAGCCATTTTTTTTAGCTCGCTCCGTTAGCAGTCTATTACGCTTCTTTGTGTGAATTCCACTTCGTACTAAAAGAACGTTCACATGCGGCAGACGTTACAGGAGCTGTGAAAATAACTTCAGCCACTTTTCTTAGTTTCGTGTATTTACATATGCCTTGCCACTAAGAAAGTGGAGTGACATTATATACTGGCGACCACACAAACCGGTTGCTCCAAAAGTTCGATTTTGACTTAAAATCGGATACTTCCGCCATTATATTTTCAATATTTAAGTTAGTTGCTAAGTTCATCGATAAAATTCATTGCTGCAGCATCTTCTTCACTACTTAAATTATCACCACAGTTTTTAGGATCTAGCAAACATTATTACTTACTTATTAATATTTATAATAATATTTATAAAATATATAATAATTAATATAATAACTTACACTTATATAATTTTATGAGTGTTTTTGACTGATCTGACCCGCAAAATTTCCATTGTTATATACCATACACCGACTAATATTTTACCAGTAAACAGAAATACCGACAAAAAAGTAGATACATACTTAATATCGTACGTTCGATCCAGTACACGTAGCATTATATTATATTTTAGACTCAGTGGCTTTGCCTACCCCATAACCCATCTTATAGGAATATCGATCGCGTGAGTTTATGTATTTGTTTTTCAGAAAAAATTATACTAGCTTCATATAGTGAATCCGATACTGAAAAGAACAATAATTTAGACAATATGTACGTAATGAATCAGAAAATTTATTCACTGAAAATGCTGATTATATTCCAAGAAAAAAAAGAAGCTTTCAGATGTCGCTGGAAAAGACGATACCACAAATTGCAGCTTACCTACGAGTGATACGTACATACCAGAACCAGATGAGTACAGTCAATACGCTCAACGTTGGTCTAGTCAGGATTATATAATTAAAGAATCCCAGAAAGTAACCCCAAATTCAGGAAAACAGTTTTGCGATGCGGCAGTGATGACATAACTATAGAACAATGCGGAAGAAAATGAGAATATTAGAATTTCAAAATTAATGTTTTGTAAATTTATCTCGCATGAACTTGACCGATATACCCGTGATGAACGCTATAATCTTATGCAACAAATCATAGAAGTTTTCAAGAAAAAGAATAAATAAAAACCTTAATGTTATCCTGTAGTTATCTTGTTTTATTTTCTAATCTTGGTTGACTTTCCAATTTGGAAAAATATTTGAAAAATTGGAAAAGTATTGGAAATTTTTCTTTTTTTCTTTTCTTTTTTTTCCGAAATTTTTCCATTACCCATCACTTCTGGGTCTGGGCACAACATAATAATGTACCTATAGTTACGCCTACTGGGTCAGATATTGCAAGATACTTATCACATCTTTTTCAAGTACATAAGTTTTCTAGAAATACGATTATGCTTCATAAATCTGTAGTGTCAACTTTGTGTGACCCTAACGAATGTAGACAACTTAGTTCTCATCCACTTGTGCAGCACATTTTAAAATCAGTTTATAACATTTAGTCCAAGAAATGAAAATCCTCCTATATGGGACATTGATTTTTTATCAGAATGACTTTGTAATAACTTTAGTACTAATTTAACTTTATATGAGTGCTCTAGGCTTTTTAGGCCTCGGGGACAACGGGACACGTAACTACAAAAAGGGACAGTCCCGTTCAAAACGGGACGTCTGGTCACGTTACTCATGGACTGTACTGACTATATATTTGGACTTTAACTAGACTTTAGACTTGACGATATAGGAATACGGTGTTGAAATTTGAAACGAAAGTTCTATTTCCCGCCATTTTAACTTGACACTGGCAATTATAAGCCGATGCCATATAAAATTAAAAAAAAAAACTGAAAGAAAAAAAAACGCGGGAACTTAAAAAAGGCGGACGCGATATTTCTTTTAAAAATTAAAAATTTATTTTTGTATGTAAATTATATAGTTAATTATATAGTTTAGTCTTAGTTATATTTTCCCTTTTTCTTAGTGTAGTTATGTTTTATTTCGGTAAGTTTAGTTTTTAATTATATAGTTTAGAGAAGACCATGGTCATAGGCATGGGCATAGGATCAATTCAAATCTTTTATTCCATCCTTCCAGTTAAGTAGAATAGGTTTAGTGAGATGTATACCAGCTGAATGGTCTGATGATGACATAATTAATAACATTACAGTACTAATTGGTTGTGGGGAGATTTAAAAAATTAGGAGACTAAAGAAAAAATCAATTATAAATGGGACAGCGCAGTTTAATAATACAGAGTCTGTAGTGATAATATTCGACAGACAAACACTGCCAAAGAGAGTGTACATGTGTTTCAAAGCACTTCCTGTAGATTTATATATATTTCCTACCATACAATGTTATAACTGCTGTAGATACGGACATGTAAAAAAACAATGTCGGTCCACTCCTCGATGTTTTAGGTGTGGCCAGGGACATGCCGGAGATAGTTGTTCAGTTGGAGAGGACTCAATTTTCTGATGTATCTGCCAAGGTTTACACATTGCAACCGACAAAAAGTGCCCAGAATTCTAACGCCAAAAATCCATCTGAGTCGATGGCCAATAAATGTTTGTCTTATTCAGAAGCTTCTAAACTTCATCCCATTCTTTCCAAATTGTATTCAGATGTGTTAATGTCTTCAAATGTTTCATCGCCTGTAAATATGCAAAAATCAAATTTTTTAAGCAACAATACTAAAAATAGTGTAAATTTAGTACAAAGGTCATACAAAAAAACCTTGTTTAAACAACCCAAATCTCCTAGGAGACAAGAGAATGGTTATGACAGACAATTTTATAGTAACTTAATAAAAGATTATAATCCACCAATGGGTAATAATGGGTCAGCTTATCCAGCAGCCAATCTTGATGTTAATTCTATTCAAGAAACTATTTTAGCATTAAATAATTTGATAGCAACATTATCAAGTTTATCACCGTCCAACGTACCTTTATTTAATACTGCATCAAATATAAAAACTTCATCCTATAATGGACAACATAATCCAATGGAATTGCCGCAGTGTAGTTAGTATCTATATATGTATAGCCAGAATCTCTTTTTAGGATTTCAGGTTATACATATCTTAGGGAAGATAGATCTGATGGGTACGGTGGTACAGCCTTGCTCATCTAACATCATCAATCATTTCATCATATACCACTTCCTTCACATCAATCTGATTTCTCAATCATAGCTGTTTTATATCATTTTTGCTTATTGTTAAGTCCAGATGTCCACCCTACTGTATTGTGGAATAACATTAGACGGTATAGATATGCATTTAAAAATCCTTTCCATCCTATATCTGAAACATTGGCCTGTAAATTCCTTGATGATTTAGCTCCACCTACAGGTTCCTAATTCCTATACACCTCCTTCACTTATACAAAATGTTAACTTTCAAGACTTAAATTCACTTTTTACTATAGAAGAATTAAAAGAGGTAGTAACAAACTTAAAAGATCCTACTTCTGGCTTAGATGGCATTCCATATTCGTTCTTTCAACATGCTTGTGATATTTTACTGTATTATCTGAATTAGATAACCAAATTTTAATAACAGGTAATATACCTAGTTCATGGAGAATGCAAAAAGTTGTTCCTATATTAAAGCCCAACAAACCCCCCTTCTTTAGCTACATCTTATTGTCCATTATTAGAAAAATTCTGTACCTATTATTAAAAATTGCTGAACATTTTGCGAAAAACAGGCTACAATTGTATGTTGAAAAACTTATCCTCCTGTCAAATACACAATTTGGATTTCGCAAAGGTAGAGGGACCATAGACAACATTGCCATATTAACCACAGATATACGAATAGCATTTACAGAAAATAAATCTAATGTTGCATCTTTTTTAGACATCAGTTCTTCATATGATTATGTTATTATAAATATTTAGAGGAAAAATTGCGTTGCTTAGGAGTACCATTATTTTTAGTTAATTTTATTTTTAATATATTGTCAGAAAGAATTGTTATAGTTTTCATTTTAGACAACTCTACAGAAACCAGATTTATTCGAAGAGGCATACCTCAGGGATCTGTTTTAAGTACTATACTTTATGCTATACACACCACAGCAGATTTAGAAAAATGTCAAGACTCAAATTTAATAAATATATTACAATACGCGGATGACCTGGTGGACCTTTATGTAATTCATAATTCTAATATAACGCATGTAGAGATCTGACTAATTTATTAGAAAAGTTTTTAATCTTGGATGGACAAGAACGGTTTGGACTTGTCGGTCAATAAAAGATCCATCGCTTTATTTTCCAGAATGCGTATGCCTCCTCCTTTTTCAGTTTTTTATGATGGAATTCTTATTTCTGTAAAAGAAAACGTGAAATTTTTAGGCCTATATTTGGATTCAAAATATAATGGTAACGCGCACAACGATTACGTTTCTTCAAAATGTGAGTGGCTTAAATATGATAAGAAGTCTATCTGGTGTTTGGTGGGGGTCACATCCATTAACAATTAAATTAATTTATAATGCCATAGTAAAAAGTGTAATAGATTATGGGAAATTTCTTTTAGATCCGTGTAATATTAGTGGATTACAAAAGTTAGATATAATACAAGCTAAAGCTTTGCGTATAATTTGCGGAGCTATGAGATCATCTCCGATAAATGCGCTTCAGCTGGAATGTTGTGAGCCTCCTCTTCAACTCCGTCGACAATATCTAGCAGATACATTTTTTGTTCGCTGTTACCAATTACAAAATCATCCGTTAATGCCGAAACTTAAAATTTTATTTTATCTTTGTTAACGTAATAATAAATATTGTCATCATAAATCTAATCCCTCTCTTATTACCGTAAATTTTTAAACCTCCCACTCCCACTTTTCGTTCTCCGTCTTTTCCATTATTTGATGCCTCATATGAAGCGTTAGCGTTTGTGACATTGTCATATTCATATTCGTTATGACATTGGCCTATAGAAATCTGATAAGTATTTTGCAAATAACATATTTAAATATATTACAAATAATAATTGGCTGGGATGGCACCACTGACCACATATGTGTATATACAGATGCATCTAAGAATACTACAGACAGTTGTGTGGGAGTAGGCGTCTTCCATTTACAATATAATATTGTGCATCAAATCAATATCAAATCAAAAAATTGTTTTCCGGTTACTAGTCAGGTCAGAAATCTTCTGTATAAATGTAAATTAAAGGGCTGTTCAGTAACATTTGTATGAATACCAAGCCATTGTGGCATTGTTTGCAATGAGTTGGCCGATAAATCGGCGAAGGTTGCTGTCGTCAGTGGCGATGTGTTCCCCTACAATAATTATTACGCGCATGATTTGGCTGCTCTTGCCCGGAGTTCACTTCTGAAATCATGGAATGAGTCATGGAGCTTGAGCAGTCAAACAAAGGATTACAGTACCGAACCATTCAACCAGTGATCCCAATGGCTTACTTGGTTTTCTAAAATTTTACTTTCTAAAAATATAACAACATCAATTATTAGAATGACACTGGGTCATATGTGCATTCCAGCGTATCTTATGAGAATTATTGGTATTCGAATTTCGAAGTGACGATTTATGCGACTGTGGAAAAATTGGCGATATAGATCACATTATTTTGTCTTGCCCTCCATGATCATTCCCATTTATATCATAACTTATCAATAATTATTCTTATTCCATTTCCTACTTCTGTACATTTATTACTTAGTTCAAATAATAAATTTGTATATAATTGTTTATCAAATTGCTTATCTCTAAATAATATTAATATTTATTTTTCATACATTTACATTTTAAGTTGTATATAATTAATTTTATTTTATGTAGATTTTTTTGTCATAAACTATTTTAATTAAATTTTTCCCAAATTCCGTACATACCTATCTTTTATTCCTTCCGCCGTTTCCTACCATTTTTATAACACTTTTATTAGTTTCACCTGTATGTTTGCTTGCTTGCTTGTTTTATTTGTCTGTGGCACAACAAACACATCCCTTGTGTCAAGTTGCCAAAACAAGAGAAAAAAATGCATTTTAAACGATCGCAATAAAGATTTTTGTTTTGTTGTTTTATTTACCTTTTTAACCTAATACTTATGTAGGTCTTAAAATTAAAAATTCGATAATACACGTCTAGTTTTTTTTCACTTTAGGCTTGAATCTTGCACTAGTCTTTATACGTATAATACGTAAAAAAAGCTAAGGTAAAACTTTGAATTTCGACCATTTTTTTTATTCAATGTGCTACTTCTTTACGTACCTAGTTTAATTATTACATTCTCTATGGTACTACATATTATCATCTATGGCTCGGATTTGCCACTAGTGTCTACAATTCATTTTTGTATGTACAAAATTTAGGAGTTTTCGTTCCCGTTTGTTAATAATATCCATGGTAATTGGTACCTTAAAAATAATTACTCTCAGAGTAATATCTATAATAATATCTAATCTATGGCATAGGCATAGATGATAGATGTTTCATGTTTGTGGTTTCATGGGTGATGGTTTCACAGTTCACTTCGATATTCGGTTTCACTTTATTTTCAATGTAGTGTTTTATGACCTAAGTAACAGATAAATATATACTAACTTCCATCTATGAGTTTATTGCGTTCATGCTCAGCACTGATTATTTACTTTCACCAAACAGTCAATATTTTTATCTGTATCATACATATTTACTTATAGAGAGTGTACCATGTCAGTCGCATTTGCACCAAGAGGAAATCGGCCTCCATTAAATCCAACTCAAATACAAAAGATGCTTGACGAAAACGCACATTTAATTCAAACCATTCAAGAATATCAAGCTAAAGGCCAACTAATGGAATGTCATCAATATCAGCAAGTATTACATCGGAACTTGGTATATTTAGCGTCTGTAGCAGACTCAAACCAAAACATCCAAGCACTATTACCGGTAATTTTATTATTGTTATTTGACCTTCAATGGCTACCTATCAAAAATTCAACATAACAGTTTCATAACCTATTTTCTTTTTAAATATATTTTCTGTACTAGCTTACTAAGAATGGTCTGAGATCAAGAGAGTTCTAATAATCTTTCTTAATAGATTACCGTTTTCTGGAACTTGCCACTTTTATCTTAAATATTCTGCCATTTAAATTAAAAAAAAATATCTATGGATGATTCCACAAAAAATGGATAACTTTTATGGATATTTTGTTTATGACAATTTAAACGTAATTCCTACAAATTCTGCTAAAATATATCTAGTCTAATGAAAAAACCAGGGAACGGGCCAGAACTTTTTAAGTAGATTATGAGATATATGAGTTTGACTGCCAGGGGACTGAAGAAGGTGACAAGGTACAGATAAAACACAACTTCATAAGGGATGAATGGAATTTATTAACATTTAATAAACTCTTATCTAAGGTCTAATAATGGTACATATTTTGAGGCTCGAATCTGTTGTGTTAAGTAACAATAAATTAACTATTAATATGAAATACTTTGGGACAGAGCTATTTCCAGCTTAAAAAAAGCTTATATTTTTTTTTAAATACATAAACTACTTTGAGGTAGTTTAACCTAACAGTATACATATTTTTAATAATGATAATAATATGATGAATATTTTTTTTACTTGATTGTTGCTCACACTTTTTTCAATTTCTATCTATCTCTTATCTTTATCAATCTAACTTTACTACCAACTTTGAACTTTAATAGTATTTGAAGGAACACAAATATCCTTATTATTTTTATAAGAATGGTGAGCATATTATATGATGAAAGTTGTGATAATATTCATTATTAGGTACATTGCAGATGCAGTGAAATAGCAAGTTGTCTTAATTTAATGGGAATATTTAAAATATAGCCACTTGATTTTGGAGCGGTGACCTGCCAAAGAACTGACATTTTGAGACAATATGGTGTTTTATAAACTTATACTTAAAATAAAAATTGAAATTGGGTGATCAAGTAAAATACTTTGTTTTAAAACAAAATAAAAAATATAATAACATTTCGTTTTATAAACTGATGACAGCAAGATACACATTTTTTGTTACTTGTTACTTTAATCTTATATTTAATAAAAATGGATTGGAATTCCAATGTCTCGCTAATTTTATTTTTTAATTCCAATGTCTCACTAATTTTAATTATATAATTGTGGAAGTTCAGGGAAGGTTTCAATGGTGAGATATGTTGAAAAAATTGAAGATTCAATTTGTCACTTGACTGCCAAATATTTATATATATAGGTGTGTTCAGTTTACCTATTTGGTTTATTTCAGTAATATTGGCTTGCCCCAGTAGGTATAGTTGTAGATGTAGCTTTATTTATATATTCCAGTATTTGTTTATTCCAGTTCATCATTTACACTCAAATGAAACTCTGCAGTAATGAATATTGGAAATTTGATAATTTTCAAGATCGGTCGAGCCATTCTCGAGTTTTAGCAAGACATTGGAATTGCAATCCATTTTTATATATAAGAAGAAGAAGTATATATTAATATTCAACAGAAAAAATAAGTAATGCCATCATTGCGAAAATTTGGTTTACTTTTATGCAAAAAAAATTGTTACCTTTAAAATTAATAAAATTGTTTAAAATGATTGTTAAAGTTGATTATTCTATTGTTATAGCCACCACATCAATTGGCTGCTGGAAATTTGCAACAAGGTCCAATGAATTTACCTGCTGGTGGTGCTGATGTTCCTGGATCTCCTCAGCAGTCTTATCGACCACCACCTGGAGCATCTTCAACACCCACAAGACCTAGTCAGTCTTACAGCCAGAGACCTTATCCCCAAAACCAATATCAAGGCCAATATCAAGGTGGACCTGGATATCCTCCACAAAGTGGTTACGGACCACCAGGACAAGGTTACGGCCCCCCTAATCCTTCCCAGCAACCACAAGGTTATCCTCCGAGTTCGACATATGGTCCTCCTATAACAACAGCTCCAAGTAGTTATCCACCGTCAACACACCCAGGCCCAGGATACCCACCGGCTTCAGGTCAACAACCTTATGCACCACCTCCAGGCAGCCCAGCTGCAGCGGGTTCCCCATATCCTATTAGAGGTGCCAGTCAACCTGCCTACACAGGTAACTCGGGATATCCACCTCCTCAATCTGGATCTAATTATTCAAATGTTGTCAGTACATATAATTCAACATCTGCACAGCCACAACCATACCAATCGCAACCTTTCCCAAGTACAACCCCAACATCTGCCTACAGTTCTACTCCAGTTTCACAACCCAATCGCTCACCGCAACCTCCACCAAGTAATTACACCTCACAAAACCCAACTAGTACAGGGTATGGGTCACCGTCTGCTCAATCACCAACATATAACTCCAGTGCACATGGTAACAATCAACCACCGACGACTGCTTCTGGACCTCCACCGCAAAGTGGCCCACCTGGGCAACAATATACACCTTCTGGACAACCATCAAACTACCCACCTGCTACACAAACTCCTTATTCAAATCCATCATCTCAACCGGGCAGTCCCGCTCCATCAGTATCATCTGCTCCACCTCCACAATCATCATATTCTCAAAACCCATCTAACTATCCGCCTGGTGGATCATATCCACCGCATGCTTATCAACAAGGATATCCACCTGCACAATATCCCCCATCCCCATACCCATATGCCAGGGCCCCTGCTCCTGGAGCTCCTCCACCTGGAGCCCCACAACCCTATCCTGGATACAGTTTCCAGCCTACAAATCAACAGTAAGTCTTCAACAGGAATATAAAAGAAAGATTTATTTTTATACCAACTAAAATAAACTTGTTTAAACAGGCGCAGGGGTACAAAACTTCTAGTATCATTGAAATTTAATCTTATCGTTTAAAAGTACTGTCTACTTTTTATACATGCAGAATAGAACATATTTGGATATTCTGCATGTACAGTCTTAAACCTAGTTTTAAATTTCTGTAAGCTCAATCTATCTTAGTTCTTAAATCATGGACATTTATTGTGATTTATTTTTTGTCGTACCAGATTACTACTAGATGAAATAATAAAATATTAGTTGTATGTTTAAATCTGAGAAAGCCTACTAGCATTATTAAAAACCTGCTAGAGCTAGATTATTTAGTTTAAGGTGGTTATTTTTGTTAATAAAATTTTAATCGAAAACTACATACGTTTTTAATACATGGCTAATAACTTATTAACATCATAGTAACTTTATTTTTAATTAAGACGTAAAGAGTAAACCTGTAAACAATAAATTTGTAAGGAAGAAAAATTCTGTTTAATTTATCAACAATCACATTGCACAGTGTCCCACACTGAATTTCTATCCTTTGAATTCTATTGAATCATTAATAAAAATAAAGCTCATGTTTAAGTTAGCTGGTACCGATTTCAAAATTATGAAGATACACAATCTTAGAGCCTTAGCCTAGAGAAATAGGAAAATTTCAGCCAATTTAAAAGGGGAAATAATTTAAAAAAAAAAGATTTATTATAGCGCGCAATATCATGGCTGGCAACACTATTAGCCGAAGCGGTAGAGTCCAGAGGATGCTCGCTCGCTTTCGTTCGTTTTCGTTGGACGGCTCACGGCGGCCATTAGTTCGCCGCGAGCGCGCAGCCTGGACAATGATAATTAGGAGATTGCGTGGAACGCGCGCGCCGGTATATGCCTGCGCCATTTTGTACCACGATTGTTATTACTGGACTACTTGTAAAAGTTTGAATATAGGTAGTTGTGACAAAACAGTTGTTTGAATTACCGATCTTATTGCTAATACCAACAGCTATAACTGGCGTCCCAGCGTGTGGGCAGAAACAGATTCGGGATTCATGCAACGCGTTTTTCTTTCGCGTGAAAGTTTTCGGAAGTTGCTCGAGCCCTGACGGACCTTACTAAGAAGAATAGACCTTGGAAATGGAAAGAAGATGAAGCTCGCGCATTTGAAGATCTGAAGCTGAGACTTACCTCTAGTCCAATACTACTACAGCCAGATTTTGAAAAGCCGTTTGTGCTGCGCACCGATGCCAGCGCCTATGCTCTAGGTGCTGTACTTCTGCAGGGGCTTGATCCAAAATCAGAGAGACCCATAGAGTATGCCAGTAGATTATTATTCGCTGCTGAGCGAAATTATTCGACGACAGAGAGAGGCGTTGGCAGTTGTATGGGCCCTTGAACGTTTTCGTGGTTACCTGGAAGGAGCACGTATACATATTGCTACAGATCATCAGCCGTTGAAGTGGCTGCTCACTTTAAAAACGCCAAGTGGACTTTTAGCCCGATGGGCCTTGAAAATTCAAAGTTTTAACTTAGATATAGAGCCGGGGTCTCCAAACTTTCCAGCCTTAGGGCCATACTGATTACTTCAGTAAGTTCCGAGGGCCAAAACCATATTATCATTGTTGCCGGTGGTAAAAAGTGAAATAGTACACTGATGAAAAAAAAAGTCCGAAAAAGTACGCAACGTTTAAAAAAGGCTGCAAATCGGACTAAAGTCCGCAAACGGCAACACTGCATATTATTAATTTTCCTGTCATTATCTGTAATTTCTAGATTAGTCGTAGAGTACGAGCCATGAGGAGTAACGTGACACGACATCTGGTGGACACAAGCGGAAATAGGTAGTACCTTCTATCGCTAACAGGTGGCGCTAATAGCACGTACAGAATAATCTCGTTGGTCCGAGAAAGTTCTGGTGTCTTCCACTCACTTCTAGATGGCAGTAATTGGAATATATAAGAAGGCTAGTGGCGCAACCACAAGTCAGTTCCTATGACACTGTTGTGAAATAAATAGTTCCTACCTCCTTAAAACGTGTTTGTGCGTGTTTAAGTTTAAGACATCTTTGTAACAGTATTTTGATTTGAATTGTTGCTTTTGTGTGTGATTTAGTAGTATGGAAAAGAAGCGAAAAATTGATAGTGAATGCAGAAAATTCAAAGATCAGTGGAACATTCAGTATTTCGTAATTGAGTCCAGTAACTAGGCGCTATGTTTGATTTGCAATGAAAGCATAGCCGTTCTCAAGGAATATAACATTAAACGTCATTATGAAACAAATCATTTTCAAAATTACTCAAAATATACAGGAAGTTTGCGGACAGAAAAATTCGAAGCTATGAAGCGCAGATTGAAATCGCAGCAATCTTCATTTACAAAACTCAAAACTGAACAAGAGGCTGCAACTCGTGCCAGCTTTCGTGTGGCTCTTGAAATTGCAAAACGTGGAAAACTATTCACCGATGGAGAAATGATCAAAGAATGCATAATTGCAGTAGCCGAAGAAATGTGCCCTGAAAAGGTAAATTTATTAAAAACTGTCAGTATGTCAGCAAACACTGTGGCTCGAAGGGTAGAAAACATCGCTGAAAATATATCCTCTCAACTGTTCGACAAAAATGGACATGTTCTTTGGCCTTGGATGAGTCAACGGATGTGTCAGATACTGCTCAGGTGTTGATTTATATTCGAGGAGTAGATAAAAGCTATGAAGTGCATGAAGAACTTCTTGATATGTATAGTATTCATGGCACAACTACTGGTACAGTTATTTTTAAAGGAGTTGAAATGGCCATTAATCAAAAGAACCTTCGATGAAAAAACTTGAAATGTATTACAACTGATGGAGGCAAAAACATGAGTGGGAAAGATAAAGGAGTGGTCGCTCTTGTGTCAAAGGCTGTAGAAAATGACGGTGGTTCAAAACCATTAGTCTTACATTGTATCATTCATCATCAACAGTCTTTGTGCGGAAAATGTTTGGATATGTCTGAAGTTCTGAAACCAGTCATATCAACTGTTAATTTTATCACATCTTTTGGGCTGAATCACCGACAATTCCGACAATTTATTGAAGATATTGGAGAAAATGACTTACCTTATCATACTGCGGTACGTTGGCTTAGTTGTGGGAAAGTCCTTCAGCGTTTTTTTGAACTTCGAGCAGTGATCGAATTTTTTTTGAATGAAAAGCATCGCCCTCTTACTGAATTACAAAACAACGCATGGCTGTGGAAGTTAGCATTCTATGTTGATTTGACAAAACATGTGAACGAACTGAATTTGAGATTGCAAGGAGAAAACCAGCATCTTCCTGATTTATACACTAATATCAAATCATTCCGGAAGAAATTGATACTGTTTCAATCACAACTACGAAGTAAATGTTTTTCACATTTTAAAACATGTGAAATATTCAGCCACACCACTGAGACTGAGTTTCCTATCGATTTTGCAATCGAAACTTTGAGTGCTTTGAAAATAAATTTTGATACTCGTTTCTCGGACTTTGATGCCATTGCGAATCAAATTAAGATTTTTCAGAATCCTTTTGATACTGACATTGAAACCCTAGCCCCGGAACTTCAAATGGAAATGATTGATCTACAGTGCAGTGATATAATTAAGAACAAATATCAAAACTCATCTTTGTTGAAATTTTATAAGGGTCTTCCACTGACACAATTTGATAATTTGCATAAATTTGCTCGTGGGCTGTTTTCTGTTTTTGGTACTACTTATTTGTGTGAGAAGACCTTCTCCAAAATGAAGTACACAAAAAATGTTTACAGATCTAAATTAACTGATGAGCATCTTAAATCTCTTTTAATAATTGGTAGGTACAAGTAAAATTAGTCCACAAGTACAAACTATTGTCAGTGGAAAATCTCAATTACATAAATCTCATTAGTATTTCATATGTCATTATGCTTGTTACGAGGGCTGCACTTAAAGTATCGGGAATGGAATATTTCCACTGTTCCTGTCATATTAAAATCTTTTTAATTTAAAACTCCTTGGTTTTAAAAATCGAATACCGTTTAGTTATTTAAAAAAAGATTCTCGGTCTTGTCACAAGGTCTTGTCAAACTTGTTTAGTCGTTGAGAAAATGGAATTGACTCGAGAAAATTCTAAAGCGATGATTTATTATGACTTTCGAAGTGGTTTAACACAAAAATAGTGTGTTGACCGGATGATTTCTGCATTTGGTGATGAAGCCCCATCCAAAACCACAATTTATCGCTGGTTTGCTGAATTTCAACGTGGACGTGTCAAGCTCAGTGATGATCCCCGTCAAGGTCGTCCAAAAACTGCAGTCACCCAAGAAAACGTTGATGCTGTGCGTAAGCTGATTGAGGAAGATCGACATGTGACACACCGCGAAATTCAGGCAACTTTAGACATTGGCATGAGTTAAATACAAATAATCTTGCATGAACAATTAGGTGTAAAAAAGTTGTTTTCTCGATGGATACCGCATTTGCTCTGTGAAGAGCAAAAAGCGGCTCGCGTTACTTGGTGCGTCAGAACTCTCGAAAGATTCCACGCAGGATCCTCAAATGCTGTATACAACATCGTATCAGGTGACGAATCCTGGATATACGCGTACCAACCCGAAACAAAAAACCAGTCACGAGTTTGGGTGTTCGAAAATGAGTTAAAGCCAACAAAAATTGTTCGTTCACGGAGTGTTGCAAAAAAAATGGTGGCCACGTTTGTCTCCAAAACCGGCCATGTTGCGACTATTCCTCTTGAGGGACAAAGAACGGTTAATGCAGAATGGTATGCTAACATTTGTTTGCCACAGGTCGTTTCTGAACTCCGTAAAGAGAACTGCAACCGCCGCATCATCCTCCATCACGACAATGCGAGTTCTCACACCGCGCACAGAACAAAAGAGTTTTTAGAGCAAGAAATCATAGAATTATTAGACCATCCGCCGTACAGCCCCGACCTAAGCCCTAATGATTTCTATACTTTCCCTAAAATAAAGAATAAATTGCATGGTCAGAGATTTTCATCACCTGAAGTTCGAAAAGCAATAAATACATTTTTAAATAGTAATGTTGTGTCACTTCCTTGATTCCCGAAATTTTCAGTGCCGCCCTCGTATAAGTTATGTTTTTATTTAAAATGTATAAAATGTTAGTTGGATTCATTTCAATAATTTTTTACTTATATTATTATATACTGAAGTTAAATTTTCTGCATATTATACATGTCTTTAATCATTACAATTCATTGTTTCTTTATCCAACTTATCACAAAAACAATAACAATAAGCCTACAACAATGTTATGAGTAGTTAGCCCACGACCATATCAATGTAGATGTCATATTAATTCAATTATTATTACAAAAACAATTATTCAACATAAAATTAGAATACTTCAGTAAACTAAATTTAATTTGCTTTAAAAATTATGTTCTCTAAAAGGAGTTTTCAAGTATGCTAGCTCTCCGCGGGCCGGATGTGGCCCTCGGGCCGTAGTTTTGAGACCCCTGATATAGAGTATTCCCCGGGAAAAGCTAATGTGATCGCTGACACCCTTAGCCGTCCCGTGTGCCGTCCACCGATGAATGAGAACTCTTCATGTAATATTTGTTCTATTGCAGTCGACTTACCTCACCGAAGTTCCGAAGAAATACGCGTAGCCCAATTGGAGGATCCTGAGTCTAATCCCGCCGAGCGGAAGAACCGAGAATTAAAGCAGATGTTGGCGATACTCATAGATCCAGAGCATAATAAATGGCCTGAGGTACTTCTATCTGTTCGTTTTGCGTTGAACACCTCGGCGAATCATGGTACAGAACATACCGCTGCTTTTCTTACCTTTGCTAGAGAATTTCGGTCATCAAGAGATATAGCAACTGATCTGCGTCAAATCATAGAACAAGATAATTACGTACCTCAAATTACCCCATATTTGCGAACTTTTATAGAACGCCTGCAAGAATTCAAATGGAGGATTGAGCATCAGCAAGATTTGAGGAAAGATGGTGTCGACAGGAGCCGTCGACCTGGACCGTCCGACCGACCGTGGAAGTTTGCTCCACGCTGCAAGGGTCCGTATCGGATTAGTAAAGTAATTTCTCCGACGACTTACGAATTAGTAGATAGGGATAATCAACGCCGCGGAAAGTATCACGCCAGTCTCCTGTCGTCATATAAAGGTACTACGGAAGCTATCGTACATGATCGAAAGAGGGGTAGACCGCGTAGAACCGTTTGTGCCAAGTCTGCCTCTGTGTCCTCTGCAGACTTGGAGGGGGAGGATATAGCGCGCAATATCATGGCATAGAGAATTTCGGTCATCAAGAGATATAGCAACTGATCTGCGTCAAATCATAGAACAAGATAATTACGTACCTCAAATTACCCCATATTTGCGAACTTTTATAGAACGCCTGCAAGAATTCAAATGGAGGATTGAGCATCAGCAAGATTTGAGGAAAGATGGTGTCGACAGGAGCCGTCGACCTGGACCGTCCGACCGACCGTGGAAGTTTGCTCCACGCTGCAAGGGTCCGTATCGGATTAGTAAAGTAATTTCTCCGACGACTTACGAAGTAGTAGATAGGGATAATCAACGCCGCGGAAAGTATCACGCCAGTCTCCTGTCGTCATATAAAGGTACTACGGAAGCTATCGTACATGATCGAAAGAGGGGTAGACCGCGTAGAACCGTTTGTGCCAAGTCTGCCTCTGTGTCCTCTGCAGACTTGGAGGGGGAGGATATAGCGCGCAATATCATGGCTGGCAACACTATTAGCCGAAGCGGTAGAGTCCGGAGGATGCCCGCTCGCTTTCGTTCGTTTTCGATAGACGGCTCACGGCGGCCATTAGTTCGCCGCGAGCGCGCAGCCTGGACAGTGATAATTAGGAGATTGCGTGAAACACGCGCGCCGGTATATGCCTGCGCCATTTTGTACCACGATTGTTATTACTGGACTACTTGTAAAAGTTTGAATATAGGTAGTTATGTGACAAAACAGTTGTTTGAATTACCGAATCTTATAGCTAATACCAACAGCTATAACTGGCGTCCCAACGTGTGGCAGAAACAGATTCAGGATTCATGCAACGCGTTTTTCTTTCGCGTGAAAACAAGTAGGTACCTACATGTCGCGTCTTGTCTTCAGATGTTAAAGAAAAAAAACTCGAACAATACGACTGTGAAACCGTTTAGACTTTAGTATATTATAATTATTGGTGAATCGTAAAGTGTACGCAATAGTGATATGCCTACATATATACGAACATTACCTTAAGTTCAAAACGGATTTTGTGTAATATTAGTCCAGACAGTCGTAGTTGTATAAAATACTTACGTGTAGCTTGGTTCTTTCGAACTACATTTTTACAAGTATATCGGAATCGTAAAGTGTATGCAGTAGCGATATATATTACGAAAATAGTCGTGGTTGTTATCCGGACAGCCGTATCTCTGTTTAAAGTACCTACGTGTAGCTTCGTTGTTTCTAAATACAGTGTAGAAGTATATTGGAATCGTAAAGTGTACACAGTAGCGATATATATTACGAAAATAGTCGTGGTTGTTATCCGGACAGTCGTATCTCTGTTTAAAGTACCTACGTGTAGCTTTGTTGTTTCGAACTACAGTGTAGAAGTATATTGGAACCGTAAAGTGTACGCAGTAGCGATATATATTACGAAAATAGTCGTGGTTGTTATCCGGACAGTCGTATCTCTGTTTAAAGTACCTACGTGTAGCTTCGTTGTTTCGAACTACAGTGTAGAAGTATATTGGAATCGTAATGTGTACGCAGTAGCGATATATATTACGAAAATAGTCGTGGTTGTTATCCGGACAGTCGTAGCTCTGTTTAAAGTTCCTACGTGTAGCTTCGTTGTTTCGAACTACAGTGTAGAGTATATTGTAATCGTAAAGTGTACACTTTACAATTACGCCGTCGATTTTGCCGCGTCGCCGCCGTCGCGAAAATACATCGGTGCGCCGAGTAAGCGACTTCGTTTTTTCCAACTAGCAAAAAGTGTTGTAAACGAACAAAGACGTTATAATAGACTTGTGTTTCTTGTGTTTTATACTATCTTCGTTCTTCGAACTAGTGAGAACTTTAGTAAACTATAGTTAGTGTTTTGTGGAGAATGGTAGTTACGCGGGCGGGCCAGCAACAAAATATGCAGGCCGCCGGAAGTGATCGAGCGTCCCCGCTGCTGTTGACCGGACTGGAGGAGTCCGCCGGCACGTCGGACCGTCATCGCCGCCGGTTCCCGGGCGTGAGTCGACCGTCTACCGACCAATGCCGCAGCACGGGCGTGCTCCGCCCGTCTCCTCGCCACAATCATCATCGTCAGTTGTGATGTCCAATGATAAATTCAGGTTTTTATTGGAATCATTACGGCCGCAGCAGCCAGTGGAGACTGCGCCGTGTGCGTCACATACCGTGAGTAATTTAGCTAATTGTACAGCAAGATTTGATGGAAAGGGGGACGTAGTTGCATTCATAGACGCTATTTGTGTATGTAAAGACTGTGTCCAGGATGATATTGCTTGGAGAGATCTACCCATGCTGCTCACGGATTTTGCAGCAACCTGGTGGCACGTGGTGAGACATTCAGTCACTACCTGGGATGAGGCCTTACAGTTACTACGCCAAACTTTTGGACCACGCCTTCCCCCTCATAAGATATATCGTCAAATATTTAGCCGAGAACAGGGTGAAGAGAGGACGGATGTTTTTATTTGCCGTATAAGATCGCTGTTTGCTCAGCTCTCTGCTGGAACGCTGACTGAAAATCCAGTGCAGCTGGATATGGTGTATGACCTACTCCACAGACGCATCCGAGAGAGAATACCTAGAAGCACAGTCGCTACGTTCGCCCAGCTGCTACAGCAGGCGCGCCTGGTGGAATACGTCTTGGAAGAGGTATGTCCTCCAACACGTTCAAAGAATTTTGCGCCAACTACAGCTGGTGGCCCAGTAGCACGTAAAAATTTACCGTCTACTTCTAGAGCGCTTTCGGCGGATACAGCTATGGACAAGCTGCAGTTATATAATAGGCCAAGACCGCGCTGTTCTTTTTGTAAAATGTATGGCCACAGTAAAGAAAATTGTAGGAGGCTTATGAATAAAAAGCCCACCGATGCCTGCGCCATTTTGTACCACGATTGTTATTACTGGACTACTTGTAAAAGTTTGAATATAGGTAGTTATGTGACAAAACAGTTGTTTGAATTACCGAATCTTATAGCTAATACCAACAGCTATAATTTCATACTTTTTTTTTGTATTTTTACTTTGGAAGTCGGTTTAATTTTTTCTTTAAAAATAATCTTTTTTCCCTTTTTAGTGATATTTGTTAAATTATTATTAATACATTTTAAGAACGTTTAAAATAAACGATCGAATGTATAATTGAATACGCTCCATGCTTCTATTAGTTATTGTAAATAAGATGATGATGATTACTGTAAGTTACATAGTGGCACATGCTTGCAGTTCTTTAAACAATTCCGAAATTTCCAAACGAGTATCTTTAATGACTGCAGAGTTCTGTTCAGTGCTTTTGGATCCAGGGTATACCTTGGTGTAAAATATTGTTTTTTGGTAGTATATACTTGTAGCAAGTGTATGCTTCAGAAAAAGTCAAAATCACTACGTGTCCTTCCCTCGATTCCTCATGGATCCCATCGCCTGGTTTCCACTTTAGTGACTAAAGGACCAATTTAGAATTATACCCTTTACAACAGGGATTCCCAAAGTGGTCGTGCTAGGGGTCGACATAAACGAAAACTGATTTTCGGGGTCGACGACGTCTAAAAATCGACTCCTATTAAATTAACACAAGTTCTTATTTAAAACTTTCAAGATAGGTAGGTACTGTATTGTTTATGTTGTGTTACGTGTACTAAGAATAATTAATATTTTTGTAGGAAATAGCATTGTTGTAGTAATGTAAAGTCTCAAGTTCGTACAAGATGAAAAACTCGGCAAGTCAGTGTGGACAAGTTTGTGCAAGATAATGAGTTCGAGTGTACGTCTTTAAGGCGCGTTTTGACTTGCTCTCTATTTGACGCTTACGCAATTTAACACGAACGATCAACAAGTCCAAACGTGTTCCTGATATTTTACTATTTAATGAGCTTGCACTTTGGTTGAAAGTTCATTTGCGTTTTGAAATTCGTTGGAGCTTGAACGATAATAACTCATATAAATACTCATTTATTTCAAGAGATTACAAAGTTATTACATAGCTAAATTAAGTGAAGTAAAGTGACTGAAAAAGAATTTACAAAATGCTGAGCTCCCTACGCGAGTTAATAGCGTAACCATACAATATCTGCAGTATATGAAAAGTTCACAGTGTAAGTATCAAACAGTTTTTATCCGGCACAGCGCATCAGCATTGCCCACTGTGTGATAGTGATCAGTTGAGCTATCTGTAGATTGTTTGCAACAGTTTGCAGTTGTCTCAGTTGTTTCAATTGTAAAAATTTACTAGTTTAATTTGTTTTAGTATTTGATTGTAATTTTTTTTTGCCCTATGGTAAACACAACATATTTTAAATAGGTAGGTATAAAAGTATTTGTAAAAATTACTTACACTTAAGTTGTTAAGTAGGTAGGTACCTAAAACTTTGAAGTGTTCAGTTTGCTTTGGTTTTCGTTCTTATACTGATAGGTACCTACTTACCTAATACAAATTTTCTATACCTAATTACCTACTACAGTTACTTACCTAATATAGGTATCCAAGTTTATCAATGAGTAAGTCAGTAATACCTAACAAACATCCATTACCTGGGTGTGATAAAAATAAGATACTGTGCAAATTTAACAGTTTATTATTGTTTTTTATTTAGGTAGTTTCTTATTTTTTTATTTGCAGGATTACTGAGACTTCTATGATGGCGGACACGAAAAAAAATGCAGACAATACAGTTTGGACTACTTGAAGTTCGGATTTATTGCATCTAGATCAAATCAACACTTGCCGATGTGTCTCATATGTGAAAAAGTATTCAGTAACGATGCCATGAAGCCTTCAAAAATGGATGACCACTTATCAAGAGTACATACTGACAAAAAAAGTAAGCCCTTGTCATTTTTCCAAGCACTTAAAGAAAAACTAGACAAAAGACCATCCATAAGATCGATGTTTGCGTCATCATCTAATAAAGACGATGATGGTTTACGAGCGTCCTATAATATATATTTACTAATAGCGAAGTCGGGGAAACCCCACACAATTGGAGAGCAGCTTATCTTACCAGCCATTGCGGAGGTCCTTAACAATGTGTTGCACAAGCCCGCACATGATATTTTAAAGAGAATATCTTTGAGCAATAACACCGTTCAGAGACGCATAGATGAGATGGGACGCGATGTGGAAAACATTTTATGCAAGTTCTTACAGACCAACAGATTCTCTCTCCAGTTGGACGACTCTACATTACCCGGCAATGAAGCTCTGTTGTTAGGATATGTTCGATATATCAAAGATGAAAATATGTGCCAAGAACTGCTTTTTGCTACATATTTAGAGACTAATACCAGAGGAGAATCGATTTTTCAGGCCGTGGAATATTTTTTTACTGACAAAGCTATTCCATGGAAGAACATTGATTCTGTTGCGACTGATGGTGCACCGTCTATGGTTAGTCGTCATCGTGGTTTTATAGCTCACTCAAAGCGACAACTGCCTGATGTACTGGTCATTCACTGCGTGATTCACAGGCAGCATTTAGTAGCAAAAAAGCTGAGTCCTAGATTGCATAAGTCTTTACATGTAATAAATGCTATCAACAAAATTCGAAGCAATTCTTTGAACTCTCGGTTATTTGCTCAGCTATGTGAGGTAAACGACGAAGTCTTTACTCGATTACTTCTGCACACTGAAGTTCGCTGGTTATCAAGAGGCTCTTGCTTAGAAAGATTTTCAGCCATTTTTGAATCTGTGTTGCAGTTTTTACAAGAAAAAGATCCGAATTTGAAAGAAAATCTGAACAATTGTAAAACAGATATTTATACCTTGACTGATATCTTTGGAATGTTCAACAAAGTTAATTTACAGCTGCAGGGTGACGATCTTAACTTGATTAAAACAAAATCAATAATATCGGCCTTCGTGGGTAAACTAATCCTTTATAAACAAAATTTAGGCAGAAAAGAATATTCGCAGTTTTCGCATTTGTCAAAATTACCAGAAATGCTTCAAGATGATGACATTTTATTATGTCACTCACTTGGACGCATTACACAAGGATTATACGGAGAGGTTTGAGGATCTTTTAAATTTACAAATTCCTTAATGGATAATCCGTACAATACCACAGCCATAGAAGAAGCCAATGTGATAATGCAAGAAGAGTTGATTACCATCAGCACAGACGAAGAGCTTAAGCAGATGTTCAACCAAGGCTATCAGAAGTTCTGGTTGCAACGCAACATTGAAACACAGTATCCTACATTGTGGAACATTGCTGAAAAATACCTTATCGCTTTTCCATCATCATACCTAGTTGAAAAAAGCTTCAGTGTGGTAACAAACATTTTGACCAAACAAAGAAACCGTTTGAAAATCAATGAACGTGGAGATTTAAGGCTGCAACTCACCAATATTGAACCGAATGTAGCTAGATTGGTAGATAGTCACCAGGTTCATCCATCACACTGAATGTTTTATTTTTTCTTTGCGAATTAATACTTTTTTAAATATAATTTCCTACCTACTTAAGATTCTTTAAGTACTAAATTTGTAATAATCATTATAAATTAAACAATTGATATTTACTGAATTGTATGTCGTTATTTTGTTAAATTTTGATGAGAAAATGAAGTCAACTTTACTCACTTAACCAAGAGCAAAGTTTTCCAGTTGGTGCCTTAGTACCTAGGTATTTTGTATCAATAGGAAGAAACTAAAGATAGGCCCCCTTATTCATAATAGTCTGCTAACTTAAAGCATTGCTAATTACTCTGTCTTCTTCTATTGACCTAAGTCAGAATGAAAAATAACACTCTGTAGCAGCTGTTTTAAGTTAGCGGACCATTATGAATAAGGGGGTTGATCTTAAAAGTATGTAATTTGGCCATGGGGGTCTGAGATAACAGTTCATTTTGGAAATGGGGTCACTTGTCCAAAATAGTTTGGGGATCCCTGCTTTACAACAACAAAAGAATTTTGCTAATAGGTCCATAAACGGCAGAGTAATGTTCAAAGATACCCGTGTCTGTGTAAAATATTAGGTCATCATATGAAATTGGCGTTTTGTAAAGGAGGAACATAAAGTCGATTTTATTTATACATAATATTAGGTCTTTACCTATGAAATTGCCGTTTTGTATAAAAAAAATTTAATGTATTTTTTGTTTGAATTAATCGAAGTAATCACCCATGCAATCAATGCATCTTTGCCAACGCAGTGGCGGTTTATTGATGCCCTTCTTAAAGAAATCAGCTGGACGGGAGGCAACAAATTCTTCAAAGGCATTTTGTACTGCCTCTCGGGTATTGAATTTATTTTCCCGCAAAGAAGTTATCCAAATTCTGGAAAAAGTAGTAGTCTGTAGGCGCAAGGTCTAGTGAGTAGGGCGGATGACGGAGAGCTTCCAACCCCAGTTCTTGCAACTTGGAGACCGTCTGCTATGCAGTATGAGGACGCGCGTTGTCGTGCAGGAGCAGCGGAGACGAGCGATTGACCAATGCCTGTTGGAGATGTGCCAGCTTCTCCATCATTGTGTTCAGTTCTTCACAGTACACATCTGCAGTAATGCTCACCCAGTTTGGTAAGAAGCTGTGATGAATCACACCGGCGCTAGACCACCAAACAGTGACCATCACTTTTCTAGGGGTAAGTTTTCGTTTAGGGCATTGTTTAGGTGCTGAACCAGGATCCAACCAACTTGCTGAGCGCTTGCGGTTATCAAACAGAATCCATTTTTCATCGCAGGTAACAATGCGTTTAAAAATTCCTTCATTTGTGTGTCTGTTGAGCAGTGCAAGGCACGTCTCGACGCGTACTTCGCGCTGGCGATCATTGAGTTCGTGGGGCACCCATTTGTCAAGCTTTTTACCTTGCCAATTTGACGCAAATGGACCAATATTGTTTTGACGCTAACGTCGAAAGTTGCTGCTAATTGAGCCGTAGATTGTGTATCATCAGCTTCCACAATCGCCTTTAATTCGTCATTGTCGACCAAAGTCTTCGGACGACCGCGAGGTTCATTTTTCAGGTCGAAATTTCCAGAACGGAAGCGAGCAAACCAATAACAGGTGTGCGTTGGTTTGTAGTGTTAGCTCCGTAAACGTCGTTGATGTTGCGTGCCGCTTGTGCCGAGTTGCTGCCACGACGGTACCCATATTCCATAATAACTCGAAAATGTAACACTAATCAATAAACAAATGACTACTTTTGGAAAAAGAATTCCATGTTTTTAAAATAAAATTAATTTGAAATTTGAATTCTTTGCCAAACAAAAATTATTTTGATTTGAAATGGCCAGTACTGCAATTTCATACTTACAATAAGACCTATTATATTTATTTAATCAAAGTATATACTATTGTTATCTATGCACTTTTGCCATCTCATAAGTAGTTAGTTCATTGATTCCTTTACTAAAAAAACCATTCGGACAGAAATCAATAAAATCTCTGAAGGCGCTTTGGACTGCCCCATCGGAGTTGAATTTTTTCCCTTGCAAGAAGTTATTCAAATTTCGAAAAAATGGTAATCTGTTGGAGCAAGGTCACGGGGACTACGGTGGATGTCTTAAACAGTCCAATTGAAGCTTCTCTAATTTGGTAGCTGTCTGTTATGCAGTGTGTGGTACGTCTAGCGTTGTCCTGAAACAGCAGTGGTCTAGAGCGAATGACCAACCTCGGTTGTTTAGCTGCTAGCTTTTCCATCATGATTTGCAGTTGCTGGCAATAGACATGTGCCGTAATCGTCTGGCCAGATTTAAGAAAGCTGTAGTGAACGACATCGGCACTAATCCACCAAACGCTCACAAGTAACTTTTTTCGACTCGACTCTTTCAAAAACTACCTAGGCTAAGTGATGTGACCTATGAAAATTGAAACATTTACGTGTACGTAGTCGAAATTAGTTCATTGTTTGATATGATTTTTTTCCTTAGTTTTTTGTAATAAATAAGTTACTGTTTTTATTACAAGCTAGGTTTTTATGATTTATGACCGGCAATCGAGCAGACAGATTGCCTGATGGTATGTGATTATCGTCTGCCACGCGCCTCTCTCTTCGCTCTTTTACGCGCCTTGAGCCTACAGTAGATTTTGTAATAAGTTCATACAAATCAATGCGTATGAAAACTAAATAGTAATTTTTCAATATGAAAAACTATCGATACATTTCTGGACACATGCCTATGTTTTTTCATAAAATCATTTTCTCAGTTTGGTCAGTTGGCTGTAAGTGTAAACCCGCGTTTTGGAGTGACGTTCCGTGTTATTGATTATCTAGTTCTTATCTTCGTTTTAATTTTCGTTTGTTTATTTTGAATTTCGTTTGTTATAATAACTGTTTTATTTGTAATAAGTATTAACTGTTTTGTTTGTTTTGACTTGTTTTTCGTGTTTGTGACTTGTGTGTGATTTTTTATCCTAAAATGTCTTCACCATACGCGTATACCACGCGTTACTACGGTATGATGATGATGTGCTTATGTGAAGCATTTGGGAATGTCGCAGAGACATTGAGGATTTACCGGAGGTGATATACTCATGCCCGCCTTCTTTCAGACTCCCGTACCATTGATGCATGCGAGTGAGATGTGTACACAGGCATGCGAGTGTTAAAAAATAGACCCATTGAGTCTCCAGCGGTGGGCGGCAACTGGACGTAAATATCGAGGAGCAAATTTTAGACGGTGCGCCGGGATCCTCGTCTTGGAGCCCGCAGTGTGGCTAAAACGCTAAGCGTCGGCACGGTAGGCCAGTTGCTACTTGCTGTTCGATTGAAATGTATGTACCTCATCTCATTTTATTTTCATTTATTTTTCTTAATCAGAACAAAAAAAATAAAGTAATTAAATATTAACTTAACAAAAGTTAGTAAATAGGTACTGGAATGTTATTAGAACTTTAAACAAACTGAGGCCTTTTCATCCGTTATTGGATGATTTATACAGTATTCTCCGAGCGAAGTAACCACTCTTGTAATACTGTAGTGCCTGGGACAGTTGGTTTTTAAATGTCGTATGGTTTCTCAAGCACATACGGCATTTTCACAGCACAGTCAGTCAGTCCAGAGGAATGACTGGTCAATACGTCTGGGGCCAACAGTGTGCGGGTTTCCTCACGATGTTTTCTTTCACCGTTAGAGCGTCCGTATAATGTACTTGAGATCTGAAAGTCTCATTGGTACACGCCACAACCTGGAAATCGAATCTGCACTCTCGAGTGCGAATCAAACTGTCTACCTACTAGGCCACGGAGCTATCTAACTTTAAATAAGATTGTAATTAATCTATGCAATTTTCGTGGTTTATTTACTACATACGGTACAGCTGCTAGTATCAGCTGATTTTCTCTTTTCGCACCTGCGCGGCGCGGGGGACGTGTTTGCGCGGCCTACCCCTCGCGCGTCCGCCTCCGACCGCCCGTGTGGTTATTTATTTTGTACGTTGTAAATTGCATATTTAAAATTTTAACTTTTACAAAAACAATCGATTAAAAGCAATGACTAGTACCAATGAATCTATCTCATGGCCTAATATAAGCCCACGAAGTTATCGGGACTGGTCTGAATACGAGGGCGGCACTGAAAATTTCGGGAATCAAGGAAGTGACACAACATTACTATTTAAAAATGTATTTATTGCTTTTCGAAGTATTCTCCGCGAAATTTGACACATTTTTCCATACGATGGAACCAATCATTGAAGCAACCATTCCATTCGGAAGTTGGGGTCTCCAAAATGGCCGTTTTGTAGGCGTCCACAGCTTCTTCAGGTGATGAAAATCTCTGACCACGCAATTTATTCTATATTTTAGGGAAAGTATAGAAATCATTAGGGCTTAGGTCGGGGCTGTACGGCGGATGGTCTAATAATTCTATGATTTCTTGCTCTAAAAATTCTTTGGTTCTGTGCGCGGTGTGAGAACTCGCATTGTCGTGATGGAGAATGATGCGGCGGTTGCAGTTCTCTTTACGGAGTTCAGAAACGACCTGTGGCAAACAAATGTTAGCATACCATTCTGCATTAACCGTTCTTTGTCCCTCAAGAGGAATAGTCGCAACATGGCCGGTTTTGGAGACAAACGTGGCCACCATTTTTTTTGCAACACTCCGTGAACGAACAATTTTTGTTGGCTTTAACTCATTTTCGAACACCCAAACTCGTGACTGGTTTTTTGTTTCGGGTTCGTACGCGTATATCCAGGATTCGTCACCTGGGGGCGATGCCGGTTCCTCCTCGTGGTGCACCTGGAAACACTCGCTTGTGCCACCGTGGCCGTTCCCAGGGTGACACAAGCGAGTGGCAGATCGCCGGTTCTGTCTTTCTTCTTTTATGTTATATCTTCCCCCCTTTCTTATTCATCTTTTGGTTTTGTTTTGTTTTGTTTTGTTTATGTCTGTCTTTCACCACCTTTGTTTTGTCTTCTATCTTTCATTTTTTGTTACCTCTTCGGATGGGGGAGCTCACCCCCGAAAAAAGAGACCGCGACCCGGGGTGGGAAAGTCGCGATTTGCCAAGTATTCCCCGGGTGGGTCCTCCTTCCAGGAGGGAATCCCACACTCGGGAGTGTGGGATCCGGCGGGGGGTCGGCCCTTGTATACGGGGGGGGGGGGCACAAATTGCGAGGGAGGTTGAGGAGAATGTCGTTGCGACGACGAGTGGCGAGGGAGGCGCGATGGCGCAAGCAGGGCCGAAACCGGTGCACCTCACCGCACCGGAGACGGGAATGCTCCTGCGGAAGAAGGCACTGAGGGGGGATACGGAGGGAATGCCGCGCGTGATGCTCACGCGCGCGCTGATGCCCGAACCCCCTTCAACGGACTATGACAGCGAGGACTGCCTCTCGGACTCCAGCGCCTTATCGCTGGACTCCCGAGGGGTTGCCCGCAACCCCCGGACGTGACAAACCTCGAAAGAGGAAACCCGACGACGACAACGTACCGTCCCTCAGTAAAGGGGCGGTACCCAAATCCAAACGTGGACGCGGTCGGCCGCCAACGACTGGCCAATACGTTGGTCTAGCCAAGGCGCAGGCTGACCTTAATAAGGCGAAGGAAGAGGCTCTTCGGCTTCGGGCGGAAGAGGAACTGGCCGCATCAATGGAAAGTGCTAGGGAGACGCGTGCGTCAGCCGGCACAATCCCCCTTGCGGTCACCGGAGCAGACGGGTCGGAGCGGACCAACTACGCTCTGGCCAAATCTGTGGAGACTTCGCTGGAGGCAATCACAATGGTCGCCACGAAGTCCTCCAACCTTAAGGGCACCTTCCAAAGGTGCCTCAAGAAGTCTGTAGTGGCCATCAGGTCGGCTGTTGCCGAAATGAGAGGCCGCTCAAAATGCGCGGCTTCAAGAGCAAGTGACCAGAATGGGCCAGGAGCTTGAAGAGCTGCGCAGACGGGCTAACAGCGCCCGCCCCGTAAAGGACGACATGCGTGAGCTGTTGGCGGAGGTCTCTCGTTCCAATTTGGAAACCTTCGGCAACATGCTCAACGCCAGGCTGGCCGGACTTGAGGACGGACTCTTGCCGGAGCCCCGAAGGCGACCTCCGCTGGCGGCGGACAGTGCCAGCACAACAACAGGCACCCCACCGACGGTGGAAAAGACGAAGGCGCCGAAGCCGAAGAGGGCGACGGCGCCCACGTATGCAGAAGCGGCGACACCGAGGGCGGCGGCCCTCCCCAAAGAGGCGCCGTCTGCACCGGCCCATAAGAAGAAGACCAAGAAAAAGCGGCCATCAATGGCCGCTCAGGAGGCGGCGCAAGGGGGGGATAACACCAACCCCTCCCCCGCTGAGGCCCCGTGGACAAAAGTGGGTCCACGTAAGGCCAAGTCGAAGAAGGGGACGGCTACTCCAGCTAAAGCCGTCCCTAAGAAAAAGAAGAAGAAGGCGAGGCTGCGCACCCCAGTCACTGCCGCCGTTACCCTCACCCTTGAGGAGAAGGCTGCGGAGAAGGGGGTGACGTACTTCAAGCTTCTTAAGGAAGCCAGGGCGAAGGTCGATCTGGGGGAGTTCGATATCCCAAAGCTCGGCTTTCGTCTGGCAGAAACCGGCGCGCGCGTACTCACGATTGCAGGTGAGGGGGCGCAGGCGAAGGCGGACGCTTTCGCCGAAAAGTTGAGGGCCTTATTAAGCCCAGAGATTGTGAGAGTCGGCCGCCCGGTCAAATGCGCGGAGATGCGCGTGACCGGGCTGGACGACTCAGTGACGGTCGCCCAAGTCATCCAGGCGGCCGCACAAGAAGGAGGTTGCCCGACAAACACAATCAGGTCGGGCAAAATAGTGGTGGGACCGAGAGGGGACGCGTCCTTGTGGATGCGCGTCCCCGTCGCGGCCGCTAAAAAGCTTTTGAGCTCTGGGCGGCTTCGCGTTAGCTGGGTCTCGGCGAAGGTAGCGCTGCTGGCCGCGAGGCCAAAGCGGTGCTACCGATGCCAGGACACCGGCCACGTCGCGGCAAAATGCCAGTGCACGGTGGACCGCAGCCGGAGCTGTTTCCGCTGCGGGAAGCCGGGGCACAAGGCGGCCGAGTGCAGAGCGGATCCGCACTGCTCTTTGTGCGAGGCCGCCGGCAAGGAGGAGATCGGACATGTGCTGGGGAGCAGCGGCTGCGTTTTTGCCAAGCCGCCCCCCGGCGCAAAAGGGATGAGAAAGGCTCCCTCTAGGGCCCGGCGAAAAGCGCCCAAGGCCACAGGCGCAAGGGCGGAGCAACCCGCCCCCGCCATGGAGGTTGAAGCCTAGGCCCGTGGCCGACGATCGGGGGATCGCCGGTCACACTAAGGGCCCCGAGGTGAAAAGCTCCCCTATGCCCGGGGAGCTCTCGGAGAGGCAAGCGGCGGCACTAAGCGGCGGCTCTCTCCTAGAGAGCCGGATGCGGCACGCGCTGCGGGGTCGTGGAAGAATGCAACGCGATTCCCACGGCCCCGTTAAAGGCGCTGAAGATGGGCATCGGGGGGTTTTAGACGGTAAACCCCGGCGCACACCATCTCGCGCCGGGGGAGTCCGTCATACCCCTGCTGCTCTCCATCGGGGCGGCGGGGGTTACGTAATGTATTTCCCCCGTCAAAAAAAAAAAAAAAGGATTCGTCACCTGATACGATGTTGTATACAGCATTTGAGGATCCTGCCTGGAATCTTTCGAGAGTTCTGACGCACCAAGTAACGCGAGCCGCTTTTTGCTCTTCACAGAGCAAATGCGGTATCCATCGGGAAAACAACTTTTTTACACCTAATTGTTCATGAAAGATTATTTGTATTTGTCTCATGCCAATGTCTAAAGTTGCCTGAATTTCGCGGTATGTCACGTATCGATCTTCCTCAATCAGCTTACGCACAGCATCAACGTTTTCTTGGGTGACTGCAGTTTTTGGACGACCTTGACGGGGCTCATCACTGAGCTTGACACGTCCACGTTGAAATTCAGCAAACCAGCGATAAATTGTGGTTTTGGATGGGGCTTCATCACCAAATGCAGAAATCATCCGGTCAACACACTGTTTTTGTGTTAAACCACTTCGAAAGTCATAATAAATCATCGCTCTAGAATTTTCTCGAGTCAATTCCATTTTCTCAACGACTAAACCAGTTTGACAAGACCTTGTGACAAGACCGAGAATATTTTTTTAAATAAATAAACGGTATTCGATTTTTTAAAAAACCAAGGAGTTTTAAATTAAAAAGATTTTAATATGACAGGAACAGTGGAAATATTCCATTCCCGATACTTTTAGTGCAGCCCTCGTACACGTGTATACAGCCGAACTTATAACCGTCACCCTTTTTTGGAAGTCGGATTAAAATATTGATTTTTAACCGACTGTTTTTTATAAGAACTAACCCATATGTTAGAGTGCTATTAATTTAAGCAATAAAAAATCTCAACAAGCCTATCCAGTGAAGCGCCAGAATCCGCGATGCATTTAATTTGCGTGCACACCTGTACAGCGTATAGCTGCGCGGCTGACAAACATGCGTATACCGATGAGGTTATTTTGTGCTTAGCGTGTCCGTGGGTTGCAGACTGCAGTGGATGTTATTAAGTAATAGGCCATTTTCAAATTTAAATGAATTTATCACAAAAATTAGGTAACACACGTGCGTAGTGTCCATTCGCTGCAGTGACGAAGCGCCTTTACAAATAGATTATTTTGTATTTTTTGTGCCTAAATTTCTTCGAAATTAATCGTATTATCTTGAAACCGGTGAATTGATTCATCATAGTATTCCAAGGGTAAGTCGTCCGCTGGTGGATGTGTGGGGAATGGCGGGGGAGTTTTTAATTTCCTTAGTGGTAATACTGTATCATACACGTAACACATAGCTCCGGTTTCACCTGGTATACCAACACCCAACATCCATAGAATATTGTGTTTCGTGTTTATTCTAAGAATTTTAACACCACGAAGTATCCTCCAACTAAAAGAGACAGATTGAATTTATAAGTAAAATTACATTTCAACATAAGTAACAATTATGTATTTCTATTGAGTTTATTATACAACTAGCTTTGACCCGCAGCTTCGCCCGCGTAGGAGAGTGTTCTTGACAAAAAACTTCATAAGCAAATATACCTGCAATATACTAATAGCACAGAGTAAAAATATATACTATATAATATATTTTTGCACGTTCTTTATAATTTGATCGATTTTATCTCCTACATATAATCTCTTAGATAAGGATAATTAAATTGTATCCGTCTAAATAGCTTCTGAAAATACCACATTATTTCTGATCATTTTTTTAAACTTAGTATGGGTATAGTAACCAATCCTTTAAAGATAGACATATCTATGCCAACGCGGATATTTTTGTAGACCTATAAAAGAGAAACAATCCCTATATATTGGTTTGTTATTTATCTCCAACGGGCAGGTTAGGTTAGGCAGCGTTTTCGATAACAGTTCCCCGACGGCTTTGTTTTATCTGACACCTTCAACAATTATCGTCATAAATCAAACAATTTCTACAAAACCGTAACAAATTATTATCGACCTAAAACCATCCTAAGGAACCACTCGCTCGGTAAATGTAAGCGGCATGAAAATGCTTAGTTATAATATTTTTTGAGATTATTGCGAACATAAATACATATAACATACAGACTCGGCGGGGCACATGAGTATCCTATGTCCGTTTCCTGGTTCTAAGCTACATCCACACAAATTTTCAGCCATATCGTTTCAGCCGTTTTTGAGTCATAAATAGTGTAACTAACACTACTTTTTTTTAAATAATACAATAATTACAATTTTCGATTAATGTTCAAATTAAATGGGTTTACACTATTAGTATTTATAATTGAAATTAATGTAATTTTTATACTTCGCTTTCTTGCCCAGTCATTTGGTAGTTGACTACCTGGAAAGTTATGCGGAAGCTTTGAAAATTGGTATTTTTTTAGATTTTGATGGGCTCTTTTCGAATTTCAACTTTGCCACCTCTTAACTTGGCCACTTGTGCTTATTCTAGTAACTGTGTCGTCGGTATATAAAGGGGCCGGCCGCCGAGTCGCCGTGAGATCAGTTAACTACGGAGTATTCTTCGAGTTAATTTCGAGCAATACCTAAAGTGAATAGTGCGATTACTCTCTGCGACTCCGGCTACGAATTACGATTACGAAGGCTTACATTTTGGACATTTCGGCGTGTTGGAAGACTAAACCTGTGTTGGTGTTAAAATTCGTAGCGAATAGACTCCCTCAGAGGAAAATGGCCTTTTACTCTGAATATCAGACCATAGTCCTGTTACAATATTCGAAAACTTAAAATTTACAAAAAGCCTAGGAACTCATACTATAAACTTGTTACTGCCTTAATTAAGCCATGTCACATGTTTCTTATGAGGGTGAACCAATAACTACCTATAATATGAAATGTGTGGGACCACTAGTAGTATTTATACTGTGATGGACAGTGCCGGATTAACACATTTGCCGCCCGTAGTTTATTTAGTGTTTGCCTTTTTTGTACTTTTGCATAGTAACTATTTAGTAATCTGTGTTTCTAGTAAATCCGCCACTGATGATGGAAGACAAAATGTGAAACTGTACCTGTTACCCATGTGTCCTGGCATTTTTGTCCCAGGCCATACTCTTGCTTTTTCACCACCAGCTCCAATGTTTCCAGGTCGTCTATGTGTTTTAGTTACACCATGCGAAGCTGGCATGCCTTTAAACCCCCATCTTTTCATAACACCTTGGAATCCACGGTCTATGCTACATTTTGTAAAATCATAAATAAGTAAATGTTATCTTTCATTAAAATATTTAAAAAATATATTTAAAAAATATCTTACGTTTTAGCTCTTATGTCAACATAATCACCAACTCTAAAATGTGTAGCAAATAAAGGCGTCCCAGTTTGTAATTTTGCTTCTGGAGAAACCATAAATCTGCACATATGTTTCTTTGGTAGCATTCCAACCCTTGAAAACAATCCTGAATAATCTTTTGTGACAGTACTGGGGTCTATGGTTTCAGAACCAACTAGCAGACACCCTAATGTTTTTTTTTCTAAGCATTTCCTATTTTTAATAATCATAGGATCATAATTTTCTGGTGGTACATATTTTATGACATGATTATCTACAACCTGCAAAGACCAAATATATTTAAGTACTCATATAAAAGGCATAATATCAAACAGTACAATTATTATAATATGACATTTAAATATTACACCATTCTATAATATTTAGCATACTTTTTATTTATTTCTATTGTGACTGACAAAATAATGACCTATAAAAGCTGTTACTCATCTCACAGCTTATAATATAAATATTTAATTTATTTAGATGGGATTGGGATTTGGAACTCAACCAGTGCCATAAGTGGAAAATATTATATTATATTAATGAATTTAAAATGTATATTTTGATAAATGACTAATGTAATAAAATAGTGATCAATGTGTTTTGTATGCGCATTTTACCCATGATGATGCCCACTAGACAGACACCTCAACAGCTAATGACAATGATGTTGAAGAAAATGTTTCTTTGACATAGGTACACCTAACATTTTTCTCAACATCATTGTCATTAGCTGTTGCGGGTCTAGTGGGCATCATCATGGGTAAAATGCGCACACAAAACACATTGATCACTATTTTCACTAACTTATTTCAAGTTGAATATTATTTAAATAATTTAGATTAACAATTAATTTAAAACTCCGCAGTGAATTCAGAGCACCAATCTTGCTTTAGTCAAGGAACACAAATAATTCAGAATATGATCAAACTCGACCAACCTATCACACTCAAATCTGCTTCAAACTCTGACAGCCCTTCTATGTACCTATATACACACACCAGCATATTTACCGGAACATAAAATAAAGGTTTGATATCAGTATCATATAAGGTTGCTGGCTGGTTCATACGTCATTTAATTTAAAAATAAATATTTTCAAATTAAGAAAACAACTGAACATCACATTTTATGAAATTGTTTTAATTTTATTCAAATACACCTTATCTGGAGCAAACTTCGAGTATTTCTTCCTTCTGAGTTTGATTTAAAATTTCATTGAAATACTGTTTTTTATTGGTTTTTTTTTTAATCGCGTTTTAATCTTTTTGGAGTTGAGGACTGAATTATGCCTGACTTAGCCCCAACGGAGATTGCCAGGGCACTCGAAATGCGAAGAAATGGTCAAACCTACAGAGTGATATCCAGAGATCTTCGTCAACCAGTTTTAACCAGTTTTAACCAGTTTTAACGCAGTATCCAACGGTTCAGGGAGACCGGTACATATGTGAGAAGAGCAGGACAAGGCAGAAAAAGACGCACTTCGAGTAGGGATGATCGTTTCATTCGGCTTCGTGTACGTAGGAACCCCCGTTTGACGGCCGTCCAAGCCCGACATGAGTTAGAAGCAGTATGGGGTGTAACCGTAAGTGAGCGTACGGTACGAAGAAGGTTCGAAGAAGCTGGTTTGGGTTCATTTGTGCCCGCCAAGGCTCCAAGGCTCGAGGTAAATCATCGTAGAATCAGGTTAACTTTTGCTCAGGAACATCGACTTTGGAACGCGGACCAATGGAGTAAGGTATTGTTTAGTGATGAGTGCAGAATTCTCTTAAATCAAATTGACGGCAAGCAAAGAATATACAGATGCAAAGGAGAACGATACATTCAGACAAATTTTGAAACTACAGTTGCATACGGTGGTGGATCAATAATGGTTTGGGCGGGCATTTGTTTGGGAGCTCGCACAGACTTGGTAGTGATTGACAGAGGGAGTCTGACTGCAGACCGCTATATCAGAGAAGTTTTAGAAGAAAATGTCGTACCGTTTGCAGGATAATGCTCGGCCGCATACCGCTCGGGTAACTCAAGCTTATCTTAATGATATGAATATCACTGTTATGGAGTGGCCGGCGAGATCACCGGATATGAACCCAATAGAGCACGTTTGGGACTTGCTGAAAAGAAAAGTTAAGTCCAGAATTCCAGCTCCTGCCAACGTGGGTGAACTGCGAATCGCCGTAGTTGAGGAATGGCGGAGACTATCCCAGGAGATCATCGATAACATCATTCTCAGTATGCCTAGACGGGTAGAAACTTTAATAAGAGCATGTGGAGGAAATACGCGATATTAATCACCATTTTTCTAATTTAATTAATTGTTATTTTAATATTAATTTTCACTTTTCCCGGTTACATGAAAAGTTCAAAAATGTACCATTTTTCACAAATAGCCTTTACTTGCAAAATCTGTTCTTAATGTGATCTCATTTTAAGTAAAACAAATGAAACTTTAAATAACAAAAGAAGTGTAGTAAGTATATTTTAAAATAAAACCATATTTTTTTAATTATGGACCTTTTTTTTGTGTTCCGCTAAATATGCTGGTGTGTTTATAACCCGACCCTTTGCAGCCGGGTCATGGCCTCCTTAGCAAAATATTTTATGGAATAGTTTTTTTTTGTAATGTAGAACATTGCAAAAAAAAAAAATAATAGTTAAGTATCTTTAACAGCAGCTGCTAAAATAATGATCATATACAAATCAGGTATATGATCATCAGAAAAATTTGTTTTCTTACTGGAGGTAGTTGTTTAAATCTGCAAGTGTGCTTTAATACCAACATACCTGTAAAAGTGTAGTTTGAAATTTTTTACCATCATTTGACCACAAAGGGTAATTTCCAATTTTCCGGGCAATAAGTCCAACCCGACGCATAAAAGGATTCCATTGAACTTGTTCCTGTGGTTCATTCTTAACTAGAGGAGACTCTAAAGAAAATTGTAATGTAAGTTTATCTTGTTTAACTTCCTCAATAAAGTCTCTATTGTCTTGCGTTAGTAATTCATCACTCATCTGCAATTATTGTTTAAATGCTGAATTAAAATGACTTGAATGTTTAATGAATGTTTCTGCCTGTCAGTAATTCTGACTGAAAGTTTATTTCTGTTGATGATGACGGCAGGTTCTATGAACACTGCAAAATTTTAACGTCTGGCAGCCAATTTTCTATCATGGCAAAGATTAGTAAATAGTTAGAAAAATGCAATAAAAGAAAAAAATTGGTTGCCAGACAGTAAAATTCCTTGTAGAGCTAATAAAACCTGCCGTCATTATCCTAAGCAAAAGTCAAGTTTTTGGAGATTCACCTTACAAAAAGGTAAAGAAACTTTACCCTTCATCTTAATCAGCAAAAGTCTTTTGAATCTATGTCTATCACTTGAATAATAAAATTCATTGCTAGGGACTCCTAGCAATGAGTTTTATTACAGTTAGACAATTTATTAAATTACATATAATTTTTACTTACCACTCTCTCTTTTGGCATATACCAATAAGGTGGTCTATATCTAGGCGGTTTATAGTTGGCATTGCATCTTACTTGGCCTATTGAAGGATTTATCCTAAAAAATATTATGGTCCATAAATATTTTTATTACCTATAAATAAATGTTTATAATTTTATGTACAAACCTCAATCTTCTGAAAAGTGATATTAATTTAATATTTGTATTAACCATTATAGAAAGATTATTAAATTTCCACTCTTTTACTAACTAGCTAAAAATAGTATTTGCAAGATTTTAGACGCTGAGTGCAGCCCAAAGTTTAACCCCTAAAATATAGAACATAGATCATAAGTATAAAGTACTACTACTGAAATAGATATTTCACTTCTCCTGTTTGACGGTTCAAAAATGAAAGTTTGATGTAGCTCCTAGCGCCATCTTATTAAGATGCAGTTGCACTACATAGATATATATATATACAGGGTCTGTCGTAAACAATGGATAACCCGTAAACTGGAGTTGGTCCGGATGTGAATCTGTAAGAAAATCGTATTTTGTTGCCTAGGTTTCTAACCATATGAAAATGGCGTAGCATATTTTTATACTTTTTTATAAATTTCGCTACTTTTTTCGTTCATTCCGTTGCCATTTCAACAAATTTAGGTATTTCTGTGTGATTTTTTTAGTATTATACTCCTGAAGACGTGTATTATTAAATTTTAATACAATTTTAGGTGTTTTAACGTATTTTTAGCGTATTTCCATAGCTTTTGGCTAAGTATAAAAACTCCGCAGGGTTCTAAGCTACCAAAATCATAGAAAAAAAATGGTACTTAGTTGGTCTTTTTTTCTTGTAATCGGCCTTTTAAGGTGGATAGGCTAAAAATCATTGAAGCATTAAAAATGTTTTTCTTTTTCTAAATTTTATTTTTCTTATGGTTAAGATGTATTTTTTATTGATTTTAATACCCGTAAAATAAATGTAGCTCGTGTAATTCTTACAATAATTTTGGTCTTACCGCTCAAAATTCAAAATGTTATTCAAAATGATTATTGCTAGTTGTGAAATTACCTGTTTTTTAATAACATATAAAAGGCACAATTTACTGAAAAAAACTATTTATTATAATAATTTTTCAAAACTGCTTCCTCCAACTTGAATACATAACCGACAACGTTTTAAAAAGTTATGCTTTAATTGCCTGAAGCTATTCGAATATTCTTGTTTTATTTTTCTTTCCACTTCTGATATTCTTTGTCTTAATTCTGTTTCATTGTTGTTTTTCTCCGCGTAAACCAGCTCTTTGAAAAATCCCCAAACAAAAAAGTCGATGGGGTTGAGATCTGGCGAACGCGCAGGCCATTCGATCGGCCCTGCACGCCCGATCCATCTTTCTGGAAAAGTGGTATTCAGATGCTCTCTTACTTGTATTCCATAGTGACAGGGCGCGCCATCTAGTTGAAAAATCATTTCTTGTCGAATATAAAGGTTAACATCTTCTAACAATTCACAAGGATTGTTTTGCAAAAAAATTAAATATTCCTGGCTATTCAACCTATCTGGTAATTCAAAGGGTCCAATTAAGTCTCCGTTTAGGACCCCAGACCAAAGGTTGACACTAAAGCGCGTTTGGAAGTTTGACGCCCTTGCCAAATGTGGGTTTTCGATGGCCCAGCTATGATAATTATGAAGGTTGAACACTCCAGCCATTTCGAATCGGGACTCGTCGGTCCATAGTATTTTATTAAAAAAGTCAGGATTTTCTTCAGATCGTTGGATCATTATTTCACAAAAAGCCACTCTTCTTGGATAGTCGGATTCCTGGAGCTGCTGAAGGCGTTGGATGTGGTACGCATGGAAACCTTCTTTGAACAAACAAAAAACACCGATAAGTACCTATCACAAGTTAACTGGTTGCAACGTGGTGTGTACAAAATGGATTTAATTTAAAAAAAAATATTGAAAACTTAGGTACCTACTTTTTATGACTCACCTTCCTTAAGAATTCTTAGAACGGTAGTTCGTGGAATTCCAGTTCGTCTCGTTATTTTTCTTGAACTAGTAGACGGGTCTCTTTGAATTTCTTCCAAGACTTCTTCCACTCGATCCGAATCCTGGGGTACAGCTCCGCGAGGTTGATTTCGCCCGGGGGGGGGGCCGATTTCGATACGTCCAGCCATCAAAGTGTTGTGTGTATTAATAAAAACTCTGTGATCCGGGTAATGCTCCATTACTTCTCCTCGCCTCTCTAATGCCTCTCGATAAAGCCTTGCAGCTTGACTACCGTTACCTCGGGCAACGCCATAATAATAATGCACCTCTGCATATTGGCTTACTGAATAGCTCATAGTACTCACAAATACAATCCAAATAACTGAGTAACAAGCACAGGTTGTTTGTACAATGCCAATCAAAATCCAAAACTCAAACACAAATGTTCGTAAGGCAAATCAAGGTTCAACACTCAAGCACAGGTTATTCTTAGTCAAATAAGGCCCGAAACACAAGCACTATCGTGAGGCTAAACAAAGTCCAGTTAACACAGCGTAAGTAGTTCAAGGGAAAGAAAATAACGTCAACGAGAGCAGTCTTAACACGCGCGAAGGCAAGAAACTACTAATACGACGTAACTTTGAACCTTCGAATAGAATAGTAGAACAAAAGGGTGAGTCAAGGAAGGTAAAAACCGGTTTCATTGCTACTTGGCCGTAGAATTCAATAGAATGTCCGTAGCCCATTTAACTACAAAGATCACATTTTAAGCCATAGTGCTGAGACCAATATTATTGTAAAATTACAAGACCTACAATGATTTTACACGAGGTTTAATTAAAATTATTGATTTTAAATTACATTTTTGATTTCAATTTACCATAAGAATAATAAAAAGTAGATGAAAAAATGTTTAATTCTTAAATCATGCTATAACGATTTTTAGCTTATCCGCCTTCAAAGGCCTATTACAACGAAAAAAGTTTAATTAAGTACCATTATTTTTTTATTATTTTAGTAGCGGAGAATCCTGCGGAGTTTTTAAACTTAGCCAAAAGCTATGGAAACTACTTTTTGTATTTTTAAAGTGAAGTCGAATGTTTGGGTAAATCTTACTAAATACTAAAGTTCTAACTTTAAAATCTTTTTTGAGTAGCTTTAACTAATTTTAGGAAGCTGAGATTTTTTTTTATTTGAACAACATTTAAGACAATCATTTTACAGAAAAAAAACTGCAAAATACTTACAACAAAAAAAGATATAAATTTTTGAAACCTCGCTGTCAGAAAACATTCAAAAAATACAAAAAAAAATATAACTCGAAAACTACAAAAAATCGCGGAACATACATGTGGTATTTTCGTACACCCTAAGGTGTGAGGAATCTAAAAAAATATTGACGTCACTAGTTGGACCTCCCTGTATATATATAGCTATATATTTTAATATAATGCTAAATCTACGGGATTTGTATGTCAGAATTTTATGTTTCAAAGACCTTGATTTTCATAAGAACAGTGTTTATTTATTAAGTTTCCTTAACAACACAATTCTCACAAAAATAAAACCTTTGAAACATAAAAATCCGCCAATAAAACAAAACGAAACAAAACTTATCCAAAAAGGTAAAATATTTTATTTTCACATAAGATAATCGAAAATTATTATTTTTTAAACACGTTATACTACTTATACTCTGTTTAGATCCAATTTAATTTAAACGTAAGCGAATACTTATAGAGCTACTTATTCAAATGTCACTTATTTTCCGTGTAATAAAGAAATACACAATGATTTGGTGGAATTTAAACATTTTGCTTACGTTTAGATTAAATGGGGTCTGAACTGAGTTTACAACTTTACATTCTTAACACTATTAAATAAATTATATGCAATAAAATAAATTAATCCGTAAATCTTTTTGTGTTATCAGTGATGATAACACAAAAATATGGCATTTTACTGCTGAGAATAAAAAAAAAACCATAAGTTAAACATGAGAACATCATTACAATCCATAAAGATTTAAGTTTTGTAAATGTAAATATTTCAATTTCATATAATTTTTGAATACACTCTAAGTTTTAAACTATCTTTAATTCATAAACATACTAAAACCATGCGACCAATGTCAAATTCCTGTAACATGTGACTAGGAATTTACATAAAGAGTTGATAATATATTTAAAATTGAATAAATCTTGCCAGATATAATTTCATATAAAATTATCACCAATAATTATTATACAAAGTGTTTATTTTGATTTCCCATAAGTTCGAGTATTATTGTTATTCTATGCTGACATTTTATACACCTAATATAGTTCAATCCTAAATACTTTCATTTTATTAACATATTATTGACAATTGACATTATGATTATTGTTATATTTAGGCTGATATTTTTATGTAATTTAATTTTAAATAACAATCTTTCCGTAGTGCTATTTTAACTACCATTATAATGTTCTATTTATTTAAAAACTAAACTTACCGAAATAAAACTTAACTATACTAAGAAAAAGGGAAAATATAACAGACTAAACTATTTATTTAACTATTTACATACAAAAATAAATTTTAAATTTTTAAAGAAATATCACGTCCGCCTTTTTTAAGTTCCCGCGCTTTTTTTCTATATATAGTAAAAGTTCCTTATTCGCGCTTCCTTCATTCGCGTTTTCACTATTCGCGGATTAAAAAATTGTGACCCAATTCCTATATTCGCGGCTAAAGATTTCTTTATTCGCGGATCTAATCGTTACATAGTACATGCATATTAATAAAAAGAATTCCAATATGTATCCAACCAAATATCCTTTGTAAGCGCGCCGATAAATGGACTAATAAAAAAGTAAAATAGACCTTATTACAACTAAATAAGTATGTTAATAAATGATATCGCCGCTGTATTGGTTCGGCCTTTGACATAAACCGCCTTCGCCGCGGTCGGCGAAATGTAAATGAGAATGTAAACAAACAGAAATAAAGGAACCTTTTACTCAATGCATAAAGTATAATTTTAAAGGCTGAAAGAACGTATAAGATGTTCCGTTCTTTGGTAAAAGCCGTTTTGCGTGTTTTATTGTTTCATCTTTCCATTCGTTACAAAAATTGTGATCAAGTAACACGTCTCTACCGCTGTCTTCGTAATTTAAAATGTAGACAAAAAAATGAAAAACTAGTTTCGACGCAAAAAAAATCTGTGTTACCGCTTAAAGTGAAAATAGAAATGCTTGATCGTTTACGCCTTGTAGGGTCGTTTGCATCCATATCACGCTCATTCAGTGTCAACGAATCCACTGTACGACCGATAAAAAAATCCGAAGATGGTCGTCTTTTATTTAAATTTGATTTTTTAAATTTAAGTTAAATTTAAATTTAAGATTGGTTCGAAATTATGGTCGTCTGTAGCTTCAACTTCACTGTCAGCAAAAATTGTTTGTGATCCAGCAATAGAAAAAATGAAAGTGGCGTTGTCATTATGGATCGAAGACCGCAACCAAAAAAGGGTGCCCCTGAGTGGTCCAATGGTCCGTGAGAAGGCAAAGCGTCTTTACGCACATTTTAAAGAACCTGGTGGTAGTTGTGGTGGTGAATGTAATGGAGGATTTCAAGCTTCGGAAGGTTGGTTCAATAAATTTAAGATGAAACAATCATTGCATAGCATTAAAATCGTTGGAGAAGCTGCATCTGCAGACACTACTGCAGCAAAAAGATATAACTTAGTAAAGTTTGCAAATTCTTCTGGATGCTGATGGAGGATTCAAACCTGAGCAAGTATTTAATGCAGACGAAACTGCACTGTTTTGGAATCGAATGCAAAACATTCATTTCTAAAAGCGAAATGTCTGCCCCTGGATTTAAGGCAGCAAAGAATAGAGTTACACTGATGCCATGTTCTAATGCATCTGGGGATTGTGTCATTAAACCACTGACTTACTTACAGATCGTTATATCCTCGTGCTTTAAAAAATCAAAACAAGGACGACCTGCCAGTGTTTTGGCGTGCTAATGAGAAAGCGTGGGATACAAGCGCCATTTTTTGTGACTGGTTCCGGAATTATTTTGTTTCTGAAGTTGAAATTTATTAAAAAAAAAAGAATTTAGACTTTAAAGCGGTTCTAGTTTTGGACAATGCACCAGGTCATCCTCGCGAACTTGAAACTATGCATCCAAATATAAAAGTGACATTTTTACCTCCCAATACGACGGCTTTGCTTCAACCTATGGACCAAGGAATAATCCAGGCCTTTAAGCTCTATTACAGACGAACCTTCAAAATCATTTTGGATAATATGGAATGTAATCCTGATATGAATGTTATGAAATGCTGGAAGAAATTTGCACACAACACACACAAATTTTCACATAGCAAAATGCATCGTAAACATAAAAGAATCATTGGAAGAACTGAAGCCGTATACATTGAAATCATGCTGGAAAAAACTGTGGCCTGTTCTGATTGCAGAAAATGACGAAGAATCTGTGCAAATTCAAACTATGACTGCAAACATAGCCGAAATTTCGAATGGAATAGGAGGAGATGGGTTCGAACAGATACGAATCAGGTGACATTCAGGAGTTGCTTGAAGCGCAAGATGAAGATTTGACTGAAACCGACTTGGAGGAAATGTTAAATTCACAGCTCATTGAAGAAGAGGCTTCAACAAGCACTGGAAATGTCACACATTTAATCCTAAAAATCTTAGTGAAGGCATAAGAATGGCAAATGAGCTTTGTGATTTCTTTATGAAAATTGATCCGTCTATGGAACGAAGTCTTATTTTTAAGAGGCAAATTGCTAAGGTAAATATCAGTTTGAACTGAAAGAGCCTTTTAAAAACTGCCAAGCAAGAAAAAATTACAAAATTCTTTAAACTGTTACTAATACCATTCTAATACCATTCCATATTCATGGTTTTTGTATTCGCGGCATATTTACGGAACATATACACCGCGATTTAAAGAGCTTTTTACTGTACAGGGTACTAGGTTTAACAACTTGAGTCTTTTACTACTTGTTCTTCTTCTTCTTCTTTTTTATTAAATGGCATTACGGCTTAAAACCATTTGCCAGTGTCAAGTTAATAAGGCGGAATAGAATTTTCGTTTAAGTTTTCAACACCGTCTTTCTAAATCGTCAATTGCAAAGTCTAGTCAAAGTTCAAAAAATTGTTAGTGCAGTCAATGACTGTGACTGACTTGACGTCAGTCGATTCAGTGGTAGAAGCTTTATTGAAACTTCCTAGTGAGTTTTGGAGGAACAAAAATTTCACGTGTTTTGTAGTTGTACCACCTGCCCACACTTGTGCACATCAACGAATATCTGATGGTTATTAAAAGTCCACTTCAAGTCCATGACCTTGGATTCACAAGCTTGACCATAAGTATGGCACTAGCCAGCCTATAAGTTATAGTTATAGTTTAGTGCCAAAAATGGCGGTTGTAAGCCAAAAAGAAAAGAAGAAGAGGAAGACCATTGTGTCAATATTTGTTTGTCATTGATTTGTTTACACTTTACACAAGGTTTCACATTGTGAAATTACATTACTTTTCAGGTTTGGGAAATTTGGATTCTATTGAAACAGAGTACAATTATATGCTCCAAATCAATATTTTCTAATTATATAATTTATACGTAAATGCACATAAATACGTTCAAATATTAACTACGTTAAAATAAAGTAATCATGAATTTGGCAGCCGCATTTATTTGCTTTACTGGCATTGTTTTTAACGTATCCTACGGAAAGACATATGTGTATGGACCAGGATTAAAACCCAGAGAAATAGTTATGCCTGCTAGATATTTTTTTATTAATTCTTCTTTTAACCAGGAAGAGCTGTATGTCGAGTATATTATTTTTTCATAATTATTATTTGTAAACTTTAAATAAAATGAGAATTACTTTGGGATTAATAAGAATAAGAATTACTCAATGGGCACCTCTCACAGGTGATCGATTCGATCGTTACGATAAAACTAGATTCGTAACTGAAATGAAATCGTTAATTACGACAAACAATAATTTATGGGCTAATATCCCAGGCCCTGGGTCTGACTACACTTTTTCCTTACAAGTACAATTTTTTCTTACTTTTGTCGCCCACCAATATACAGACTAATTACTACAATATGGTATATATTTCATCAGTAAGTGTAAGACGTGTAGCAAGGGGGTGTGGGATTTCAGTCCAACTGAATCTTTCGTCGTAAAGATTAATTTTAAGTTTTAACTATGGATCCAGTTCATTTCAGTTTGTTTGTAACAAAACATCACACATGAGTGAAGGGATTAAGAAATGTTGTTTTATTTCAGGTATACTAATTCACAAAAAAACATTGCTGTAGAAATATCTGGAGAAACAAAAAATAAGGGTCGATGTAGGATTTGGACTAACGTACTAGACCGGAAAGATGGGTCATTTATAGTTCGTTATAAAGTGTATGAGACGTGTTACAAATTATACATAAATATTTATTTTAAAAATAAGCATATAGAAAACTCCCCATTTGTATTTGAAGGTAAGATCTCAACAAGTATTAACATACACACACTGGCATACTATTTTATTTTAGGGTATGCTCACTACTCACACAGCACACCAAGTAATCTCTCAATAGGCATATTCATATGTGTAGCCAACTTTTTGAGGACATGGGAGCCCTTATGTGATGGGTGGTAGATCAGGTCACTGTAGATAATGAAGATTAAAAAAAATTCTATATGTTCCCAACAGAGACAGGTCCTTTTACAAGAGCTTTGCATGAAAGAACAGTGTTGGCATAAACATTTACTATATTTTTATCTTATTATTGCAATGAAATACTGCTACATATTTCCGGATGCAGATTCCTTAGTTGTTTTTTATGACCTCTACAACTTTCCTAGTGAAAGCTGTTAACACTACAGACAGTATAAAATAGTTTATATAATATGTCACTGTAAAATCGTAAAAACCGTTAGATTGTAATATAACTAGCGAGATTGTAAAAATATGTCAAAAAATTATTTGCTATATACACTGGCAAACACATAAACTACACAATAGTGCAGTTATAATATAAATAATGTGTTCTTTATTTATATTATAACAAGAAAATGCAAACTTTTTACATTTATTGTTATTGGAAAATAAAGGCTGGTTTATAAACACAAAAACAAAATCAAATTTAAATATGGTACTGTCAAAAAAGAAAGAAAATATTCTATAGAAGAAATCTTGTCAATTTACTAATGAATAACTCGTTGTTACGTTAATGTTGTGATTGATGGTTTTTTTTGTTACATGTTGAATTATCGTTACTAATTGTTTAATTGCTCGTCTGTTTTCATTTTAAACACGTTTTTCTTTCACGAATACGAACGTATCGTCCGAAAACGCCGCACAAATTGTTGCTCTAGCGTAGCAAGGCCTAGACCAACTAACAATTGCTGCAGATTTTTAATGTAAACCAGTCTACGGTTTCCCGAGCTTACAGAAGGTTTATGGAGACAGGTTCATTCAAAAGAAGACGTGGAACCGGCAGAACTCGGATCACAACGTCTCGTGACGACCGGTTTACTGTGAAAACTTCCTTGCCAAATCGGTTTTTAACGTCTATAAGCATATTATTACGTATTATTAACTGATGAGTGTAGGACTTGTTCGTACAGTGCTGATACTGATTGGAGGCAGGTCTTGTATGGTTTGGGGCGGCATATCGATGGATGCTCGAACTGAACTTGTGTTTATTGACGCAGACACACATGGCCGTGGTAACCATGGTTTAACATCACATCGCTGTATAACGGAGATATTCGACCCTCATGTGGTACGTTTTAGCAGATTTATAGGCGAAAACTCGTGAAGAAAAGGCTTGTCCGCACGCAGTGAGACAATTTGAGCAATACTTTACTCAGGTTGAGATTCGTTCCATGGATTGGGCTGCACGTAGCCCGGACCTCAATCCGATAGAACACGTGTGGGACAACCTAAAAAGAGCTGTATTTACAAGAAATCCGGTCCCAACAACGGTTGCGGAGCTCAGAGTTGCATTGTCATTGTCATGGTCACAAGAATGGGACAATTCTCCGCAAGATGTTTTAAAATACTGAACAGGTTGATGCCAAATCGACTTGAATCAGTTATTAGGGCCTAGAGGAGGTAATACACCTTATTAAAAACAAAAAAAAACTTTTCTCTTCTTAGTATTATAAAATTTTCATAATAAAGCAGTTTTTGTTCTATTCACTGTTTCATTCCAAAAAGCTGCAAAAGGAGTAATTTGATTTTTTTAGTGGGAAAAGTTGACCTATACACACATGAATTGATTTTTTTATCAGATTAAGATCTTCAGTCTTAGCATTATCATTGAAATAAATCAAAATAGTTTACACTTTCACTAAATATATTTCATTGAAAGTTATCTTGAACTATGATGCATTTTATGTGTCCGCCAGTATATTATAATCTAACGAATAATATTCCGTTAAATTGTAAGCAGAATGTACGGGTTCGCAATTTTTCAACATTTTACAATCTCGCTAGTTATATTACAATCTAACGGTTTTTTAAATTTTACGCTGACATTTATAACATTTTGGTATTTGAAGGTACCTGTCATGTATTCATCTAATAAACATAATACACTTGTTAGAAAAATTAAGGAACCCTAAAGACAGGCACCAAAGCAAATTACAGATTTTATTTCATTTTATATAACTACATATTAAAAAAACAATGTCGCTTTAGTTGTCTGTCCCTATGTATGCTTAAATCTTTAAAACTACGCAACGGATTTTGATGCAGGTTTTTTTAATAGATAGAGTGATTCAAAAGGAAGGATTATATGTATACAGGGTGTTCGGCACATGGATGGACAAACGAAAACCGTGGACCCGTGGAGCCTTCTGCTATACATTGAGGCCTAATTACAAGACTCAGGCCCAATAGTTTTTTTTTAAATAATTTTTTAAGTTAATTTCGAAAAAAGCCAGTTTTCAAACTTCAAACGACTATAAATTTACTTTTAACATTGAAAATCCAAACATGCTTTTGTAATAATTATCTGCATTAGTTGTAGAATCATATTAAATTCAGTTTTGGAGCAAATGTTAGATATAAAATTAGATACGAGTCCTTAAACGACAAACAAAGTGAAAAAATAATTTTCATATTCCACTTTGAAATTCTTAAAAAAAAAAACTATGATTTTTAGAGCACTTAAAATTCTAGGAAAACATCTGTGGTTCATACCCTTTATATCGGTATACAATTTGCACATATTTGTTTAAAAATAACTATAGTAAATCGCAATTTAAACTAACGGGGCCTTAATTCATAAGACTCAATTTGCGAAAACTTAAATCAAGTACAAGCCAATTTGTCATAATTGCTTTCGGTATGTTCACTAACACTACACGTGGGAGCTAGTAGTCTGTCTCTCTCTTACCAGTCACGATACTATCTTTTGTCTCTTTTGTTGAATTTGGACAATAGCCGTACATACATAGCAGGTAGAAAAAGGGTTGTTATTTCACTCTGCAATTGCGCTATTGTTTGATTTTGTCTATTCCTTATCAGTCACGATACGTGACTGGTAAGAGAGAGACAGACTACTAGCTCCCACGTGTAGTTTTAGTGAACATACCGAAAGCAATTATGACAAATTGGCTTGTACTTGATTTAAGTTTTCGCAAATTGAGTCTTATGAATTAAGGCCCCGTTAGTTTAAATTGCGATTTACTCTAGTTATGTTTAAACAAATATGTGCAAATTGTATACCGATATAAAGGGAATGAACTACAGATGTTTTCCTAGAATTTTAAGTGCTCTAAAAATCATAGTTTTTTTTTTAAGAATTTCAAAGTGGAATATGAAAATTATTTTTTTACTTTGTTTATCGTTTAAGGACTCGTATCTAATTTTATATCTAACATTTGCTCCAAAACTGAATTTAATATGATTCTACAACTAATGCAGATAATTATTACAAAAGCATGTTTGGATTTCCAATGTTAAAAGTAAATTTATAGTCGTTTGAAGTTTGAAAACTGGCTTTTTTCGAAATTAACTTAAAAAATTATTAAAAAAAAAAAACTATTGGGCCTGAGTCTTGTAATTAGGCCTCAATGTATAGCAGACGGCTCCACGGGTCCACGGTTTTCGTTTGTCCATCCATGTGCCGAACACCCTGTATAACATGCATAAAGCAGAGAAACACTGATTCTAATGTCGTAAGAGACAAGAAATCACGCCCTTGTATACCAGTCTACACTAAGAAATTAAAACCGAATTTCAAAGTTTTTGTGCACAAAAAACTATGAAATACTTAAAAATTATTTTCTAAATAATTCCCCTTTGAAATTCAGCAAAATTTTTTTTTTCAATTCTCTACTCAATCTTCTTAATTTTAAAGTCGGTACCAGCCCAAACAATATCGTACAATATTTTATAGAACTTACGTTTAAAGCTGGTACCAACTTCAAAATTAAGAAGATTGGGTTGAGAAATAGTTAAAATTTTAGCCGAATTTAAAAGGGGAATTATTTAGAAAATAAGTTTTATTTCATACCTTTTTGTGCATTTTTACTTTGGAAGTCGGTTTTTATGTTTTGTTTAAAAATAATATTTTTTCTCTTTTTTGTAAAATTTATTATGTAAGTATATTATTATGAACACATTTTAAGAAAGTTATAAATACAAAAAAGCCTCCGCTATTCTCACTCAAAATTCTCATTCAAAACAAACAAGCGTTATTTCGTGCCAGTTTTCTAAGAGGCCGTGGTATTTGACCAAAGAAGCATTACCCGATCTGTGGATCATCAACAATCACCAGTGATAATTATTATCATCCATTGTTATAGTCGGCGGCAAAAATGTAGCAGTAAGCATTAAATAAGGCATCTATATAAACTTGCGACAAAACAATCAAATTTTGGGTGTGATTAAACCGAATATGGAATATTAAATTACCAAGTTGGCGAAATAATTTATGGAACAAAAAATTCAAAATCTGGCGACTAAATAATGCCAGTTTTGTTCACTAAATATATTCCAAACTTGCAGACAGATATTATTTTGGCGAACAAATAATCACCATAGTGACAACTTATGAGTACACATTTAATTCAAGAATGGGCACATATTTTTTACCTAATGTAGGTAATTAATTCAAAAAACATACTAAGCAGTGAACCGAGGGCGCATCAAAAAATCGTAAAGACTCCATACAAAATGCCATTTATTGATACCAAGATGGCGGAAGTTTTTTTAATAAAATGAATATATTTTTAATAGGTTATTTGCGGTATAGGTTAGGCGTATTTTTAATAGGTTTCTGGGGGTTTAACAATAATTAATTTTAGTAATTCAAAATGGTGGATATTTATTTATGACAAATTCATAATAGTGCCGAGTAATGTCGTTTAACCTTTACCTGCCGCGTAGGTATTTGGGGGTGCTGAATACGAAAATTACATTCATTTTTAAATTACAAGATGGTGGACTTATTTTTCTATTTAAACTAATATGGATGTCCTTTTCTAAGTTTCTATGGGTGTTGATTACAAAAAAGTCATCCATTTTGAATATCCAAGATGGCTGACATTTATATTTGTTAAAATTAATATGGGTGGCCTTTTGTAGGTTTCTGTGGGTGCTGTTTACAAAAAAGTCATCCGTTTTGAATTTCAAAGATAGCGGACATTTATCATACTCCTTATAAATGTTTAAGTTTGTGAGGATGGATGGATGGATGGATGATTCTTTATTGATTGATTTATTGATTCATGTTGGCATATTCCTTTGCGGTGTACACCGACATGGTGGTACTACACAATCACACGATCAACGATAGTCCAGGAGAAAGCAAAGGTCGTTGAAAGAGAAACTAAACAGTCCAAATCCAAATCACAAGCAATCGAGTCCAATAAACAAAGCAAAAAGTGGTATGTACGAAATCAAGACGAACGAATACGGTGTGCGCAGTAAATGAAGTAGAGTAACGTACTGATCTATTGTATTTTGTGTGCTGTACGTCGGGAACATGGACAATAGCGACATTGTCTCGCTCACACTAGTAGCATTGTGTCTACCCGTCTCGCGTACTTGTGGCGTCAATATCTGTCTCTCATTTAATGTTTCTCTCCGTCTCATCCAAATCAGAATATCACTTAGAAGAAAGTCCTGGGTACACTTGAATCATTTTATGTAAGTAAGAAAAAATTGTCGAAAACTGACTTCCTTTACAAAAATCAATATTGTCCAAAATTTAAGAAACTATCTAGCAAGTGTCATACCATTTTGGAATCTTTATTAACTGCGCCAACTTTTAAAATTACCTGCCAAACAAGCGTAGTACATTTTTTTTCCAGTACAGTCAGTTAAAGTCGAGCAAACTATTAAATTAGAATCATTGTTTTGGGCAAAAAGCCTAATTTCCTTTCAAGTCGGAGTCGTTTGATTTAAATCTTAGGCACCAGTTTACTAAAGCATTATTCAGGATTACAAAAAAAAATTACAAAATAAGTAGAAATTTATAGTGCCGGGAACTAAAAAACCACCACAAGATGTCGATTTTTCGATTTTTTTTAAAAGCTTTGTATTTTTTGAGACATATTACTTGGATTTTTTTTTTAATTTTTCTGATAACTATTGTAACTTGGCCTATCACGGGTTTACGGCTTGACGTCGATTTACGGGACAGCCTGTATATTTTTTATAAAATTTATGTGTCGTTTTCCAGGTTTTTGGAGTTCTGAATACGAAATTGACATTTATTTTGAAATTCCAAGATGGCGAACATATTTATTTTACGTATATCCTCCCCTCACATCTCCTTTTTGAGGAGTCAAACTCAATTCGTGATTCGTGATTCAAAACTCAATTTCGAAGAGTTCCCACGATTTATCATGGATCCCATCATCATATCACCAATTTGGTGTCCAAGGGACAAATTTCGAATTATAGCCTTTACAACAACAAAAAAAATTGCAAATAGGTTCACAGACGGCGTAATAATCGTTGAACATACAAAAACAATATAAAAATATGCAGCTGAACGTATCCGCGTAACCGCCTTCTTTTTTTGAAGTCGGTTAAAAATTAAAATATAAACTAATAAAACATGCAGTAATTTCTGTAAATGATGCGTGTTCAGTGCTGCTTAGACTTTTGATGTGTGTTCTGTTCAGAACCCATTTAATATATTATATAGACATAAACATGCAATAGCACACTATAATGCTACTTATTTAAAATATGTAGATAAAGAAATACAATGACACAATAATTTGGTCGAATTTAATATTTTTGATGTTTACATGAAATTGGACCTGAACAGAGTTTAATTATGATTACTTACTTTGATTTTTATTTGGTAGGTCCAATTCCTGCTGATCAATGTATTTGCCCTGCTCCAAATAAAGACCGTTGGATGATGGAATATGGATGTCAGTTAACAGCTAGTCAAATTATCGAAGATCTAAAACAGTTTACTGAATTGTCAATGCGAGACCATGTCAGAAGAGTGGTTGAGAAATATCACAAACCAGAAAGCATAAGCTTTTGCCACTACGTCATAAAGGATAATGAACTATTTAGAGACTGCTTTGGCAAACATGTAGGATTTAATATGTTTGCTGATAATATATTTCTATCTATATTACGAAAAGTGAAAATAGCCGATTTAGAGCTTATCATGAATTTAGGTGATTGGCCTTTGGTGAAAAGAAGTGACGAAATATTGCCAATATTTTCATGGTGTGGTAGTAATGAAACTTTTGACATTGTATTACCTACATATGACATAACTGAGTCAACATTAGAAAATATGGGAAGGTGTGTTCACAGGTTTTTTACGTTTTTTGGTAAAATTCTGGTAAAACAAGCACATTATTCACATAGTAAGCGATAATTGCCACCATTGGACACTCTCGATTTAGATTATTAACCCCCATCCTTCTTAAGGGAGTTACAGACGGCGAAGTTACTATATTTTATCTTAATATGTGTGAGATATATCTTATACTTTAAACGAGCAACTCTTGTTATATTTATATGTTTCTGTGATCTCGGTAACGGCTCTAACGATTTTGATGAAATTTGGTATATGGGGGTTTTCGAGGGTAAACAATCGATCTAGATTAGTCTTATGTTTTCGAGTTTTCATGCGTTTTTCTGTCCACGCAGAATATGCTCGTTAATTTTGTCTTGCCGGCCACTGTCCGTCTGGTCCAGCGGGTTAAGACGCGGACCGCAAGAAACGAGTATTATGGGTTCGAATCCCGGTCGGTGACTTACTTTTGTTTTTTTTTATATGTTCAAGTTTATATATAATTTTTTAATTTTTATTGATTTTAGACCAGTTTTAAAAAATGCATTTAATGTTTGAGATAACAATATATATTTCTCATCAATATGTCTAACATTTACCTATACTGATTAAGTGAATAAGATGTATGCTTTCGAGTTTCACCATATTACAATAAATAGTAATAACCGAGCAAAGCTGGGTCGCCCAGGTGCTTTACATATTATTAAGCACGTAATATGATAAACAAAAAATGAAAACCTAATTCCAAAGTAAAAATGCACAATAAAGTATGAAATAATTCTTATTTTATAAATAATTCCCCATTTCAATTCGAATAAAATGTTAACTATTTCTCTACACCATCTTCATAATTTGAAGTTGGTACCAGCCCAAACAATATTTTATAGAACTCACGTTCAAGTTGGCTATTTAAGTTCGACGAAATCCGACGAATATTTCATTGAATAGCAGTTTAAACATAGATGTTTTTCTATCTCTCTGTCTCTGTCTCTATCAGATATCTGCAGAGTAGCATATATTATTTTCTAGATATACCTCAAAAAAAAAAACTAAATAAATTTTTTTTCAATCTTCTACTACAACTAGTATCCGCAGTTAGCGGTATTAATGGTATTAATAATAATAAAACAACATATTAGCTACATAAAAAGTATAAAAACATTTTGCATGTTGCGCAAAAGCAAACAAATTTTGAAAAAAATGGAGAAGAGGCTGGTACCGACTTCACAATTATGAAGATCGAGTAGAGAAATAGTTAAAATTATAACCTATTAAATTAAATATATAATATTTAGAAAATAAGAATTATTTAATACTTTTTTGTGCATTTTTACTTTGGAAGTCGGTTTTCATTTTTTGTTATAAATAATAATGGAATGTGAGTTTCATTAGAGAAAAAATTGGAAATTAACCTCAACCCCATAAAGGATCAACATCGACTTAAACTATAACCCTGTATAATTACTTTAACTAGTATAAGTAATATTAGTACCTGGGTAACCGGGCTTCGCTTCGAGTTCTAATAAATTCAAAAAAATAAAAAGAATCCCAAAAATCAATATCTGACCGGGATTCTAACCCACTACATTAGTTTTCAAACAAATCACAAACTATACATACGCATACCAAACAGCCAGTCGGACTGACATATTAGATTCGAAATTAATGTGTTGCACTACGATAAAAAAATATATAGCTTAAAAATGCGCAGTTTCCCAGCGATAAGACTTAGCTAGATAATTTTTCTCCCCCAAAACTATCTGCATGCTAAAATTCATGGTAATACTTGTAGCCGTTTTCAAAAAACCGAATATTTATATACAAGATTGTCTCGTTTAAAGTATAAGATATACAGCCGAACGTATAACCGCCCGCCTCCTTTTTGAAAGTCGGTTAATAATATATAGTATCTTAGCCGTCTGTGATGTCCTTAACTGTGTACTTGGACCTTCCTACCTCTGGACTACACGCAGTTGGCAAAACACAATACAATCTGGGCAGAAGCATAGCTCACCCATGGTACTATCGGTGATTTTATGATATTTTTTATTGAGTACCAAACAAGACAATTTGAAATAAAACCTTTAAAATAAAATATATGTATATCATTAAACTTTTAATTGCAGAGTAACATTGGATGTATTGTCAGTTCAAGGTAACATTGAAAAAAAATGGGAAGATAGAGAATCACGTGCCTTTTGGCGAGGACGAGATTCTCGTATGGAGAGATTAAAACTAGTAGATATTGCTAGAGCAAATCCAGAATTATTCAATGCTTCTCTAACAAATTTTTTCTTTTTTCGTGATAAGGAATCTCAATATGGACCCAAAGTTCCACATGTGTCATTCTATAAATTTTTTGATGTACGTATTAATTAGTTTGTTTCTTCAATCTTATTCTTATATTTCTACAATCTTATTTGTTATAAATAAAACAAAAATTGACGAAAATTTGTGCTAAATGCATTTTTCAATTGAGTATGGTATTGAATCAGACGTTTAGCATTTTAAAGAAATGTACAATCTGTAGCCAGGAATCGATCCAACTGATTTTTTTGGTAGCGTACCACTGACGCTTTTAGGTGCGACGTGTCCACTGGTTATTAATAATTTACATTTCATGAAAGCGTTCCAGTAGGAAAGCTTCATCTTCAATTCACTAACTAAACTAAACTTTCCGACTAATTTAGTGCTCTTCGATAATTTATAGTTTGTTTATGTACTTATATTGTTTTTATATTATTTATCTTTAAAATTTTAGTACAAATTCCAAATAAATATTGATGGCACCGTAGCTGCGTACAGACTGCCTTATTTGCTAGCTGGAGGAGGGCTCGTTTTTAAACAGGATTCGCTATATTACGAACACTTTTATAGAGAACTACATCCATGGATACATTATATTCCAGTAAAAAGAGATCTGTCAGATTTAATCGAACGTATTGAGTGGGCTCGTGACAACGACGAGAAAGCTCAGAGGATAGCTCAAAATGCCAGACAATTTGCAAATGAACACTTGTTACCGCAACATATTATATGTTATCATGCCCTGCTTTTATCAGTAAGTATTTATACCTACTTGTTCATTACATTTTTTACATTTTACATTCATTACATTGTACACCGAATTAAAGACGTTTCAGTACGTCTTTAGTTCAGTTAGTCAGCGGTTTAGTCTTAACCAAGACACAAGTTAAGAAAATTTATAATCGTATAGATACCTATTTAAAGAAAATATCCAATAATATTTGATGAAGGCTGTGTATTCTGACTAGTAAGTATTTAAAAAATTCTCGCGTCACAGTGTTAAACTCCTCCGAAAGGGCTTGACCGATTTAACGAAATTTTGCAGGTTGTAAACTATTTTTATATCCCTAAGTGATAAAGGTAGCCCACCCCCATAATTTATTAATATTTTTTGACGTTTTTTTTTATTTTAGTAACTCTTTCACACATCACCTGTAAATTGTAGGACTTGTAGGGCCTACCCCTACTGTTGGTACTTGGTAGTAGGTGTAGGTAGTTGTAGATCTAGGTAGTATATGTAGGAGTAGGACGTAGGTAGTAGGTGTAGTGTCGGTGTAGCAAGTATAACAAAGGTAATAAATAAAAAAATCTCCTGTTTTAAAATTTTGCTGGTTCTAGTGGACCCCCTGCAGCTTTTGGCGCAGGTTAATTTTTACTAACTAAAAAGTTACAAGTAGTAAAATATAATAAAAACTTCTGTAAGAGGGCGAGCGGAGCGAGCGAAAACAAAATTTGCTAATTTCACTAATTTAAAATTGTTAAAAACCTATCTGTAAAAATGTGCACTTTGAAACATCAAAGACATGAAAGGATCAAATAACAGAACGTCGCGTCGGTTCAAAAATTACAATATTATTTTTTCCCCATTTTACTTGTAAAATTCTGTTCAAACTTTCTGACAGAATGTGCACATGACAAAAATATTTAGTATTTCAAAGATCAACACCGAGCGCACGGCGCGTGCGCTAAAATTCTTCTTACTTTAGCAAATAAGATTTTAAAAAACTTTGTCACTGCGCCGTATGTAAATGCTATTTAGGTACATCATTCTTCTCTTTTTCAAATGTCAATTACAATAAAAATATTCTTGGTTAACTTAACAATTAAGGCGAATTAAACTTTGCAGCCTGCCGCTCCGGACCATCCTTGGCGAAAATCAAATTATGCGAGTAAATGCGATTATTATGGCGTAATTTAATTTTTACATTAAGTATAGAGTACAAATATTCAAAATAACGTACAATACTTTATAATAAAGTACGGTTGGTAACCCTATAATGATACGAGTTAGTGAAGTCAAGCTAACATTTTAGTTCTTCACTGTCGAAACCAGATAAATTTTCGTAAACCCCCGCGCCGCTTACCAGTTGTGAACACCCATTTTTTTTTGTCATGCCAACATGCCCCGTCGAGTCTCCCGTGGACCCCCAGGGGATCCGCCTGGGCCACTTTGAGAATCAATGCAGTGTAGATGTATGTAGCTAGTATTATTATAAAAGCAAAATTTAGTTTGTTTGTTTCAGATTTACAGCTAAATATATTTTAAATAATATTTACCATAGAAATTTATAACATAGGGTCTCTGCACTGCGTTGCGATAACGCAATCATAGTATAGTATTGAATGACTCGTCGACGTCATTTTCGCGTTGCGTTGTATTATGTGTATAAGGCCACAGTAGTTGCAACGCACTATTGTGGCCTTGCCCTTAAGTCCTTCACTCATATGCGATGGATCGATCCGATCAAAATGGAATGAACTGGATTCTTATTTGAAAGTAAATCGTTTATGACGAACGATTCGGTCGTTCAATAATTTATGGACTGAGATCCCACGCCCGCCTGACTACACTTGGCACTTACACTGTAAGATACAATATTAATAGCAAAAAGTATAAAAAATTATAAAAATAATAAGAATCACTCAAATAGTGACAATAATTTAATAAAACTCGAATCTAAATATGGCTAAAAGTTATGAAATTACAAACTTTACTTTATCATTTCATAAATATCACTTCACAAATATGAGATACCTTAAATAAAAATGAATACAATTCACTGCTTAGATCCTCTCACTTAGACCGTTCGAGATCGAATGTCTTGAGGTCAGGGGCTGCCCACCTCTTTGTCGAGAGTGGGGAGGCTGCCCTTGAGGCGAGAGTAGGAAACCTGAGAGTAGGAAAACTCTGCTTTGATACTTTGTTTACGCAGTGCACGTGCTCACCTGTTGGTACAGTTGTTGCTTAGAAATTAGAACGCAAAACTTTGCCGAGTTAATCAAAAACAAGTTAAAGTTAAAAAGTACGAAAAAATTGAACTTGCAAGTGACAAGTGTAGACAGACAAGCGGGCTTGGGATCTCACTCCACAGATTATCGTTTGTCGTGAACTATTTCATTTCAGTACAAATAAAGTTTATTCCAGTTTGATCGTAACGATCGCCTGGGAGTGGGGCCCACAATTTTCTTTATGTTAAAGGAATGGAGTAAGAAGATGCAAGGTGAAGTAATAGTCAATAAAGGTATGACACATGTTCCGCAACCAATGTCAGACTGCCAATGTGAATATGACTTTCCTAATCATGAAGAATTATAATAGTTGTTCCTGTGTTACCTTTTAACAAAAATATCAAAAGGGACCAAAGCTACATTATTAGTTGCTTGGATTGGTAGGTGTTAAATTAAAGAAAACTATAATGTTAATAATAAATAAGTATAAGACAACTATTTTACAATAATTATTAATAAATACTTGATAAAGTTTATTCTGTAGTTTTATTTAATCAACTGCCAAAATTTTACTCATCTCATTTGCATGCTCATCTCATTTGGACATGGGAGTCATTCCAAGCCTTCAACCCTTACTTGCTCGGTGACTGTAATCTAGTGACAACCCGGCTATTCATTCTAGTGTACGTGTGCACTTAGGAACCGACCTGAATTTCCCCAAAATAAGTATACCGAATTTTAGTATTAGTCAAAAAAAAATTGTAGAACAAATCAGGGAATTTGTAAAAAGATAGTATATGAACTACAGCCCTCAGAGTGTGGTCCCTCAGTTCACACACCGCTATTTTCCAGATCTTGAAAAGTATGCGGAAAATTATGGTTTGTACACTACAGAATTTTAGTAGAAGTTTTTACAAATTTATAGACTACATAGCATCCGAGATAAAAAATCTATAACCACCCAAATGTGGGCCCTCAGTTCACACAAAAGTGACATATTCATTTAGCAACATATTACTGACTTTTAATTAATTTTTCTACGTATTAAAAAAAATAATGTAAAAGTTGAAGATATCAACCATTTTGTTGGGTCCCTCAGTTCACACATTAGTTAGTTTCTTAGTAATTACTTAATGAATATGTTACTTTTGTGCTATGTAGTCTAAAAATTTGTAAAAACTTCTAATAAAATTATGTAGTGAACAAACCATAATTTTCGAGATCTGGAAAATAGCGGTGTGTGAACTGAGATCCCTCGCCCGCCTAACTACACTTGGCACTTACACTGTAAGATACAATATTAAAAGCAAAAAGTACAAAAAATTTTAAAAATATTAATAAGAATCACTCAAATAGTGACAATAATTTGATAAAACTCGAATCTAAATATAGCTAAATGCTAGAAGATCCTCTCACTTAGACCGTTCGAGATCGAATGTCTTGAGGTCGGGGTATATATACACAAAAGTGACATATTCATTATAATGAATATGTCACTTTTGTGTGAACTGAGGGACCACACTTCGGTGATTATAGATTTTTTATCTCAGATGCTATGTAGTCTATAAATTTGTAAAAACTTCTAATATAACGAGTGCACCGGAGACCGTGCCTTCTCGCTCGCACCACAGTGCAAACGCGCCGCTGGCCAGCAACGCGTCAGGACAAGCTTCCTGCGGGTCGCGTCCGACGCGCTCTCGCCAGACTCCCGCGCGCTACTGATCTGACTAGATGATAATATATTCACTGTGTACTGTTTCCCGCGTTTTCGCCTTTGTAAATTGTTTTATACTTTTAATTTCGGCCTTTAAGTTAATAATATTATTTGTAATAAGTGAAACCAATGTTAAAAACACTATATCGTCGTCTTGGAACAATAGGGTTCTATCTGACATTTTTAAAGAAATATATTTTTACCCCGTAGGTTAACGATTCGGTAGTGACGGTTCTATCTGTCTTTTCCACCCATTGTTTTGTTCATTTGTTCGTGAGAAATTTAGAGGTAAACATAGTTCTATGTGCAAACTTAGATTTTTCACGAGAGCAACACCGTTCTATCTGTCAATTTGACAAGACATTATTCGCGCAAAAAGCGGTTTCGAAACTAATTACGCGTGATTTTCATTAAATAACAATGGTTTCTCATGCTGCTTGAACGTAATAAATGCCGTAAACAAAACTGACGGTCTTATTTAACACCGAACGGATACATTTTTGGAAAAACTTGGTAGGTAACTCAAGAATTTGCTATCGGTTTGTTTTTTTAGGTTATTGAATTGAATTGCTTACAATATTTAGTTTTCTTTACAGTAATCATGGCAGAATGTACTCTGGATGAAGTGACCGGATGCTTCATATCGAATTACCCTTCTCCTGACAATTATAATGTTCTAATAGAAGCTCTTGATGAAGAGACAGGGCTTTTTAAAGAGGTTTCTGTGCCTCGAGAACAAGTCGTAGAAGAACAGCAAGAAAATCGGCAAAAAAAACACCGTCCGAACACCAGAAAAAGAGTAAGCAATCCTCAATCTTGGCAGAAAAATGTAAGAAAACTATGCAGACAATCGGGGCAAGATTATGTATCCAGTCGAGGTAAAAATGTACCAGCAAAATCAGTGAAAACCAAAAAAGACTGTCTAAAATCCTGCAAATTTGGGTGCGCGCAGATTTGAGAAAGTCCATACATAAAAAGTATTATGAACTCGACCAAAACCAAAAATATTCCTTCATACTGGAGACGTCCGAAAAAATAGCCAAAAAGAGAAGCACATGTAATTCTGACCGAAAAAAGTTTACCTACATTTTTTATTTTAATGTCAAAGGTAGTTACAAGAAAGTGTGCAAGCCTTTTTACCTGTCAACACTTGATATTTTGCAGAAAACTGTTTATGGTGCTCACAAAAGGAAGGACCCATTGACTGGAACGGCATCTTCAGATAAAAGGGGTAGACATAACAATCACAGACGTATATCCGATGCTCAGAGGGAGTTAATGCGACAGCATATTGACTCATTCCCGAGAGTAGATTCTCATTACTGCCGTTCTACAAGCAGGAGACAGTATCTTGATTCTCTATTGAGTATTAGCAAGATGTATGAGTTGTACCTGGAATTTTCCAAAGATTTGACTGATCAACCAGTCAAAAAATCAATGTACACGAAAATTTTCAATGAAGAGTATAATCTATCTTTTCACCATCCGAAAAAAGATAGATGCGACCTGTGTGAAGAATTTAAAATAGTCAGACAGGAGGGCACTGCATCTGATGAGTTGAAACAGAAGTATGAAAACCATGTATCAGAGAAAGATGCTATGCGACATGAGAGGAACAAAGATAGGATGCAAAGTGAGACTCCAGTATTGTGTTTTGATCTTCAAAATATAATATCATGCCCTAGAGCAGAAATAAGTTGCTTCTTTTACCTAAGCAAGCTTAATTTATATAATTTAACTGCTCATTTGAGTACAGACAAAAAAGTATACTGTGCTTTATGGAATGAAACGTTTGCTGGCAAATCTGGAAATGATGTAGCAAGTGCATTGATTGCCATATTGAAGGCAGTTTTGACTGAGTATCCCAATATGAAAAAGATTATATTGTGGAGTGATTCGTGTGTGCCACAGAACCATAATTCACTCATGTCAGTAGCAATTTTGAATTTTCTAAAAGAACATGAGGAAATTGAGTCGATTGAAATCAAATATTCAATTCCTGGACACTCTGCAGTACAGGAAGTGGACTCTGTTCACTCATGTATTGATAGAGTCATGGCAGCAGCTGAATTTTATTCGCCTTTATTATTGATGAGACTTCTGAAAAAAGTGGATCTGAAGAAACCCTACAAAATAATACAAATGCAGAAAGACTGTATTTTTGCATACAATGACTGTGTGAAACTGCTTAATTATTCTGTCATACCATTCACAAAGTACAGCCCTCAAATTCACACAGTGTTACTTCACAGTATTCTATAAAACCAGTCACACAATGACTGAATGGTTAAGAGCCAGTATACTGAAAAATCAGAATCGACCACGAAGAAACTTGGGAAATCAAGCTATCTGTTTTCCACGGGATATTCCAGAACCACGTATTGTGAGGGCTCGCCTATCACTACCTCCAAACAAAATAAAAGCAATAAAAAAAATGATAAAATGGATGCCTAAAAATGATCAGGATTTCTTTAACGCCCTGCTGCGAGAAGTCGAACCCAGCAGCCAAAATGAAGAAGCTGAGTAGCATATAAGGTCACTATTGTTCATTACCATTAATTTTTATGAAAATATAATGATAAGACTAATTAAATACAATGAAGTTTTCCTATTAAAAAGGTAGAAGTAGTTCTATGTACATTGAAATATAAGGTCACAAGGTTCTATGTCACATAGATCCTTTTAGTTTTTAAACTTATGGGTATAACATTCTGCAATCACATAGAACCAACAATAAAATTAAATCGTATTTTTTCCTCAAAGTCGAACTGTCTGTCTACAACATGTTAAATTTAGGTCACAGCAGACACAAATTCAGTGCTCAGAATGATTACAAACATTTGAAAGGCAAGAACATGTAATTCTTACCCACCTTCTTTTTTAATTAGCTCTCCTGTAAACTTTTTGTTTCAACATTTAGAACCTTGTTGTTCCAAGACGACGATATTGTGAAATTGTGTTCCGTTCAATAAACATTTTCGAGACATTTTCTGTATTCATTTATTAAAGTAATAAAATTATGTAGTGAACAAACCATAATTTTCCACATAATTTTCGAGATCTGGTATATAGCGGTGTGTGAACTGAGGGACCACACTCTGAGGGCTGTAGTTCTTAAACTATCTTTTTACAAAGTCCCAGATTTGTTCTACAATTTTTTTTAGACTTCTACTAAAATTTGCTATACTTATTTTGGGGAAATTCAGGTAGGTCCCTCAATCCACACATACACATAATCTATATAGAGTAAATTATCTATGAAATAATTTAATTGCCATGTGAAAATGAACCGGAAATCGCGAACCTATGCCGTAACACACGGTACATAGCATAATATTTTGCATTTTAATTAAAAAAAACTTCGCGTTAGAAAGCAGAATTCCGAATATAAGAGCTAGACGTGTACCTACAGAATACACGGGGCAGCTAAGTGAGCTAAGTAACACTTTATTCATCATTTAGCCCTGATGTCACCAAACTCACACACGCTTTATGATAAATTAAATTAAATAACGTTTATTTCGAGCGGCATAGGCCCGGCCCATACGGCTAAACCCGGATTCGATCTCTGTCTCTTATTCAATGTTAAAATTGGACACAGAGATCGAAACTCAGCGTTAAACGTCGTTTAAATACGTTGGTGAAATCGGGGGTTGAAATCCAAATTCGGGTCGCTGGTGTCGTAACTCGATTTTGAAATTTCAGCCTCAATGCGCCTAAAGCAGTTATCTTCAAGAAATTAAGTATGATTCGTTCAATTAACGACAAACGATCATTTGCCTACATCACTTCGCTTCAGTTCATAGTTGCGATAGGTTATACAGCCTTTATCTGTACATGGCAACGTCGGGGCTGCGGTAGAAGCACATGTACGCGTCGGCGAGTAGGCGCTTGGCAGGCGCGGGCAGCTGGCGGTCGTGCGGCGCGGCCGCCAGCAGCGAGCGCGCTCCATCCTCGCTCAGCCACCCCGTCAGCTCGTCAATCGCCACTATCTCGGGAATGTTGTAGCCGTTACGTTCACCTGTGTGGCAAATATATAAAGGTATAAAAGGTTGATACACGACTTACATGCTTTGTGGTTTAATCAGCAAAATAAGTAATATTAAAATAATAATCGGATAAATTATAATGTACTAAATTATAATAAAAACAATATGGAACCGCATAATACAAGGCACTGTGGTGTTACGCCGGAGTGATAGCCTGAGCGGTCTCCTTTTTGACAGTTAGGCATTACACTACCTACCTTCCTATCCATAATAGTATCTCTTGCGTACCTACTCCTACTGATGGTACGTAATTTGTTTTATGTTTTGAGTTGTTTTTGTGTCCTATTTTTATTACTTTTGTATGTAAGTCTTTGTTTTATTTATGGTGTAATGTCTCATTGTGTCAAATAAATGTTTATTTATTTTATTTATTTAAGTACATATATTTCTTATGTTTACGTGCCTATTATTAATTGTAAATAAAACCATTTTTAATGGATTTTATATCGGTTTTACTCGCTTTTTTTATAGCAGTTAGCACCCATGTCCACGGCAAAAGTGGTTTGATTTGCAGTATTAATTAAGACTCGTATTAATAAACCGTTCTCAAACTCGTTCTCAAGACCTTTCTTGGCTGAGTCTCAAGTAACGATTAGCTTCTCAAGATGGTATTTAATTCATAGTATGATCTCAAGACCGTCTCAGTTGATAACGTTATTGAGATCACTTACTCAACTTTTATCCATATTTTTTTGAAAACTATGTAAAACGGAATGCGGATCATTGCCATTCAAAAAAAGTTCTTCTTCTTCTTATTCTTTAAAATGGCTCCATAGTGATTCGACAATGAGTTGTGTTGACGAAAACTCTGCCTTATGAGTGGGTTTTATGAATAAACAAAGGCACGGTGTACAGGAGGAACTCTGTTGAATAATCTAAAACCTAGAACAGACACAAACATTTAGGGCCAGTACCACAGTATGTACATAAAGTTTCAGTAAAAGGAGTATTTACAAAACACATAACAGATTTAAGGTTGATAGGGCGAGGAATTGTAGGAGGGAGGGATCATATAATGAAGATTGCTTTTTGGGCAGCGAAAAAAAGTTCTGCTGTCAAGTGTCAAATCAAGTCAATTAATAAAAATTAAATAGGTTATTCGTATAATATAAATATATAAATAAAATAGAAAATATTTCTACAAATACTCGACACTTTCAGAATGGTGCAAAACCTTTGCAACCGCGATTACCAAAAAAAAAGAAGAATAAGCGTCTTTTTTTATAACTTTATTTTGTGTCGAGTATGTAGTGTATATTCTGAGTTTGTTTAATCATAAGTATTTAGATTTTAATTTACATCATTGTAACACACCCAAAAACACCACAAATAATAATGTACTATATCCCAATTTCCAAGTAAGCCGTTCTCAAGTCAAGGTTTGACTGTACCAACGAAACCGCGTCTCAAGTAACAGTTTGACAGCAATGACAGCGTACTTGAGTAACGAGTCTCGTTTATTAATACGTTCGCACTCACTTGATACGCCGTACCTACAGCTGTACTTAAGTACGGTCTATTAATTAAAACAACATCTTAAGTACTTTCTTGAGAATTGTCTTAGAGATAAGAACGCTTTATAAAAACGGGCCTAAGTAGTGTCACTACGGTTGCAGACTATTCAGTATTTAATAATTTAAAAAATATATAAACAGATCCTACCAACCTTTTCTGTCGGCCATGGAATCAAAAAAGCACCACGGAGCATCGTGACCGATACCGGTCTTCACGAATGCGACGTAATGACTCGTTTCTATAGAAAGAACGGCGAATAGCTCCATATACACTCTCGGCACAGGGCAAGACTCCAAAATACCGGCGTATTCTTCACTAGTCGCTATAGGTGTTGCCTAAAAACAATAACTATAATTATTTACAGCCGAAGTGACGCTCATTACATTTGTCCTTGTCATTCTGCTAAGCAGTGACGACAGTGACAGCCTGTGAATAGGGGGTCTCCTAATTTCAAGTAGCGTTTAGTATTGGGCCATTAGACGCGAAAAACTAAACAAGCTGAAATATTACAAAAATAGACGCATGATCAAACTTGGAGGATTGTATGGTGATAATATTTTTTAATTATTATTATAATTGTGTAAAAACCTTGTGTCTGGGTCGCGCGTGGTGCTGACGTGTGAGGCAGGCGGCGCATAGCGCGCCCGCGTCCGGCCCCGCCCCGCCCTCCGTCGCGCACGCACCGCACTCCCACCGTGCCAGCGACCCGCAAACGCAGCACGCGCGCGGTACTGCAGGTAGGTACGATAATAATAACGTAAGAATAATGTTATGATACAATTAATAAAATAATAATATATATACAAATCATTAATCAATATGGTAGCAAAAAAATATGTTTGGATTTTTTTTCATTGTTTGACCGCGCTATCTCTTAACTATCGCATCCATCTGATAAGGCAGGCTTTAGTTAAGCTTTAGCTAATGTTCGCGTAAATTTACGCGAACGTAGGGCGAAAACATAAAACCCCATTGCGGCGACGCAAAAAAACCGGCCAAGTGCGAGTCGGACTCGCGCACGAAGGTTTTCATACCATGATACCTATATTTTACATGTTTACTTATTATTTAGTTATTTTTACGAAGTTTTCTACGTAGGCGCATTTTGCAAGTTAAGCCTCTATAACTCCTGAACTAAGAAAGTTACATAGCCGTTTTAGTTTTCCTTCAAAGTTCATCACATGGACTACCATCATCATTTTTTTCAGATTATTCAAGCCAGCCGTTTAGCATTCAAAGGAAAAAGGAAAAAGGGAAAAGGGGACGACGACCTATTTTAATAAATTTTAGACGCGCTTTAATGTTGAGTATCTCACAATCGGATCCTACATCAAAAAATCGTCTAAGCAACCTCTCAATATTTTTAAAATACCTATCTAATGATATCCCACACTATGGGGTAGACATGAGAAAAAAAATCATCCCCACTTTACATGCAGATGTCGACGTGGTAAATATACATATCAATGCAAAGCTCCATCTATCCAGCACTGTTTGTTTGGACACATCGCAAAATTCTGCGGCAGCGGCGGCGGGCATGACGCCACAACGTGATTTTATGTTTCGGCTTGAAGTCGTACGCAACAGCTAGTTATAAATAATATTTAAAACGGAAGTATGTAAGAACGTGATATATTTTTTGAAAGTAAGTATGAGTTTTTTTGTTTAAAATGTCTAGTTGGTTAAAAGAAAGTAGGTATGTATTAACTTACAGTCTTCGATGAGATCGGTGACATCTAACAACGGAGATGGCAGCACACGTGGGTATAACTTATACTGTTTTCCAAACCGTGGCATTTGGATGATAAACGTCGAAGGAACCTTCGAAATAAAAAAAATTAAAATCAACATACAAAATTCTTGATGGAAACCTAATCCATATAAAATGTATTAGGTCCTTACATATGAAGTTGGCGTTTTGTCGTACTGGCCACTTTGATCTTAATTATATCTTCTTTGCTTAGGAATTCCAATTACAAATTTATACCGCTATTTACTCTTGCATTTGTGTTTCGAAAACCGTAATTCATTTGTTTTTTCCTATTTTGGTTTTTTCTTTGCGTCACTCTGCTTACGAAATGGAAAAATTGAAATATCGTATTATTTTCGAGTACGAGTTCCACCGTTGCACCAGTGCTGTAGAAACGGCTCGAAGGATTAATGATGTGTATAGCGGCGGTATCGCAAAAGAAAACGCAGTGCGTTTTTGGTTCCAACGTTTTCGTTCTGGAAATTTCGACCTGCAGAAATTAGCTGTAGGCTGCGGTGTTAGTGATAAAAGTGTTTTGTTTAATCCATTTCAAGCAAATTGGGAAGGTGAAAAAGCTTGAAAGGTGGTACCTCATGAATTGAGTGCAGCAAACGACAAACGCGCGTCGACTGCTGCGTTACATTACTCAACCGGCACAATATTGAAGGGATTTTAAATCGAATCATTACCTGTGATGAAAAGTGGATTCTGTATGATAATCGGAAACGCTCATCGCAAAGGCTGAACCCTCGCGAATCAGCCAAAGCCTGCCCCAAGCGAAAACTGACTCAAAAAAAGTTACTTGTGAGCGTTTGTTGGACTAGTGCCGGTGTCGTTCACTACAGATTTCTTAAATCTGGCCAGACGATTACGGCAGATGTCTATTGCCAGCAACTGCAAATCATGATGGAAAAGCTAGCTGCCAAACAACAGAGGTTGGTCGCTCTAGGCCACTGCTGCTTCAGGACAACGCTAGACCACACACTGCACAACAGACGGCTACCAAATTAGAGGAGCTTCAATTGGAATGTCTAAGACATCCACCGTACTCCCCGGACCTTGGTCCAACAGATTACCATTTTTTTCGCAATTTGGATAACTTCTTGCAAGGGAAAAAATTCAACTCCGATGGGGCAGTCCAAAGCGCCTTCAAAGATTTTATTGATTCCTGTCCGGATGGTTTTTTTAGTAAAGGTATCAATGACCTACCTATGAGATGGCAAAAGTGCATAGATATGAATGGTATATACTTTTAATTAAATAAATATATTGTTAAAAAAAAACTACAAAACGCTAATGTCATATGTAAGGACCTAATATTAGTAAGAAGACAACAGTTCTTAAAACATTCTAACCGTAGTATAATTTTTTAATCTAACATTAGAGGTAATTTGGTCTGATCCCTATTATTACTAGCTTACAAGATTTAGGATTTCCATTAAACAAGAACAGGATCAGGATGCACGTTTCACACCTCCGATTACAAATTAGATATTGAATGTGTGTTAAAACTCCAATCCATTAATGTACTTATAAAAAAAATAACAGAAGCAATGGATACGGTTTTTACTTCACTAAGTTTGACTCCGGATGTTGCAAAAGATTGTTCCAACAACTGCTGCACACTCGGCAATGTGATCTGCTCATCTTTTTCGACAAACAATTGATAACAATAAGCCTCTTGACCCGAAGATAGCTTCAAGAACGGCTCCGCACGTAACAGTTGAGCCACCAATCCGTTTAGAAATTCCTCTGGATCCTATAGGGAGGTTAATATCGAGTTAATAAACTTATTACGTTATCAAAATAAATATATTGTAATAATATTGGCACGTTCCGACGCGGCCGAATGTACCGGACATACTCGTTTCAGATATACTTGGCCGGCCGCCGGGTACCTACAGTTTTTAATGGCGAGACCAGCAAGCAGACCGTAAGACTTAGGGTCAATTCACACTGCGACGATACGCGACGCGGCGCTGCATTATTAAAGTTAGCTCTTCAAAATTGAACTTTATTCACTGTATTGTGTTTTTGTGTACAAAAAGATACACGTTTCATTGCAAGAGCGGTGCCTTCGACATTGACTTTGATTGACACGAGGAAAAATCCTCATGCAAAGCAGCATTCCAAATGCAGTTTTTTTTAAATCTCCAAACCCTACCCTGGTCAAAGAAATTGAAGGCCTAAGGTTCGTTTAGTAATTGATTCGAGAACGCACTTATATACACTAATAATTTTATTTATGGAATAGATCTAGAAACAAGCAAATGGACCGCATGATAGTAAGAAATTACTCCCACATTCCCAGTTGCAGTCCCGCAAGACATTCGCAACAACGGAGAAATTATATGTGGTCTTACATACTTGGAAAGTATACTTGGTCTTCGGGTAACCAACATGACCTAAATGAAAAAAGCCAAGTATTTCCTTTGCAAAAAGTTATGAAATGTCGTAGAGACCAAGTAAAATTCAAGATAGTCCATTTAATTAGTTACTTATTACAAAAAATTGTAACCGCATATGGAAAATTTTATTTTTATAATTTATTATATTAAATAGTGACTTGGCAATGAGCACTTAAAGTTCTTTTTACTTAAAAATAAAATCTGTAACATAGACGTATTATAGACGAGGCATGTTGAGGCAAAAACTGTATCCACTTAAATTTTTTGGAGATTTGGGCCATTTTGACATTTGAAGTATGGTGAAAACCAAGATGGCGTAACTTTTTCTTGTATCTTTGTTCTGTTAAACTTTTCATCTGTAGTCAAAAGTGCCTAATGTTGAATCGGCCGACCCCGTCTCGGATTAGTTCGTAGTTAGTGTAGGCGTAGGTTGCAGAAGTTGGTAGTAGAGGTAGATTTTAGATGTAGGTAGTAAGTGTAGGTGTAGACAGTAGTTACGTATAGGTTGTAGGTGTGTATGTAGATGGTTGTAGGTTGAAGTTATGTATTTTTTTCCTCTTGTTCCCTGATATTTATTCGAGGGGTTATTCTGTTCTTTTTTGTGTGTGCTTTTTGTTTTTGTTCTTTCTTTTATTTATGTATATTTTGGTTACATATTTCTGATTCTTATTACAACTATCCTTAATTACTTAATTGTGAGCCGGCGCATATGTGCTGAAGCATACGAGCAAAAGACAGATGAGAGAAGAAGAGAGATAGATCACTCAAAAATTTAAAGGGTGGATCACTGAAAAGTACCAAGTATATTTTTCGGATAATCAAAGTTCAAACATATTTTTACGAAGACCAAATAATAAAGATCGATGTGTTTTTATTAGGAGATCAATATAAGGTGATCAATCATTAAAAACAAAGCCCAATTATTATATCCCGGTCCTCGTTTACTCTATTCTCCATGGCTTATACCTTCTCCTCGGAGGTGAGGCCGGGCACGTCGGAGAGGCGGTGCAGCAGCGTGCGCAGTTTCATGACGCGGTCGGCGCGCACGTAGCCGTGCCGACGCAGCGGGTTCACCACTTCCTCCCGCAGCACGCGCTGCACCTCGCTGTAGTGGGCGGAGTCCTGCGTGCGACATACACTTATATAAAACGTTAACATTTCTATTCATAACATAGATCATTATAACAATAATAATTAATACGTAACACTATAATTTATCACCATAAGCTATCACCATAATATGTTAGTTTGTTACTGTTAACGACTCACTTCGGGTTCGGGAGGTCGGTAAAGCAGCGTGTCGAAAACGCTCGTGAATGTGAACATTGCGAATAGTGTAGCGTCCAAATAGCACGAATTGTGATGTCCTTGGATACCGCGATTTTTTCCAGCGAGGTCACCCAAAGAGTTCAGCGGGGGAACCACTCCGGTCACTATTGGACAATCCGGCTGAAAAAAAAGGTTGGCTGTTTATACTTTAATATCAAAATAATAATCACGTAAAAATACAAACAAAGCATGAAATAAAACTTATTTTTTAATAAAACGTCCCCTTTTAAATTTGGCTAAAATTTTAACTATTTCTCTACTCAATCTTCAAAATTTTGAAGTTGGTACCAGCCAACTTGAACGTGAGTTCTATTTTAAAAATTGTTTAATATGTTGTTCGGGCTGATATCGACTTCAAAACTATGAAGATTGAGTAGAGAAATTGTTAAAATTTTAAAAGGGAAATTATTTAGAAAATAAGTTTTATTACATACTTTTTTGTGCATTTTTACTTTGGAAGTCGGTTTAATTTTTTGTTTAAAAATAATAATATCTTTATTTATCTATTACCTACATTTGGTTTAAGATTATGATAAAAGGAAATTTAGTCAATAAATTGGGTTGTAATTAGCAACTATTATATAGTATTTACTATTATATTAGGTCATTACGTATGAAATTGGCGTTTTGTAAAGGAGGAACATAAAGTAGATTTTTAAACATAATATATTTATTTAATCAAAATATATACTATTGCTATGTATGCACTTTTGCCATCTCATAGGTAGTTCATTGATTCCTTTACTAAAAAAACCATTCGGACAGGAATCAATAAAATCTTTCGTCGTGAAATCGCTTTGGACTGCCCCATCGGAATTGAATTTTTTCCCTTGCCAGAAGTTATCCAAATTTCGAAAAAAAATTATAATCTGTTGGAGCAAGGTCCAGGGAGTACGGTGGGATGTCTTAGACATTCCAATTGAAGCTCATCTAATTTGGTAGCCGTCTGTTGTGCAGTGTGTGGTCTAGCGTTGTCCTGAAGCAGCAGTGGCCTAGAGCGAATGACCAACCTCGGTTGTTTAGCAGCTAGCTTTTCCATCATGATTTGCAGTTGCTGGTAATAGACATCTACCGTAACCGTCTGGCCAGATTTAAGAAAGCTGTAGTGAACGACACCGGCACTAGTCCACCAAACGCTCACAAATAACTTTTTTTGAGACAATTTTCGCTTGGGGCAGGCTTTGGCTGGTTCGCCAGGGTTCATCAATTGCGATGAGCGTTTCCGATTATCATACAAGATCCACTTTTCATCACAGGTAATGATTCGCAGCAGACGACGCGCATTTGTCGGTTTGCTGCACTCAATTCTTGAGGTGAACCTTTCAAGCCTTTTCACCTTCCCAATTTGCTTCAAGTGGATTAAAACAGTTTTATCACTAACACCGCAGCCTGCAGCTAATTCGGACGTGGTTTGCGATGGGTCCGCTTCCACAATAGCCTTCAATTCTTCATTATCAACTTTGGTCTCGGGCCGTCCACGTCCACAGCACTGGTGCCACGGTGGAACTCGTACTCGAAAGTAATACGATATTTCAAGTTTTCCATTTTGTAAACAGAGTGACGCAAAGAAAAAACCAAAAGAGGAAAAAAAAAATGAATTACGGTTTTCGAAACACAAATGCATGAGTAAATAGCGGTATAAATTCGAAATTGGAATTCCTTACCAAGAAAGATATATTTGAGATCAAAGTGCCCAGTACGACAAAACGCCAATTTCATATGTAAGGAGGACAAAAGTAAAAACAGGAGGTCACCGAATTAGGCACGGTCTCATGCAATTGATCATTATTACCGGCCTCGCATAATCGTCAAATGACATGATATGACTCACAAAATGCTGCGGCAAACCTTTGCTTCGGTTCAAATCCTCTAATAAACAATTTCTTACGACGAACGTGTCTTTATGCTCCATCTTCTAAAGTAACCGCCGACAACGAGTTCAAACAACGAACTTTTTACCCGATCGCGTGATTTTCGTCTATCCGATACTACGACTGCGGTAAAAAACTATAAATTAACTCTAATGACGAAATGTAACGGTTTTACGACTTTATAAGACTCAAAAAGAAATTTTTAAAATATTTTTAAAAGTTAAGTTATAATTTGAACTAAAATAAGTCTGTTTTAGCGACTGCAAGGTTGCAAAAACGACGCAATAATGATGAAAACGTACACAAAAAAGGTCCGATTTTTGCCTAGGTCTAGATGGCGTTGGTAAATAGTACGAAAATCAATATATTGCACAAATTAGCGAAGTAAATCAATTATATTCTCTTTTAAACAAGAAATATTATTTTTCGGTCTCTTTCCAGTGTGATTTTAAAGTTCAAATGATGATGTTTGATAATTTTCTCTAAATCCTAAAAAATTAACCTCAACAGCTTGTTTCTAGACAGTTATGGTATATGGCGTAGTATTAGGGTACCACGTGTGATCACTAGATGGCGCGCCAAAAGTATCGGATTCCTCATAAAAGTACATAATTAAACAGGTACAATGTTGAATGTATTGTATTGATAATAATCGTAACTATGGCCCGTATTAATAAACCGTTCTCCAACTCGTTCTCAAGACCTTTCTTGGCTGAGACAGTCTCTAACGATTAGCTTCTCAAGATGGTCTTTAATTTATAGTATGATCTCAAGACCGTCTCAGTTGATAACTTTATTGAGATCACTTACTCAACTTTTAAGCGTCATCTACACGACAAAGAACGAATAAAATAACGTTTCGTTTACACTTCTACAAAGAACGGATTTTGATTATACATTCCTTCAATATTTCTTTTTAAAAATGTAATATTTAATAATATAAATACCAAATAAAGTTTAGTCTGTATTTTTTATATTGAAAAAAATTGATTTTCATTATTTTTTACGTAGATATTAATATTTATTATTGTCTAGCACAGGGATCCCCAAACTGTTTTGGACAAGTGACCCCTTTTCCAAAATGAACTGTTATCTCAGACCCCCATGGCCAAATTACATACTTTTAAGATCTACCCCCTTATTCATAATGGTCCGCTTACTTAAAACAGCTGCTACAGAGTGAAAACCGTGTAAAAACTTACTTAGTAGGGAATAAATAAAAACAATATTGTGTTACTTATAAAAAATTCACCTTTCGACCTTATACGATATTACCTGTTCGAACTGTTCGTCGGTGTGTGCGGGGCGGTCGGGCGGTGGTGTGTCGCGGAAGCGCGCGTCGCGGCGGCACAGCGGCAGTGGCACGAACAGCGCGCGGCCTGCGCCGCACGTGAACAGCCGCGTGCCGTCGCGCGCACCGTCTCCCAGCCCGCACACGCTGTGCTCCAGCTCCACGCCCGCTGTGGCTATATCTGTAATACATTTAAGTATAATTTGTTTAATTTTTATCTATTGTAATGATTTGTCACATCTATTATCATGCTTTGACGGTAAATTGGCTACATTTAATATTTTTAATATAATATAATTAATCTTGCAAACAAAAAATAAGTTGGCCACTGCACATGAGCATACTGTACTACTGAATTTGGCAGCGAATTAATACCTTGGCGACTAAATTACTAAACTGGCGAAAGCACTCAAGGTGACAAAAAATACAAAAATCGGTAGATAAATCCAGACGGGCACGGAAATTTATAAGTTGGTGACTTAATTTCCGAGTTGGCGACCATTATATGATATAAGCAGTTCTATAACGAGATTCAGTTGATAAATTAATGGCTGCTAAAAATTGAATTTACAGACCACGGAAAATCGGATTTTTGTTTACTGTTGGAGTTTGTTTTCTGTTGGAGTTTGTTTTCCTTTGGTATAGGTGTCGTTTTCAATGTTTCTGGGGTGCTGAATAATATGAAAATTAAATCCATTTTGAAATTCCAAAATGGCGTAATTTTTTTATTCAAATTAATGGAAAAGGTCCAGGTTTTTGGGGGTATTAGATTACCAAATCGTCTTCCAATTTCAATTTCCAAAATGGAGAATTTTAATTCTTCGTAAAAATTACATGAGTACCTACTAATTTAAAAGTTCTTGGGGATGCTGATTAGGATAGATGATTATTATCACAGTATGTTATGTAGTTCGAGATACCAGCTATATTAAAGCTATAGACATTTTTAGAAATTCAGGATTTTCGAAAAATCTCTCATTATAAAGAAAATACGCGGTTACGCGGTTGCTTGGGGAAGGAAATTTTCATTATATTTCCAGTAGGATGCACAGTTTCCAAGATAGAAGCGATTATAGAAAAAAATATGGCAATGCTCGACTTTGAGACACAAGCGATGTATAATTCTAGAGAAATGTTGGTATATTCAGGATTTTCAAATTTCTTTTTCTCTCATCATGATGAACATATTATGTGGTTGCGGGGTTACTAAGGGGCGGGGGAAATTATCATTATTTTTTCAGAAGGATGGTCGTTTTCGAGATAGAAGCGATTATATAAAAAAATATGGCAATGCTCTACTTTGAGATACGAACAATGTATAAAGCTATAGAAATGTTGGAAAATTCAGGATTTTCAAACTTCTTTTTTTTCCATCATTAAGAAAATATGTGGTTGCAGGGAAATTAATTTTCATATATTTTTGTTGTTTTTTTTTCGCACCGTTTACGAGATAGAAGGATTTTACAGAAATTAAAATACATCCACCATTTTGAAATTTCAAAACAAATGTTTCTTTTTGTAATTAACATCCCCTTAAGCCTAGAAAAGGACAGCTAGATTCATTTTATTGAAAATTCATCTTTGAAATTAAAAATGGACATCATTTTCGTATCCAGCACCACCAAAAACCTGGTAAACGATACCCATATCAATTTTACGAAAAATAAATATCCGCCATTTTGAAATTTCAAAATAAATTATGTTTTTTAATCTACATCCCCCGAAACTGTCGGTTTTTTTAAATTAAAAATGGGAATTTTGTACGCATCATTACTTTTTTTTATGTGCGCTTGTTTTGCTGCTTATTATGTTTTTTGAATTACCTACATCAGGGAAAATATATGTGCCTATTAAATTAAATGTGTACTCTCTAATTGTCACCAAGATGGTTATTTGTTCGCCAAAATAATATCTGTCTAACAGTTTAGAAGTCGCCAGACTTGGAATTTTTTGTTTCATACATTCTTTCGCCAACTTGGTAATTAAGTATTTTATATTCGGTTTTTTCACACCCAAAATTTGATTGTTTTGTCCCAAGTTAAATACATGCTAAAAAGTGGGTTGTTGAAAAAAAACTTTTGGTCTAGATATGGAAAAAAGAAATAAGATGACCATTACTACTATGGTACAAACACGGAAAGTCTATTAAATAATAAACAACTAGATGACCTGACAGACGTGCTGTCTTGAGTTCCCCTACACGTAAAGTGGAGATGATTTGTTTTTTCTCGCGCTTACCTTCAAAATTATGAAGATTGTGTAGAGAAATAGTAAAAATTTTAGCCGAATTGAAAATTTATTTAGAAAATAAGATTTATTTCATACTTTTTTGAGTACTTTAACTTTGGAAGTCGGTTTAATTTTTTGTTTAAACATAATAATTTTTCCCTTTTTAGTGATATTTGTTAAATTATTTTTAATACATTTTAAGAACGTTGAAAATAAACGATCGAATGTATAATTGAATACGCGCCAAGCTTCCATTAGGTATTGTATATAAGATGATGATAATGATTACTAATGATATGATACTGTAAGTTACATATTGGCATATGCTTGCAGTCCTTTAAACAACGCGTATTTATAGACTGAGGAGTTCTGTTCGGTACTTTTGGATCCAGGGTATACCTTGGTCCAAAATCTTACTTTTTGGTAGCATATGCTTGGGTCACTTCAGAAAAAGTCAAAATCACTATACATAATAGTGCATATAAATAGTAATATAAATAAATAGTCCATATAAATTTCAGGACTTCCCTCGATTCCTCATGGATGCCATCATCAGGTCACCACTTTGGTGAAAACGGGACCAACTTCAGATTACACCGTTTATATAAAAAAATTTTGTTTGATAATCGGTTAACAGACGGTGAAGTTAACGTATATCGTTATATTATGTATATATTATACAGCCGAACGTATAACCGCCTCTTTTTTTTGGAAGTCGGTTAAGAATAGGATTATTTCCAGATTTTTCGTGCCAGCTGTTGAACTTTAAGAGGGGAGTGGAGAGAGTTAACGCCTGTCTTTACAAAAAAATGTGCTTAAAATTTAATTTCTCACACAGAACTTTGTCGACGTGATAATACATATTATATCCATGCAAAGTTTCATCTTTCTAGCACTAACTTGTTAACCGTTTGTACTTTGTACAGTAAGCCGAGGACGGACGGACGGACATGACGAAACCATAAGGGTTCCGAGACATGAACTACGGAACCCTAAAAACTCTGCTGCACAAGTCACAACACACTACTCGCCTTGACCCTTCGCCGAAGTAACCCAAAGTTCGAAGTGCGTCTACTCTCTACAGTCTACACATTCGGCCAACCTTGCGAAGTAAGAACCCAGTCGCTCGAGGTCCCTCCCCCTCCCAGCAACAGGGATGTTTATTGCCGTTGTATTGTGTACCTACTCTAGTCTCTAGGGCATTTTAACTACCTATATGCATATTATTATAATTCATTTACAAAAAATAAAAAAGATTTATGGTTGGAACTACGGCTACTACTACACGTACCTACTTATTATTTGTGCATTAAATGTTTTTATGAAGATTCATCGACTAGCCCTGGATACCGAGGTATAAATCTTACGGCACTCCACTATTAATCAAAGAATTTACAAAGACAACCAAACTTACCATCGATAATTCCGATCCATCTGACGACGCCATAGTAGCGCTGATCGACGTCGGTTGCGACTTCTACTAGGGAGCCAACACCAATATCGTCTTGGACATGTTGAGATGACTGAGACCATTCATTCGGCGCCGCGCGAGGTGACCCTAGGGGAGGGGAATCGTAGGCTTCTTCGATGTTATCACTGCTGCATACGTCTAAAGAATTTCAACACATAGAAGTATATTTGTTATAGACACATAAATAGCCGATGATAACCGAAAGACTGTAGCATACTTTGTTCGTATTGAAGTACACACAGGGGTATTTCGTCAATCGGTAGTTCTCGCACATACAGTGAATGAGACATGTCGAGCGCGACTGCTGCAGCGCAAAGCGAACGACCGCTCGCTCGTCTATCGCGGCCAATTTGCTAAATTTAGAGAATAGAAAAACCAAAATAGTTCGTGGTTCGATTGTGTTAGTAAAGCTTGTAATATTGTAGTTTATGACATTATTAATTTTCTAATGTGATTTATAGTCCACGTAAAAAAATGGTTGATAGTGAATATTGCTTTGCGCGACCCTCACAGAAGGTAATTATTTTTATTTTAGTTTTTAACAAAACAAATCAACATAGTGATTTTATACATATATCAAACTGAGAACTGAGAACCTCCTTTTTTTGAAGTAAGTTAAAAAATATAGTCATTCATGTTCATAGGTTATGACAAGCGTTGGGGTTTATTATCTTATTAGCTTTTGCCCGCCGCTTCGCCCGCGTGGTATTCGTGGAAATTTTTTTTGGGATACCTGCCCTAAATGTATACCTAGTAAGTAGCCCTCTCCCCGCCCTCTAAAAGCTAAACGGTTGGCTCGTAAAATCTGGTCTTGTGATCAGTGATATCATTGCTAGGCACCGACTCCAAAAAGTGACTTAAAATTGTCTTGCATATTTTAATTAATTATTTTTGAGATTTTCAGTGGATTTGTTTTTTAAAGACGTTAAATATAGTTTTTTTTGTTTTTTATTTAAATTTTAGAAGTCTCTAAAACTACTGAAGTTATCTAAGGCGTTATAGTTTTCGTTTAAAGTTCATCACGTCATGAACTACCATCCTGAATTTTTACGGATGTTTCGAGTCATCCGTTTAGTTTTTTGATTTAAAAAAATGCTTTTTAAACTTGAATATTTTGCAAAGAGATTTACGGTTATGGAAAACCAGCGGGCTTAGCATGGCGATCCGAAGAAATAAATTAAAAGAAGAAATATTCAATCCAAAAAGTTGAAAAAGAACATTGCAAAATAGTTCTTAATCTATGGTCGTCAATAGAAGGGAACATTTCTAAACAGCCATATTTTTAAAATTGCTGCCTGGAAATCTTCTGTCAAAAACGAACAAATATTCAAGTAAATGACTGAACGTAAATAAACTATTTGTCTAGGAGCGCCATGATGTGGAGTAGTTGACATTATTGTAAGAGTATTTGACATTGAATTAAGAAAATGTTGCTACTTTAGCTGTCAAAAGAGGTCATTTTGTGAGCTCATGTCCGGGAAGAAAAGAAATGTTGTTTCTCATAACGACGATGCGTCGACCTTGCTGCCTTACTTTATAGTGAGCCCTTGCTCCGGCTCACTATAAAGTAAGGCAGCAGCAAGCAGCTCCGAATGGTATTATTGTTACTTCAATCTGTCATTTTGTTGATTCTTCGGTGTTTCTAGGGTGCGCACGCTAAGCCTGCAGGCAGTATTCCTTAACTCTGATAGCTAGACAGTTGAAATTTTTGCAGATGTAATTCAGTAGCCGCTATAACACAAACACTAAAACTAATATAATAAATATTCAAGGGTCCCATACAACAAACATGTTTTTTTTCCCCCTTTCGTGGGCAACTCCGACTCGCACTTGGCCGTTTTTTACCTTTCTCTACGTTTTTCCCTATTTCAAGACCAAAATTAACCAAATCGGTCCTGCCGGAGACCAAAGTTGATAATGAAGAATTGAAGGCTATTGTGGAAGCGCATCCATCGCAAACCACGTCCGACTTAGCTGCAGGCGTTAGTGCTTGACGGTGTTAGTGAAAAAACTGTTTTAATCCACTTGAAGCAAATTGGGTAGGTGAAAAAGCTTGAAAGGTGCGTACCTCATGAATTGAGTGCACCAAACCGACAAACGCGCGTCGACTGCTGCGTTACATTACTCAACCGGCACAATAATGAAGGGATTTTAAATAGAATCATTACCTGTGATGAAAAGTGGATCATGTACGATAATCGGAAACACTCATCGCAATGGCTGAATCCTGGCGAACCAGCCAAAGCCTGCCCCAAGCGAAAATTGACTCAAAATATAGTTTAAAAAAACTAAAAAAACACGCTTTTGTAGAAAATGTAACTAAAAAAACAAAAAATAAAATTTAATAAATTTGGATTAAGAATAGTGTAAATGAAAAATAAATGTTTATTATTGTAAAAAAGCGTGGGGTGCATAGTGTCAATAGTTATAAACATTTTATTGGAAGATATGAGAAGGATCTTTACTTTGATAATATCTTAAAAATCACTTTAAACGAAATCTGACCGTTTGAAGTGGATCAAAATCAAATCCACTGGTGTCGGTTACATACAAACAAACGTACAGGTGAAGACACGCACCCCACGCTTTTTTACAATAATAAACATTTATTTTTCATTTACACAATTCTTAATCCAAATTTATTAAATTTTTTTTTTTTTTTTAGTTGGATTTTCTATAAAAGCGTGTTTTTTTAGTTTTTTTCAAACTATAATTAATTTTTTGCTTTTTAGTACGATTTGCCAAAGAGTAAGCCTGGAACTGCACGCATGCGTAGTTCGCGCACTAGTTCTATCTCTCTTACTCTCATGCAAAGGATGCGGAAAGAAATTGATGAATCCTGGCGAATTTAATCAGGATAATCGGATATTTTAATCGAATTATTGCATTGTCATCGGTCTTTGACAGGTGTGCAAAGTTTGAATTAAATCTGATCGTTCAAAGTATGACAAAATCGAGCCCAAAGGAGTCGGTTACAAACAAGCAAGCAAGCAAACATACAGGTGAAACTAATAAAAGCGTTATAAAAAGTTACTTGTGAGCGATTGGTGGACTAACGCCGGGTCGTTCACTACAGTTTTCTTAAATCTAGCCAGACGATTACGGCAGATGTCTATTGCCAGCAACTGTAAATCATAATGGAAAAGCTAGCTGCTAAACAACCGAGGTTGGTCATTCGCTCTAGCCACTGCTACTTCAGAACAACGCTAGACCACACACTGCACAACAGACGGCTACCAAATTAGGGAAGCTTCAATTGGAATGTCTAAGACATCCACCGCACTTCCCGGACCTTGCTCTAACAGATTACTATTTTTTTTTCGAAATTTGGATAACTTCTTGCAAGGGATAAAATTCAACATCGATGGGGCGGTCCTAAGCGCCTTCAAAGATTTTATTGATGTCCTGTCCCAATGGTTTTTTTTAGTAAAGGAAAGATGGCAAAAGTGCATAGATAGCATATAGTATATATATATATATATATATATATATATATATATATATATATATATATATATATATATATATATATATATATATATATATATATATATATATATATATATATATATATATATATATATATATTGTACGTTCAACGATAATTCCGCCGTCTGTGGACCGATTTTCAAAATTCTTTTTTGATGTAAAGGTTGGTCCTGTTTTCACCAAAGTGGAGACCTAATGTGGGGTCCATGAGGAATCGAGGGAACTCGGAAATTTATTTGGACAGACATGATGTTTTCAACTTCTTCTGAAGAAGTACAAGCATATGCTACCAAAAAGTAAAATTTTGCACCAAGGAATACCCTGGATCCAAAAGTACTGAACAGAACTCCTGACTCTTGATAGATACATGTTTGGTGATTTCGGCGTTGTTTAAAGAACACGCATATTATGCCACTATGTTAGTTACGGTAATCATCATCATCAACACCATCATTCATCACATTATGATGATATAATAAAGACTTCTCATAGTATTTTACACCGACACGGATATCTTTGACCGTTAGTCATTACTTTACCGTATATGAACCTATTTGCAAAATTGTTTTGTTGTTGTAAAGGCTACAATTCGAAATTTGTCCCTTAGTCACCAAAGTGGAGACCTGATGAGGGGACCCATGATAAATCGAGGGAACTCTTCGAAATTTATATGGACACATAAAGTGATTTCGACATTTTCTGAAGTATTTCTAGCATATGCCACCAAAAAGTAAGCTTTGTACCAAGGTTTACCCTGGATCCAAAAGTACTGAACAGAACTCCTGAGTCCTTATAGATACATGTACCTATGTGGATTCCAGCGTTGTTTAAAGAACTGCAAGCATATGCCATCATACCACTTACAGTAATCATCATCACTACAATCTTCACAAGAAACACCAACATATTATTATGATGACATAGGTACTCATCAGTTTTGTGCACCGATCATGAATGTCTTTGAAATTTTGCTATTGTTAAAATTATATTTGTGATCATCATCATCACTATAATATATTTATTTAATGATTCCTGCTAGATTTTTCCGTCGCAAATTAGAATAGATAATAATAATTCTTTATTAATATAATAGGTCTTTACCTATGAAATTGCCGTTCTGCATAAATTATTTTGATTTGAAGTGGCCAGTAGGCCACTTCAAATCAAAATATTTTTTGTTTGGCTAAGAATTCTAATTTCAAATTAATTTTATTTTAAAAACATGGAATTCTTTTTCCAAAAGTAGTCATTTGTTTATTGATTAGTGTTACATTTTCATCGCATTTCAATCTTTTTCGTCATCATGGATACGTTAAAAATTCGAGTAATTATGGAATATGAGTACCTTCGTGGCAGCAACGCGGCACAAGCGGCACGCAACATCAACGACGTTTACGGAGCTAACACTACAAACCAACGCACCACCTGTTATTGGTTTGCTCGCTTCCGTTCTGGAAATTTCGACCTGAAAAAGTAACCTCGCGGTCGTCCGAAGACTTTGGTCGACAATGTCGAATTAAAGGCGATTGTGGAAGCTGATGATACACAATCTACGGCTGAATTAGCAGCAGCTTTCGACGTTAGCGTCAAAACAATATTGGTCCATTTGCGTCAAATTGGCAAGGTAAAAATGCTTGACAAATGGGTGCCCCACGAACTAAATGATCGCCAGCGCGAAGTACGCGTCGCGACGTGCCTTGCACTGCTCAACAGACACACAAATGAAGGAATTTTGAACCGCATTGTTACCTGCGATGAAAAATGGATTCTGTTTGATAACCGCAAGCGCTCAGCAAGTTGGTTGGATCCTGGTTCAGCACCTAAACAATGCCCTAAACGAAAACTTACCCCTAGAAAAGTTATGGTCACTGTTTGGTGGTCTAGCGCCGGTGTGATTCATCACAGCTTCTTACCAAACGGGGTGAGCATTACTGCAGATGTGTACTGTGAAGAACTGAACACAATGATGGAGAAGCTGGCACATCTCCAACCAGCATTGGTCAATCGCTCGTCTCCGCTGCTCCTGCACGACAACGCGCGACCTCATACTGCACAGCAGACGGTCTCCAAGTTGCAAGAACTGGGGTTGGAAGCTCTCAGTCATCCGCCCTACTCACCAGACCTTGCGCCTACAGACTACTACTTTTTCCAGAATTTGGATAACTTCTTGGCGGGAAAAAAATTCAATACCCGAGAGGCAGTACAAAATGCCTTTGAAGAATTTGTTGCCTCCCGTCCAGTTGATTTCTTTAAGAAGGGCATCAATAAACTGCCACTGCGTTGGCAAAGTTGTATTGATTGCATGGGTGATTACTTCGATTAATACAAATAAAAAATACATGAAAAAAATTGGTTTAAAAATTTTCATACAATACGGCAATTTCATAGGTAAAGACCTAATAGTATTTAATCAATATTATCACTGTTGATTGTTTAGTAGGTCCGTGTATATCCGTGGTGGTATTTAGGGAAATACCACGGCCTCTCAGAAAACTGGCATAATATATCGCTTGAGTTTGTTTTGCCGGACGAATGAGAATAGCCTTGTGTGTATTTATATCTTTATTAAAATGTGTTAATAATAATATAATAATATAACTAAAAAGAGAGAAATTATTATTTTTCAACAAAAATTAAAACCGACTTCCAAAGTAAAAATGCACAAAAAAATAAAAAATAAAACTTATTTTCTATAAATTCCCCTTTTAAATTCATCTAAAATTTTAACTATTTCTCTATTCAATCTTCATAATTTTGAAGTCGGTTTCAGACAACTTGAACGTGAGTTCAATTAAATATTGTTTTATCAGGAAGTTGGTTTTAATTTTATTTTTAAAATAATAGGTTTTCTCGTTTTAGTTATATTATTATTAACACATTTTAAAAGAGATATATTTTTTTTACTTTTTACTTTACCTTTTTTTTTACTTTACCTACAAAGTCCACTAAAAAAAAAAAATATCATAGAGATTTGTTGCCTAAGCAAAAAATGCTTAGATTGTCACTCTTTACAATTTTATTACTATTATAAATGTGAAAATTTGTGAGGATGGCTGGATGGATGTTTGTTACTCTTTCACGCAAAAACTACAGAACGGATTTTGTTGAAATTTGGTATGGTAGTAGTTTAGGCTCTGGAATAAAACATAGGATACATTTTATCCTGAAAAAGTACAGTATTCCCCTGCAATACTATATTTACACGGGTGGAGCCACGGGCATAAGCTAGTGTTTTAGTCCAAGTTTGTTCATACAATTCAGCTCAGCATAAATGATTGTCTTTGTTGCTTTCATAAAAATTGATCATTTCATTTCACCATAGACCACACTCACGGTCCAGCCATCATTAGTGTCAATCATTTATAATTTTTGCCTTCAAGTCCGCGGCCTTGGATTTGCATTTTGCTGGACGGTGAGTATGGCACTGTTAAAAACTCTCTGCTCTATCTAGATTTTTTATAAATAAAGTCTGAAGAGCAGTAACAAAACTTTATTGTAATTTAATATACTTACCAACCAAAATTCCAGTTTCAATTTTTTTATTAGGCTCGTGTACCATTTTTGTGGCGTGTAAATTTTTTGGTGTTGCACTTTTATGTTGGCTTTTTTCCGGACTAATGTGGTTAATTATATTTATTGACTTTATTCTTCTATGTTGTGATTGTTGCATATTGCTTCCAAAATTAACTGGAACAGAGCCATGCTCAAAATTTTCAGGTGGCTTAGGAGCTGGTGGCCAATTTCCTCCAATCAGATTGAAAAGTTCTAGCTAGAAAAATAATATCAAATAAAAACATTGCTTACTCTAGAAAATGATTTAGTAACACTAAAAAATTATTAAGAAATGTTAACAATTGTTACATTTTGTTAGGAACTGTTAGGTAGATGTTATAAGTGTACACTGATGGAAAGTGTTTACCAACATTTTAATACATTGACTCGATATTACGTTTAGTTCTGCGTCTACACGAAAATAGAAGAAGATTTGCTTATTAGAATAGCCGATATTTTTGTTTAAAAAAGAAAAAGCGCTCTTATTGGATGCGCCAGACGCTAAAAACTACTATAAAATGTTGTATAAAATGTTTACAAACAAAATGTAACAAATGTTTTATTTTGTTACAATTTGTTAACTAACAATTCGCCCATGACTATTAAAAATGTCGGATGTGAAAAACAGCAACTTTACAGGACAGCGATGCAAAGTGTAAATAATTGTATGTAACTTTCTACTTATTTCAAGTAGGATCATGAAAGTTTCGAGTAATGCTGTATAAGTTATTTATGTTTATGACAATTTAATGAGTAGCCAGTATTTAATGCGTACATTTGAGAAGTCACTAGTGACCCTTTTTAACGGGGCATAAGTAATGCTCATTTGTCAGAAGTACCAGAACGGACTTTACTTTATTGCTTGTACGAAGTTGATGAATGCTTTTTATTTTAAAAGTATGTCCTATGTAAAAATTACTAACAAAAACGCCAAAGATTTAAAGAGATTATATATATGTATTAACATTATACTCTTTTCTATTGGAAATATTTTCGTGGTAATGACCTCAAAGACCGTATCTTGTGATAGTTCAATCAAGCTCCTTATCAATCGTTGATTATAGAATTCAACGATCTGTATACAAGTTTTGCGAAAGTTGATACATTTTAATTGAAAAAGTTATAAGCAAATAAAAAATATTGCCCATCTCTTCCTCGCAAAACGATTTGTAACGTCACAAGTTGCTACCGCCATACACTTTGTAATGACAAATTTGTCTTAGTTGACAAAAATTGCGGGTGCAACTCGTGACGTCACAGGCTGATATATCGCTCTTCTTCATATTGTAAATTTAAATTGTTTGTATCTTCGTTATTTTATAAGATAATATACGAAAATGGGTTCTAGATTGTTTATTAACATGTTGTCTAACATCAAATAGACAAAAAAAAATTTTTAGGCAACATGTCTATTCAATTATATTGTTCAATCAGTTAAATATAATATAAACTTCTTTATATATATATATATAAAAATTTATAAATAATAAAGGGCATGGTCGAATATTCATACAAAAAAAACCCAGCGTCGACAGGCGCTGTATGAACTGTAATAGTATGTAATTCTATTTAACCTAACCTAACCAGGTTGCTGTTTTAAGTGGGTAGGCATAGATAAGAGTTGTAACGGAGCTTCATTTCCGCC